>BLSH010085467.1:127616-148079 GCA_018402905.1 Glandirana rugosa | reverse complement strand
TGTATATACGGGGATTGTGGCCAGTCCAGGGAAAGTATTCCTTTCACTTCCTGTCTGAACAGGGCAAAGTACTTCCGCACTGATAGGAGCCGCCGCTGAAGTTGCGGGGGAACACGGGGTGGGAACTGAGGAGTTGGCCTAGAAGGAGAGAAGGTATGGCTCGGGAAGCGGTTTAGTTTTTGGTCTACGTGAATGATAGAGATGTGCTACGGACCTCTTGGGAGTTGGGACTAAGGTTCCTGATATGAATGATGAGGGGAGGGGTGTTGTTTATGAGCGCATAACTAATGGAGAAATAGTGGGTTTACCTGGACAGGACAGCCGTTATGTCTCTGCTGAGAGTTGGGGAAGCGTAGTGTCATGGTAATGGGATGGTGATCGGAAATATACATGGGCTCTATGGAGGCATCATGAAGGTAGGACAGGTCCATTTGGGTGATAAAGAGGTAATCAATACGCGAGTATTTGTTGTGGGGAGGGGAGTAGTAAGTATAGTCCTTGGAATCAGGGTTGAGGGTTCTCCAGGCATCGTGTAGAGATAGTAAGTGCATCTGGTTTTTGATTTGGCGAAGGGCTCGGTATGGAAGAGAGGAAGATCCGGTTGAGGAGTCAAGGGTGGGGCACAAGGGGGCGTTGAAGTCGCCGCCGAGGATAGTCACGCCTTCATGAAACGGGACAAGTCTGTCCTTCACTTTCCTTATGAAAGGGACCTGACCGGTGTTAGGGGCATATATGTTGGCGAACGTTACTGGCCTATTCTGAATATGACCTTTAACGAAGATGTATCGCCCTTCGGGGTCGGCTGACTGAGCCGAAAGTTGAAATGGGAGGCTTTTGGCAATGAGGATGGTAACTCCTTTAGTTTTCTTGAGTGGGGAAGGGGCGTGAAAGGCATGTGGATATCTTTCGTTGTAAAATTTGGCGATATTTTGTGACTTAAAGTGTGTCTCCTGAATGAAAACTACTTGCGCTCTGTATTTGGATGCTTCTCTAAGGACCATAGACCTTTTTTCAGGAGTATTGAGGCCTCTAGCATTTAGGGACATGATCTTTAGGGAGTTGTGGGTGTTCATCTTGTCAGCAAGGGTTGGGCGGTAGAGAAAGAGAAGAGAGGAGAAAAAGGGGGACGTGGGCGGGGGAGAAGGGGGCTAAGGGGGGTGGGGGGGTCCGGGTAGTGGGGGTAGGTGAGAGGGGTGTAAGGATCGTGTGGCGGTGGAGTTACTCACACTCCGGACCACAATATGGGATCCCTGGAGGGTATCAGCTAGGTAGGTGTCTAGCCGAAGTGAGGGTTGGTGGAATGGACTGGAGGACTAAGTAGGGGGTGGAGGGCCAAAGGCCAGCGGGGAGGGCAGCGCCTCCAGCCAGTGCCCCAAATGGGGGGGCATAGGGAGCTGGCTGGCTAGCTAGGTTCTGATATGTGATGGTACTAGTTAAAAGGGAGGATTAAGAGGATGTCGACTCTGTCCGGAAGGGCAGGCGCCGGGTCTGGCCCTGTCCAGACAGAGCCGCCATCTGCCAACACGCCTCAGAGGGGTGGTAAAGTTTGAACCAGGGGCAACCTTGCGTAAGGTGGTAGGTATTTGGGGTAATCAACATAACTTAACATTTAGATTAACATATTTAACGGGAGTATTCATCTCCCAAGCATAAGAGGGACACCAACGTGTCGTCTAGTGAGTGCCACGATGCGGAGTCACCGGTCTGAAGCACCGCCGGTTAGGGCAGCGCCTCGGGGAGCGGCGAGTCAGCAGCACGGTCCCTGAGCGGAGAGTCAATAACATAACAACAACATTAATAAACATATAGAAACCAAACCTGTTACCATAATGGAGGGTATGGGATCCTAGGCCCCGAGCGACCATCCTGGGAGCAGCCTATTGGGAGGCCCCCAGGCCGATCCGGCCATGGGCCCGTGGGAGTTCTCCGCCCTCCTCTTCCTCATGCGATCTCCAGTCCCAGAGTGAATTGAGATGTCTGGGTTTAGTCAGTCTGATCCGTAGTTACCACATAAAAGTATGTTGGGCACGCAGATAACAAAGTGGCGTCTACGGATGTGAAGGGGAACCGTATATAATGATTGTGGCAGTCATTGGTTCCGTGGTATGGCTGGCCGGAATCTGAGGGGTGGAAACAAAAGTTTGTTGCCGTGGTGCCTGTCCGCAGGGAGTCATTAGAAAGGGTAAGGCATCTGTGGTTTGGGTGAACTAAACATCGATTTGCCTCTTGTGCAATCAAGCGAAAGTTGCAGTATGCAGTGGGGATATCGCATAGGGAGAAACCACTAATAGCTTGAGAAAAGTGAGGCATGAAAGTAGGCCGAACTTAGGCTTCCTGTACCTGGTCAGGTTCGGGGTTGTGGTCATCTCGATGTTCGTCTGGGGCTAAAGCGGCTTGGTCTTGCCTTCTGCGACGTGAAGGGGTTGCGTTTGGTCTTCTCCAAGGTGTACATATGTCAGCATCCTGTGAAAGCATCTCCGCCCAGAGTGTTGGAATTGTGAATTCCCGGTACCAATCCGGAACCAGAATAGGTCTCATGTTAACGTGTTCGAAGAAGTGAGGGAGATCGGCAGGAGTCTGCAGAACAAAGGTGCGGCCCTGAACGGTAATGGAAAGGCCAAAAGGGAAGCGCCATTTGTATACTAAGCGTCTTTCTCTAAGTGCTGCCAGGATGGGACGTAGGGCCCTCCTATGGTTGAGTGTGATCTGGGATAAGTCCTGGAATATTTTGATTTCCGCTCCGTTCAAAAGTATTTCCTGTTGGTCGCGGGCACGTATAGCTACCTCTTCCTTCAATTTGTAGTCCATGAAACAGCAGATAATGTCTCTCAGAGGGTCTCCCTCCCTGCCCCTAGGACGAAGAGCCCTATGCGCCCGTTCGAACTCCACCGGCGCGTCTTGAGGCCTTTCTAGGATATTGTTGACCAGAGATTGAAGGGCAAGAGGGATTTGGTCATGTTCGATACTTTCGGGGACCCCGCGGATGCGAAGGTTCCTCCTGCGGCCTCTGTTGTCGAGGTCTTCAAATTTCCTCTGCATATCTATGAGGTGAAAGTGGTATCGGGCGCCGTGTTGTTGGAGTTCCTGAATGTCGGCATCGTGGCGGCCGGCGGCTCTTTCGACTTCTTCGAGTCTGTCATTAACTCCTCTGAGTTTGTCTTTAAGGTCGGACACGGCATCAGAAAGCGCTCCCTTGATGTCAGCGGCTAGGGATTGGAGGTCCGTGACCTTAGGCATCTGGTTTATAAGGGTAAGCAGGGTGTCTTGGTCTGTGATTTGTTTGTTCTTCTGGACGCCTTCCGACTGCCTGCGAGCCATGGCGGATGGAGACGGGTGAGAGGTAGAAGGCTCAGGAGCAGAGGGAGGTTGGGAGCGGAAGAGGTCAGGTAGATTGCGGCCCGGTTGAGAGTATGGGGTGCTAGAGAAAGGTAGTTGGCGGCCAATTTTGCCCATCACAAAGTCAGACAGGGGGTAAGTTCCCCAGAATAAAGAAGGGCGCTGCCCCCCCCCGCGGTGCCACCGGCCCTAAGTTATGTTGTCATCATCCTGGGAGTTCAGTTAGGGAAGAGCAAATGCAGTTTGATGGATTGACTGTCTCTCTGAATCCAGGCCTAGTTAAACAGGAGTCCCAGAGTATTAATTTGCTCGTTGTAGGGGATGAGGTGGATGTTGCAATCCCCAAAAAATCCTGCCCCGCTATGGTGTAAGCTCACAGGCCCTGGATGATCTTGCAAGCGGATGCGGCCTAGTCACAGGTGAAGCCGCGGGTTAAATTTACGGGCGTCCCGATCGTCCGAGATGGAATGGGAAGATTTTAGGCCCGTTCTGCGGGGGGGGGGTGTACAGTGTCCCAGGGGCTTTGTTGCGCGGTCCGGGGTCTTAGGATGGCCGCAGGAGGAGAGATCCAAGCGGCCGGGACCTAGGCCGCGAATGAAGCCGCGGCCTCGATTTTGGGCGCGGCGGGGGTCGGGCGCGGATGGTCGGAATGAGGAGTCTAAAATGTAGAGGGAGGTGTGGGGGTGCTATTTGGGTGGGTTTCGGGTGCTCACCCGTCCTCTGGAAGATAGGATGGTGTTAGATTGTGTCCGGGAGATCAGAGCTCTCCCAGAACACGTCCAGCGTCCTCGGAGTCCAGGCCACGCCCCAATTGTAATCTATTTTACAGATACCCTGCATCCACTCCTGAGGAAGCAATCAGAGCTTGCAAACTGCGTCGAGTATACAGACACATTGTATATTTATATTATCTTATATCACCACTATAGTTACAACACTTTGCTTGTAAACATTTGTACTACGCTATTGCTAACAGATTTGATGTCCATGTCTGATTTTATGCTGATGTTCATCAACAATAAATGGGTTTACTTTTAATACGTGTACTAACCTTATGCTCACTTCATACAAAGTCCCACGGGTGAGCTTTTTTTTTTATTGCATGATATATGGGGATGGAGGTGTGTCATAACAGAGGCAGCTATCAGACCATTCCTCTTTTTATATTGTATCCAGGTGGAAGACACCTATATGCCCCTTTTGGTCTGTTGCTGTTCTTGGGCCTCACTTATTACTGTTTATACTCCCAGGTACTTGAATTAATTTGGTTAGTTACAACTGCTATCATGGTTGGCCTTGTGGCTTGACTCCACTGTGCTGTTCCCTGCTTGTGGTGGCGGGTTGTTTCTTTCAGGAGCTGTGATGTTTCTAAGGGGTGGTTTAGCCCCAGCTGCCCACTGCTCCTGCAAGACAGATGGGTGGGGCCACTGGCACATTGGCACCATGCTCTGCACTTATCATGGGACTACCACTTCTGCGGCGTCTCCATGTTTTCTGTGAGGTTTACCACCCGGCTGGCTGGAGGGGCCTGTGTCAGTTTGCTCCCAGGTGGTGGCAGGCGTGATGCGCACTCGCACCAATAGCCACCTGACGCATGGCGTTAGGGGCATGGTTTGCGGAGCCCGTTAAGAGATTTAGGCTGATGGGGCAGCATGACGAGTCTCTTTCTCATTTGGTCTTTGCTTTACATGCGCTAGGACACAGCACTCTGGCAAACAGGATGATACTAGATACACTTGGGTGATATGGTGTCATTCCCACACTGTTGGTAAGCACATGCCTTAGGCCTCATACACACGGGCTTTTTTACAGTTGCGTTTTTAAGCTGTTTTTACAGCTTAAAAACACCTCTCCATGTTATTCAATGGCCTCATACACACGCTGACGTTTTTGACCTGTAAGTGGCATAGGCGTTTTTAAGCTGTAAAAAAACCTACAACCAGCGTGTTTGGAAGCTGCAGTGCTAGAGCTGTTTTGATGCCGAGCCAGCAAAATGCTCAAAAATGGGGCTTAACGTTGTATACACAGCGTTATCTTTGTCAGATGTTTCTCTGCCTCTATTCAAAATCAATGGTTTCCTATGGGTGCACATTTATTTTGAATATTAGTCGCACCAGAAGTCAGATCATAATGATCGAACTTGCGGTGCAACTTGCGTGCTGAGGATCTTGAAGGTGAACCCCCCAGCAAAAATTAAAAAAAAAAATTTGTGTGGGATCCTCCCTCAAGAGGTACCAGACCCTTCGGTCTGGTATGGGTTTTAAGGGAAACCCCATGCCAAAAAAATGACGTAGGATCCCCCCAAAATCCATACCAGACCCTTATCCAAGCATGCAGCATGACATGCCAGGAAAGGGGGTGGGGATGAGTGAGTACCTCCCCTCCTGGACCATACCAGGCCACATGCCCTCAACATGGGGGGTGGGTGCTTTGGGGCAGGGGGGTCCTGCGCCCCCCACCCCAAAGCACCTTGTCCCCATGTTGACGAGGACAAGGGCCTCTCCCCGACAACCCTAGCCATTGGTTGTCGGGGTCTGCAGGAGGGGGCCCCAGATCCCGGCCCCCCACCCTATGTGAATGAGTATGGGGTACATCATACCCCTACCCAGTCACCTAAAAAAAGTGTAAAAAAAACACACTACACAGCTTTTTAAACTATTTTATTAAATCAGCTTGGGCGTCTTCTCCGCTCTCTTGCTGTTCTCCCTCTCAGGCATCTTCTTTCTGCTGCTTTTTTGTGGGGCCTTCTTTCTTCTGAGGGGTCTTCTATCTTCTGCTCGGTCTTCTGTCTTTTGCTGCTCTTATTCCCATGTTGATACGACGCGATCTCCAGCACGAATGGTGTCCCCCTGCTCTGCAGTGACTTATATTGGCATGGGGCGGGGCCACTGACTGACATCATCTGGAAGCCACGCCCATTTTGATGTCACAATCCCATCCCTGAGAAGGAGAAGAGCCGGAGAGGGGAAAAGATGCCAGAGCTGATTTAATAAAATATTTTAAAAAGCTGTGTAGTGTTTTTTTTTAGGTGAATGGTTAGGGGTATGATGTACCCTATACTCATTCACATAGGGTGGGGGCCGGGATCTGGGGGCCCCCTTGTTAAAGGGGGCTTCCAGATTTTGATAAGCCCTCACCTGCATACCCCAACAACCAACGACCAGGGTTGTTGGGAAGAGGCCTCAACTCACCCCCCCATGTTGAGGGCATGCGGCCTGGTATGGTCTTAAGTGGGGTTCCACTTAAAATCCATACCAGACCGAAGGGTCTGGTATCTCTTGGGGGGGAACCCTGCGCAATTTTTTTTTCCATTTTTTGCGGGGTTCACCTTCAAGAGCCTCAGCACACAAGTCGCACCACAAGTCGGATCATCACATCATGGTGTGACTTCTATTCAAATCAATAGGCTCCCATAGAGAATCATTTATTTTGAATAGAGGCAGAGAAACGCTGCTGAAAGCTAGCGCTGAAAAACGTGCATTGACACCAATGCAAAACGCTGATAAAATCACGTTTTTAACGCAGCTTTCTGGCATCGGTACCAGCGTTACAGCTCATTTTTTTAAACCCCCATGTGTATGAGGCCTTATACTACAATCAGCCATTATGGCTATATCATTACATTGTTTAGCCTCATTTTCTCTTAATCACCACAGTTCACCAATAGAATCACCATCATCTCCATATCTCTTTTACTCTCATACACCTACCCCCTTTCCGAATTCCAAATTTCTAATTTTCAAATTTTTCTGAATTTCCGTTTTTCTGATTAGAAAATTCAGATATTCGTGGTAATTCTCCAATTGCATTAATTCGGCAATTACGGTAATTGCGGTAATTCAGAAATTCTGAAATTTGGGTAATTGCAGTAATTCAGAAATTCGAAAGTAACAAAGAACATTTGAAATAATACCTAACTAATAAATAACTATTAAACTATAGGTATTGGAATTTCCTTGAAAATATGGCTGTTAGTGATAAATGTCATATTTAACTTCACTAAGATTTTTTCGAAATTCGGAAATAAGAAAGAACATTTGAAATAATAATAAATAACTATTAAATTATAGGTATTTGAATGTCCTTGAACATTTGGCTGTAAATTTGGCTGTTAGTGAACTTAAATATGAAATGTAATACATTTCATATTTAATTTCACTAACAGCCACATTTTCAAAAAATTCCAATACCTTTAATTTAATAGTGATTTATTATTATTTCAAATGTTCTTTCTTATATCCGAATTTCGGTAATTCAGAAATTCTGGCGTAAAAAAGAACATTTGAAATAATAACTTACAAATTATTTATTTGTTAGTTGATCATATCCCCCTTAATCTCCTCTTCTCAAGAGACTATAAATTCAGTTCCTCTAATCTTTCCATAGCTGAGCTCTCTTATCAGTTTGGTTGCCCTTCTCTGCATTTTCTCCAGTTCCCCAATATCCTTTTGAGAACTGGTGCCCAAAACTGAACTGCATATTCCAGATGAGGTCTTACTAATGATTTGTACAGGGGCAAAATTATGTCTCTCTCTCTGGAGTCCATATCTCTCTTAATACAAGAAAGGATTTTGCTTGCTTTTGAAACTGCAGCTTGGCATTGCATGCCATTATTAAGTTTATGATTTACCAAAACTCCCACATCCTTCTCCATTATGGATTCCCCAGTTGCACTCCCCCCAGTTTGTATGATCTGTGCATATTCTTAGCCCCCAAGTGCATAACTTTACATTATATTAGCAATTAGATATTAGCAATCTAGCAGTAAATAGGGTTTCCTCGAGAAAGATATGGAGAAACGTATCACTATTAGAATCAGAGAGGAATCCCAGTAGACAATGCTTTGGGCAGAAGGTCGATGGGGAGCATTATGCGATCATAAAAGAATTGAACCACCTGAGCCCAGTAACACTGAATGACAAGCCACAACCAAATCAGATGGTAAAAAGTGCCAGGAGTTTCACCACATCTAGGGCACAATATTTTTTTTCATTTTTTAACATGTTTTTAATTTTTTACAATTTTCCAGAGTAGTTCAGTGTCACCATAGTGACATTATACTATTGTGAGGAATGATCAGGAATCGTCTTACACTTTGTTTGCTGCTACAATAAAGATCATTGTAATAACAAAGTTTTCAAATGTCATGAATGGGTTACATTGGATAAAGCTAATCACATGGTACAGGGTGCTGTGATTGTCCCAGGAACCATTTAATAGCTATGGGCCAATCACAGGATAGGAAACACAGTTGTTATGAATGAATTAATTCATAATAGCTTTGTTGACATTGTGATCATATGATCGCAGAGTGGTCCTGTATGCCAGGATCCCCAACCTACTGTGTCCGGTGAACACAGCGGGCTCAGGGGGTGCGCTGTGCTGCCTTAAACTGAAGCAGACAAAATCTCGTACATGTACATGATTTTTCCTGCACATGCCGCCCTGTCGCAGCATATGTACTGTGGCAGGTCGACAAGTGGTTAAAACTATATCTTATATGTTAACATGTATTTACATAGATACAGTAGATAGGAACATAGATGATTATATTATGTGAACTAAAGAAAATGGAGTAATAGGTGGGTAGAGTTGAGCGAAGACCTGGATGTTCGGGTTCGGTGGGTTCGGCCGAACTTTGCGGAAACGTTCGGGTTCGGTACCGAACGTTACCCGAACTTGACCCCGGACCCCGAACACCATTGAAGTCAATGGGGATCCAAACTTTTCGGCACATGGACTGATAGACTGGGCACTGGAAGCATAGCAACAGGGTGGGGGCACTTATTGCTTTCCCAAGACCAGAGGAACCCTTTTTCTACTGCCTCTATCTCCATGAGGCAAAGGTAGCAAGAAGCAAAGTAGGAATACATGGAGGTAGGTAGGAGAACTAAAAGTAAGGATGAGGAAATAAGGAGGGCTTCAAGGGGGACATTTCATCCCTCCCGGACCCCCATGAGTTGTACAAGGGTAGAGTGATATTGTTAAGGATAGTATTGTCCTCCGTGACACAGAGGACTTGGAGTCCTTTGCTGCAGACAATTTGCTGTGAATGGGGTCTTTTATGCTCAAGTGATTTCACAAGGACCCCATTATATGGGTCTTCAAAAAGAGGGACCACTATTAGGTGACCCCATTTTAAGACTCATGATACTAGGGTAAAATTTACATTTTTCTGCCATCATCCCAGAGGGAGTCCTTGAAGGAGTCCAAAACACTGACACTTTGAGGTGGTGCTGCATAAAAACATCTTTGCTGCATTCCCTGAAGGTAGCAGGATCCCCAATGATGAACAACAAGCCTCCAATCCTCTTATCCCTGAAATGAGAAGCAATGGTAGAGTCAAATGCCTCAACACATTTTTCAAACCTCAGCAGCCAGGACTGACTTATTGCATCTATAAAATGTAGCACTTTAACCACATAATTGATGACTACATTGGGTCAAGGGCTGATGTCAACACTTTTAGATTTGAGGACTTATGGACTGTCAGGTGTCCAAGCTAGAGATGGACCGAACAATCCCCTGTTCGGTTCACAACAGAACTTTAGAACATTGCAAGTCCGGAACCGAACAATAAACCCCATTTAAGTCTAAAGGACCCGAACATGAAAAGTCAAAAGTGCCCATTTTGAAGGCTTATATGCAAGTAATCGGGCATAGAAAGGGTATGGGGGTCTGAGTATTGCCCTGGTGGACATGTATTAATCAAAAAAAAAGTTTGTAAAAAGCATAATTTCTAAATGAGCAGTGATTTACTAATTCTTAAAGTGAAACCATAAAAATGAGAAATAATAATAAAAATGAAAAATTCCTTTAACCACGTACCGACCACCCACTGCTATACTACGGCAAGGTGACTCAGCTGTGTGAATTGTCGTACTGGTATGCTGATTCATGCACTAGCATCTGTGGGCACGCGCATGCCACTGGAGGCGTGTGCATGCAGCCATTGGCCAGCTGGGAGCCAATTAGTGGGTCCAGCAGACTCAATATTGACTGGCTGCCTGAGATCATTCCCTGCAGAGACAGAACGGGGATCTGCCAAAGTAAACAAGGGGATTACACTGAGATCTCGTCATTCTGCTATGCAGGAATATGGATTTCTGTGTCATCCCAGGCAACCCACCCCCCCATACAGTTAGTAAGTAAACCCAGGGAACACAGTTAACCCTCTGTTCACCCCTGATGTTAACCCCTTCCCTGTTAGTGTCATTAGTACAATGACAGTGCATATTGTTAGCACTGATCACTGTAATAATGTCACTGGTTCCCAAAAAAGTGTCAAAAAGTGTCAGTTAGGTGTCTGATCTGTCCGCCACAATGTCACAGTCCCCCTAACAATCACAGATCACTGCCACTACTAAAAAAATAAATAAATAATAAAAATGCCATAAATATATCCCCTATTTTGTAGACGCTTTAACTTTTGTGCAAACCAATCAATATATGCTTATTGTGGTTATTTTTATTATAAATATATAATACCATTTATAGAACATGCTGCAGACTGACATTTATAAAGTCAAAAAAATGAAATTCTCCATTCAAGCTGCCTTTATTTTATAAAACACGGCTTGGAGAGCCAGACTGTATGATGAGGCCACAATTTAGTGCACTCGAAACAAGATTAGAGATTTTTTTTAATACATTCTGGTGTCTTTCTCAGACTTTGTATAGAAGTAAAAGGTGCAGAAAAATTGGTCTTTGTGCATCATTGGTGCCTTCACACCGTAACCCTATCGAGGTACTCTTGATAAAAGCAAGACTTGGCCTTGCTGTCAAAAATTGCAATGATATGCACCTGTCAAAAGGTGCGGAAAAATTAATACCTGAGTGATAATTGTGGTCATGAAACCTACACCTAAAATTTCTTCCAGATGAAATCAACACCCACAAAGCTAAACAGCCTTGACAGTCTTTCAGAGATTCTAGATCCAGAAAGCCCTTAATCTGCAACATCGGCATCACAGACTTGATAGCTGTTGCTAATCCAGGAATGATTCATTTTGATAAATGTCAGTTGGTCCACGGAGTCTGTGGTAGCACTGAATGTCCATTCAGAAAGCACACTGGATGCAGCACAGCCCAGCAGCCTTATTGCATACTGGGCAAGTTCTGGCCAGTGGTCTATTCTCATGACCCCATACATACATACGTACATACCCCAGATGACGGCCAGTTGAGCCGAAACGCGTCGGTTTCCCCCACTTCCTGCCATTTCTTATGAGCTCTTTTTTTGATCACAATATGTGAGTATTTTTAATCCATTATTTCTTCAATAAATCTGTTAAAACGGTATCACACGATTGTGGGCTTTTCTCTTTCACTTGAATGAACTCCCTTGGAACACCGGATTATCCCTGGATGTGAGAACGAGAGGGATTGGAGTTACACTTCTTCCCACCAGTGCGTGCCCAGGCCAGTGAATACCCCCTTCAGGAGGAGCGGACCATCGGGACGGAGGACCATCCCCTAGGAGCCACCAGGAGGTCCCCCATGAGACGTTCCCTTGTCCCTAGATGATCGGATGACCATGAGCCAAGTTGGAATATAAACACCTGCGCTTGTTCTACCAATATCTGGTAAGCCTGCATCCATTGTCTTTTATCACCGTTGAAGTTTACTGGTGTCATCTATCACAGAGTGAATTGCCTTCATATTATTGAAAGACTCTTATAATAATGTTGCTTACCTTAGGCGCTGCATATGAGTTTTAAGTGCATTTTTGGGACAATACAGATCTATTGTTTTTGTGCGTGCTGCCATCCATAATCATCACCCTTTTGGTTTTTACCTTTCTACTTTCTATTTTTATAATTTATTAGTGAGCGCGGATTTTCTGCTTTTATTATAATGTTTTTCACCAGACTGTAACCTACCGGAGGTGGAAAAGGTATTACATAAACTCCTCTTTAATGTGTCCTCAAGAGATTTCATCTTCTGCTCCCTCTGCAGGGACAGAATGGGTTCCAAGACTTTCCACTTGTAACAGTGGTCAAGAAGGGTTGCCAACCAATAGTGATCCTTCTCCTTGATGCCACATATTCTCGGGTCCTTTCACAGGTTTCGAAGAATGAGGGAGCCCATGCTTTGCAAGTTTGCGGAGGCATGAGAAGCAGGCTCCTCTGGGTCACTGAGGGTTCCAGTATCTGGAATTGCCCCCTTCCACCACGTACTACTCCCAAGGGTTCTGGGGATGGAAAACCATCTGTTAAGGGTTTATGTATGTTGTGCTCTGCTTCAATGCCTTCAAAGCTGCCAGAATCCTCATCCTCTCCCCCCCTTGTCTCTTGTGTGATCCTTGGCAAAGGAAGAATGGTGTCTGCATAAAGCTGGCTTTGAGAGGAAAGGAAGTCCTCCTCTTCCTATTGCTGCTCTTCCTCAAGCGCCCTGTCCATAATGCCATGCAGAGTTGGCTCCAGAAGGAACACAACAGGGATTGTGTCACTGATGCATGCATTGTCACGGCTCACCATCCTTGTGGCTTCCTCAAGTTCAGTGCATGCATCCTTTATCAGCAGCCATTGGCTTGGGGAAAAAAAGCCGAGCCGGCCCGAGCCTGTTGTTGTGCCATACTCACTCAGGTACTCTTTGACGACCCTCTGCTGTGTGCTGCCACTGCAGCATTGCCAAAGTTGAGTTCTACTTGGTGGGCATGTCACAAATCAGGTGGTTTACAGATCGGTGGAATTCCTACTGAATTTCAGCCAAATGAGCACTGACTGTGTATGACCACCTGAAAGGGCTACAGACTCTTCTGGTCTGCTTCAGCAGATCTTCCAACCCTGGGTACCTGTTTAAAAAATGATGTACCACCAAATTGAGGACATGTGCCAGGCATGGTACATGTGTCAACTTTCCCTGTTTAAGGGTGGGCAGAAGGTTTTTGCCATTATCGCACACCACCATTCCTGGCTCCAGCTTGCATAGCATGAACCACCTCTGGGCCTGCCATTGCAAAGCTGCCAGAATCTCTGCCCCAGTGGGGCTCCTGTCCTCTAGACAGACCAGCTGAAGCACAGCATGGCACCTTTAATCCTGACTCAATGAATATCCTCTTGAACGTTTTGGGGTACTTGTAGTTCATGGGACAATTCAGCAGAGGAGAGCATGGAGGAGGAGGAGGAAGGGGTGGAGCTGACAAATCCTGCATCATCACCACTAGCTGTATGGAGTCGTGGTGACACAACAAGCTGCAGCACTAAGCCCTGTCCTGTATCCTTCTGAGTTGCAAGCAGAGTTACCCAGTGTGCTGTGAACAAAATAGATTGTCCCTGACCATGCTTGCTGGACTACGTGCCAGCAGTAATGTGGACCTTGTGGCTGACTGCCTTGCCCAACTATGCCACAACATTGCCTTCCACATGATGGTAGAGAGCTGGAATAGCCTTACTTGAAATGAAATAGCAACTGGGAAGCTGAAATTGGGGTACAGCACATTCTGCAAATTCACAGATGGGGGTAGAATTCACCAGACAGAAAGGCAGGAGTTGTAAAGCTAGCAGCTTTGACAAGCTTGAATTTAGACGTTGGGAATGTGAGTGGCTGTGACTGTATTTTTTTTTTCGCTACAGCAGATGGGGCAGAAAAAATTGCCTGCTGTAGTCTACAGCTGGTGGTGTGCTACTGGCAGATGTGCTGCAAGGACATGGGACACCCTGCGCTATACCATCATCCCTTTCAGTGGAGGCTGCTGAGAGGTCATTAGGTATAGCGGAGTAGACCAGAAAGGTGAGGAGGAGCAGAATTGCATCCTTTTTGTGTGGCTTTCAGGTGCTATTGCCAATGGGCTGAATGGTGGGAGGTTAAATGCATTGTCAAGCATGTGGTACCCAAATGGCTGGTGTTTTTGCTACCCTTGATGTGCTTGAGGCAAAGTTTGCAAATTGCAACAGTGTGATTGGCTGCACATGTGATAAAAAAGGCCCAAACAGCTGAGCTGTGGGAAGTGGGACAGGAGATAACATGTCCACAATCCGGTGGAATAGGGTGGCTGCTCTCTACTCTTCCATGATGGCTGCCTCTTTGAGGTTGTGCTTCACCCTCACTTTCCTCCTTTTCTCTCTCCAGTACCTAAGTCACATCAATGACCTCATCATCATCATCATCGTCCCCTCCATCCTCATTATCACTGGAGACAATTTGGTGATATGCTGCAACTGGGGAAACATGACTGCCAATTTGTTGTTCACCCGTGTTCTTCCCTTTCTGTAGGCTCATGCTGCTACCTTCCTCAACCTCAGAACCAAGATCTGAGTCAAGTAATGGTTGTGCATTGTCAAGGAGCAAGTGGCTGAAGCTGTTTTCAAATAACTCAGCTGACTCCTCCATGCCTGATGCTGGGGCTATTGCATGAGTAGCTGTGGACAAGGAGGCAGAATAAGCTACTCTGGCAGCTGCAGTGGACTGCACACTAGTCTCTGCTTGAGTGATGGAGGATGAGGAGGATGATGATGGTTTAGTAAGCCAGTCTACCACCTCCTCTGCATGCTGTGGCTTGATGGCAGGGGCAACATCACTAAACAGAGGAAATGATGCTCTGTCTGAGGACTCACCACGTCCACCTTTTCCTGTGGATACATACACTGCTGTCCCCCTCACAGTGCCATGGGAACATCTGCCTCTCCTTGTTTGCCTCCCAGACATTATGGGGGGGTGCTTATTGACAAAATGTAATAAAGATGTGGAAATGTGTACGTGGATACACTTTATGGAAAGTGGTGTTTGGTGCACTTTAACTTGAGTACTTACTACACAGACACACTCCACTGACACTCTAGAATATACTGCAGTAAAACCACACTGACGCACTGCAATATACTGTGGTAAATGTGCACTAACGCACTGAAATATACTGCGTTAAACGTACAATAACATAGTCAAATATACTGCGTTAAACTTGCAATAATGCAGTCAAATATACTGCGTTCAACGTGCAGTAACACACTAATATATACTGAGTTAAACGTGCAGTAACGCACAAATGTATACTGTGTTAAATATGCAGTAACGCACAGATATATACTACACTAAACGTACAATAATGCACTGATATGTACTGCGTTAAATGTCCAGTAATGCCCGGATATATACTGCGTTAAACATCCAGTAATGCACTGATATATACTGTGTTAAATGCCCAGTAATGCATGGATATATACTGCGTTAAACGTGCAGTAATGCACAACTATGTACTGCTTTAAATGTACAGTAACACACTGATATATACTGCGTGAAACGTCCAGTAACGCACGGATATATACTGCATTAACCACTTCAATACCAGGCACTTACCACCCTTCCTGCCCAGACATATTTTCAGCTTTCAGTGCTGTTGCACTTTGAATGACAATTGCGCGGTCACGCTACACTGTACCCAAACAAAGTTTTTACCATTTTGTTCCCAGAAATAGAGCTTTCTTTTGGTGGTATTTGATCACCCCTGCAGTTTTTATTTTTTGCTCTACAAATAAAGAAGACTGAAAATTTTGAAAAAGAAATACGTTTTTCTTGGTTTCTGTCACAAAATTTTCTCCTTCACTGACGGGCACTGATGTGGCTACACTAATGGGCACTGATGAGGCTACACTGATGGGCACTGATGAGGCAGTAAATATTGGCACTGATGAGGTGGCACTGATAAGGTGGCACTGATGATGAGGCACATATATGCAGCACTGATGGGCACTGATAGGTGGCACTGATAAGCAGCACTGTCAGGCACAGGTAGGTGGCACTGATATGCGGCACTGATGGCCACTCATAGGCAGAACTGATGGGCACTGATAGGTGGCACTGGGCACTGATGGGCACTGATAGGTGGCACTGATTGGCACTGATTGATGGCACTGGTACATGGCACTGTATACAGCACTGTTAGGGATGGCACTGGCAGGCATCACTTATGGGCACAGTGCCATCCCTACAGTGCAATGCATACCTCTTACCTGGCAGTCTAGTGTGGGCTCCCTGGTGGTCCCTGGGTGGCCTCCAGATCATCTCTGTGGTGGTCCTGGGCGGCCTCCTCATGGTGTCCGCGGGGAGGGCTCCCTGGTGGTCCTGGGCAGGCTACCTGGTGGTCCAGTGTGGCGATCCTGAGGGGGCTGCACTGATAAACGTTCAGTGCAGACCCCCCTGTCAGGAGAGGAGCCGATCGGCTCTCCATTGCTCAGGTCTGCAGGCCCGAGTAGAGGAAAAACCGGTAAATGGCTCTTCCTGTTTACACTGTGACCAGCCATGATTGGTCACAGCTGATCACATGGTAAAAAAGCTTCAGACTGACCCGCGGCACCCCCGATCGATGCGATTGTGGATTATCCTGAGGATGTCAATAGACACCCAGTCAGGATAACGAAGCCACCACTGTCATTTGTCAATAGATTGGGCAGGAAGTGGTTAAACATGCAGTAATACACAGATATATATACTGCTTTAAATGTACAGTAACGCACTGATATATACTGCGTTAGATGTCCAGTAACACACTGATATATACTGTGTTAAATGTCCAGTAACGTAAAGATATATACTGCGCTAAGCATACAGTAACGCACTGATATATACTGGGTTAAACATGCAGTAACGCATAGATATATACTGCATTAAATGTGCAGTAATGCACCGATATATACAGTGTTAAACGTGCAGGAATGCACAGATATATACTGCTTAAATGTGCAGCACCACACGGATATATACTGCTTTAATTGTGCAGTAGGGTGAGGATATATACTGTGTTAAACATGCAGTAATGCACTGATATATACTGTGTCAAACATGCAGTAATGCACCGATACACTGCAGGAAACCTGCCCTGACAAATTAAACTGCCGCTAAAGTAAAAATGAACGGTCGCACTATACTCACACTGAACTATCACTAGATTCACACTAAACTGATATTCTACACTGACAATAGAAGCACAACAGCATACTATAGCACACTAACTCACTAGCAGCACTGAACAGAACCCTGTTATATCTCTCTGCACACCAATATCACACTGCAAATGGCCACTATAGGGAGAATATTTTTATAGTGTGTGGTGAGAAAAAGAGCCATGCTTGGATAGTCATCATCATTTTCTCCAATCATGGCTCTGACAGTGCTCTGTGCCCTGATTGGGTAAACCTTTCATTGCTTCAGCCAATCAGGGCTTCCTGAGGTAGCACAGTGCATTGTGGTCATTCGGCAGGCCAAACAAATGGTCGAACGTCCCTATAATTTGGATGTTCATCAAATGGGCAAACAGCCAATGTTCGGCCCAAATTAATGCTCAGGTCAAACTGTTCGCCCAACTCTAGTCCAAACTAGATCACTGGCGGATATTGCACAAGATGTGCTGGACCTTCTGGTTTGATAGGACCTTCAGCACAGCAGGAGGTTTTGTTATGGAGAGGTGAATCCACCTGTTCTCTCAAAGTATGGACAAGCTCACTTTAATTAAAATCAATCAGTCTTAGATTACCAATGACTACCAAACTCCACGCCAAACTTTTCTCACCCGTCCAGAGAAAAAATATTCCGGCACCATTACCAGCTACTGCCAACTCTCTAGCCTATTCTGGTGTTCCAGCTCCTCTAATTCCTGCTGTGTGTCTCAAAGTTTGCAGCCAGTTCTGGCTCTTCGGTTCTGTAAAAGAGGCCACTTAATATTTTCACAGCTGTCAAATTTCTAAAGTTTACTGCAAGGTAAATCTTGCATTGCACCTATTTTTGGCCTATTTACTATATATGATTCAGTGCTCAGAAAAAAGTATGACTACAGTATTGTCTTTTAGATAATACACTCTCATGTTTTTTTTTTAAAATAAAACCTGCCTTGTCTCTCCCTTCTATATTGCAGCCTAATCAATCTGCTTAATGTACTTTCCAGCCACTGGACAATATTTGTGGCTATTGTCTCTCAGATAATATCAACCATAAGGAAATCATAGGTGAAACACTACAACCCCAATAAAAATGAGAAACAGATCAATGTCCATATAGAGTCCATTTATTGATTGATATATATATATATATATATATATATATATATATATTACATACAGTTGTGCTCATAAGTTTACATACCCTGGCAGAATGTATGATTTCTTGCCCATTTTTCAGAGAATATGAATGAGAACACAAAAACATTTATTTCACTTATGGTTAGTGTTTGGCAGAAGCCATTTATTATCAATCAACTATGTTTACTCATTTTAAATCATAATGACAGCAGAAACTACCTAAATTACCTTGATCAAAAGTTTACATACCCTGGGGATTTTGGCCTGATAACATGCACACAAGTTGACACAAAAGGTTTTGAATGGATATTAAAGGTAACCATCCTCATCTGTGATCTGTTTGCCTGTAATTTGTGTGTGTGTATAAAAGGTCAATGAGTTTCTGGACTCCTAACAGGCCATTGCATCTTTCATCCTGTGCTGCACTGACGCTTCTGGATTCTAAATCATAGGGAAAGCAAAATAATTGTCAAAGGATCTGCGGGAAAAGGTAGTTGAACTGAATAAAACAGGAAAGGGATATAAAAAGATATCCAAGGAATTGAGAATGCCAAATAGCAGTGTTCAAACTCTAATTAAGTGGAAAATTAAGGGTTCTGTTGAAACCAAACCACTGTCAGGTAGACCAACTGAAACTTCAGCCACAACTGCCAGGAAAATTGTTTGGGATGCAAAGAAAAACCCACAAATAACTTCAGGACTCTCTGAAAGCATGTGGTGTGGCTGTTTTAAGCTGCACAATAAGGAGGAAAGATGGGCTGCATGGTAAAGTCACCAGAACAAAGCCATTACTACCCAAATGCCACAAAGTATCCGGCTTACAATACACCAAACAGCACAGAGAAAAGCCTCAAACCTTCTGGCACAAAGTCGTTTGGAGTGACGAGACCAAAATTGAGCTTTTTGGCCACAACCATAAACACTAAATTTGGAAAGGAGTCAACAAGGCCTGTGAAACATGGAGGTGGATCGCTGATGTTTTGGGGATGTGTGAGCTACAAAGGCACAGGGAATTTTTCAAAATCGATGGCAAGATAAATGCAATATGTTATCAAAAAATACTGGAGGAACATTTGCATTCATCAGCCAGGAAGCTGTGCACTTGGGCATTCCAACATGACAATGATCCAAAACAGAAGGCCAAGTTGACCTGTCATTTGCTACAGCAGAATAAAGTGGAGGTTCTGGAGTGGCCATCTCAGTCTCCTGACCTCAATATCATTGAGCCACTCTGGGGAGATCTCAAACTTGCAGTTCATGCAAGACAGCCAGAGAATTTCCAGGAACTGGAGGCTTTTTGCCAAGAGGAATGGGCAGCCTTACCATCTGAGAAGATAAAGAGTCTCATCCACAAATACGACAAAAGACTTCAAGCTGTCATTGATGTTAAAGGGGGCAATACACGGTATTAAGAACTGGGGTATGTAAACTTTTGATCAGGGTCATTTGGATAGTTTATGTTGTCATTAGGATATAAAAAGAGTAAACACAGTTGATTGATAATAAATGGCTCCAGCTAAACACCAACCATGAGTGAAAAAAATGTTTTTGTGTTCTCATTCATATTTTCTGAAAAATGCCCAAGAAATCCTAAATTCTGCCAGGGTATGTAAACTTATGAGCACAACTGTATATACAGGGAGTGCAGAATTATTAGGCAAGTTGTATTTTTGAGGAATAATTTTATTATTGAACAACAACCATGTTCTCAATGATTCCAAAAACTCATTAATATCAAAGCTGAATATTTTTGGAAGTAGTTTTTAGTTTGTTTTTAGTTGTAGCTATTTTAGGAGGATATCTGTGTGTGCAGGTGACTATTACTGTGCATAATTATTAGGCAACTTAACAAAAAACAAATATATACCCATTTCAATTATTTATTTTCAGCAGTGAAACCAATATAACATCTCAAAATTCACAAATATACATTTCTGACATTCAAAAACAAAACAAAAACAAATCAGTGACCAATATAGCCACCTTTCTTTGCAAGGACACTCAAAAGCCTGCCATCCATGGATTCTGTCAGTGTTTTGATCTGTTCACCATCAACATTGCGTGCAGCAGCAACCACAGCCTCCCAGACACTGTTCAGAGACTGTCTCTTATACAC
>BLSH010085467.1:93855-113245 GCA_018402905.1 Glandirana rugosa | reverse complement strand
GACCTGGGTGACTCGGTCTACGTCGGGTCGGTCCGTGTTCAAGTCGTGGTTGTCTTTCCGTAGACGGGCTATGTTACCGCCTGGAACTTTTAGCCGCACGATCTGGCTGGGCTGCATCTGGCTCAGTGGGTCCAGTTGAAAGATAGCTGCTGGCATTCCTCCTTAAATAATTATGCAGGATGCAGCAGCAAAGCACTACATGGTTTATCTTGTTGATGGCCAAGTTGATAGGAGTGAGAAACAGGTGAAATCTGTTGGCCAAAATGCCAAAAGTGTTCTCGACCACTCTGCGAGCACGCGAGAGTCTATAGTTATAAATCCGCTGGTCAGCGGTCAGGTTCCGTCGCGGAAATGGCTTCATGACGTGTTCGCCAAGCCCAAAAGCCTTATCCGCAACAAATACGAAGTTAAGACCCTCGACATTCTGCTCTGGAGGTGGCAAGTTCAAGGTGCCATTTTGAAGCCGCCTGTAAAATTCAGTCTTCATTATCACACCACCATCGGAGTTGCGGCCATTTTTCCCCACATCAAGATAGAGAAACTCATAATTAGCGGAGACAATGGCCAGCATGACAATACTACAAAACCCCTTATAATTGTAGTAGTACGACCCCGAGTTTGGTGGTGGTAGAATCCGGACATGTTTGCCATCAATGGCACCCCCGCAGTTCGGGAAATCCCATTGCTGCCTGAACTGGGCAGCAACTTCCTGCCACTGCTGGGGATTGGACGGAAACTGTAGATAAAAAAAAAAAAATACAATTAATCTTTGGTCAAATAAATGGTCAACATACTAATACAAGGGCAACATAAGGCTAGACTTTCAGTCCCAGCTCAGTCAAGATGTAAGGACTTGGGTGAAGCACCAACTCCAGCAAATAGACTTCGCTAATTACACTTTGCCAACCATATTAAAACAAAAGAGATCACATTAAGTTAAATAATGAGAAAATAATACAAGCCTTGCAGTACATGTTTGGGGGAAATAGTAGGGAAATGTCATCAGCAAAAGATGTAGAGTGTGTATAGGAGATTACATTTCAGGAGATACAGTAGTTTAAAATGATGTAACTTTATGGTAGCATGGGGCTTATGTTTCCCATAATAAGAACACCTCAAGCACTCTGCCTGTTTGTAAAGCAAAATTAATGTGGCAAAAGTGTGTGTTTAGAGGGGGGAGGGTAGATTTGAAACTGCATCTGACATAAATAATTGTGGCATTAGCCAGGACTCACACACTGGGCCATTCAACAACATATGCCCACTGGTCAGGGGTGTAGACCTGTTGCAGCCCCAGTAGGAACAATACACTCTGTCACACTTGAGACAGTGTGCAGTGCATGCTAGTGTGAAATCCAAGGGCTTCCAAAAGCAGTGCACAGGCAACACAGCCTCACTCAATGCTTGCAATTAGACCTTGTGTGAAAGCATAGTTGATACAGGCCCCAAATTTTAACAAGTTGGAGTCCAGGGGGGGCCTCACCTTGTGGGTAAAGTTGGTTAGTTATGTCGCCTAGGGTTCAGGAGAATGGTCTCCCCAAATGTGATGCCCCACTCCCATAGACTCCAATGTTAAACACTGCTAAAGTATTGTTTGTAAGGCCCCCTTGAGACACTGGAGCCCCTTACAACAGTACTGCCTGTACCCCGTGATGGCAGCCCTCTGATAGGGTGGACACATGATTCCTTAAATCCAGGACACATATTAATTACACAGGTTATGTGGCTGATTACGGTGGTCATTAAACTCAATTGGTGCCTTATCTGCATTAAATCAGCCACAGAACCTGTGTAATTCATATGTGTCCTGGATTAAAGGGATGATGTGGCAACCCTACCCTCTGAGTGTGTATGGACACTGGACAACATGCTGGGGAGGCATGCAGAGGAAAAAAAAGGGGTGAAAAAAGCCAAGAGCATACATGAGGCCAAAGAAGACTTTCACAGCATATTGTAATGTTACTAATTAGATATTGGCAAAAAAGGGAAAATACTATATTATTAAACATAAAAACATAAAACGTGGTATTACCATGAAACATACCTTAATATATTCCTCCTGCAGAACCTGGATGATGGCAGAACATGTCTCCAGAATAATGACTCCAAGAGCCTGGGGGGAGATGCCTGTGGTGAACTTGAGGTCCTGCAGGCTTATTCCTGTCGCCAGGTATCTCAGGGTAGCAATGAGCCTTTGCTCAGGGGTGATAGCAAGGCGCATGCATGTGTCCGCCTTCTGAATATAGGGGGACACCAGTGCCAGGAGGTGGCTAAAGCAGGGGTCCATCATCCGGAGATAATTCCTGAAATCATCAGGATTATTCTCCTGGAGCTCCCTTACCAAAGTCATATGACCAAATTGATCACGGTTCAGCAACCAATTCTTGGTCCAGCAACTCCTCTCTCTCCTTCTCCTACGTTGGTTTCGGGTCCAAGCCAGAACTCCTAGGCCAACAGCAGTGAGATTTCTCTCTCGAGAAGGCAACATCGTTGACGAACGAGCGTCCAGAAACGAGCCAAAGAACGATCCAAAGAGAACGTTCTGAAGAACGTCTGAAAGTCGCGAATCAACACACACCAAACTTCAACTAACACGAGATTAGATGAAGGAGCCCAAAGGGTGGCGCAACGATACCAGCGCTTCCTCTTTATACGCGCGTTCGCGTCATCACGTTCGACCGATCGTACGTTGTACTCACGACCGTCGTGTGCATGTCAGTAGGCTACATACGACCGTCAACGTACGATTCAACACGGTCGTACGCGCGATCGTCGTCCCGTGTGTACGAGCCATTAGACTGGCCACAATAAAGGCCACTCTAAAAAGTGCAGTTATATCATACAGCATAATCCCACAGATTTTGCACATTTTGAGGGAGCATGCAATAGGAATGCTGACCGCAGGAATGTCCACCAGAGCCGTTGCCCTTGAATTGAATGTTCATTTCTCTACCATAAGCCATCTCCAAAGGCGTTTCAGAGAATTTGCAATACATCCAACCGACCTGACAACCGTAGACCATGCGCAACCACATCAGCCCAGGACCTCCACATCCAGCATCTTCACCTCCAAGATCGCCTGAGACCTACTGTTGCAGCAATCAGTTTGCATAAACAAGGAATTTCTGCACAAACTGTCAAAAACTGTCTCATGTAAGCTCATATGCATGTTCGTTGTCCTCATCGGGGTCTCGACCTGACTGCAGTTCGTCGTCATAACCCACTTGAATGTGCAAGTGCGTTTGGCACTTTGGAGAGGTGTTCTCTTCACTAATAAATCACAGGTCTCACTGTACAGGGCAGATGACAGACAGCGTGTATGGCATCTTGCGTGTGAGCGGTTTGCTGATGTTAACATTGTGGATCAAGTGGCCCATGGTGGCGGTGGGGTTATGGTATGGGCAGGCATATGCTATGGACCATGAATGCAAGTGCATTTTATTGATGGCTTTTTGAATGCACAAAGATACCGTGACGAGATCCTGAGTACCATTGTTGTGCCATTCATCCACGACCATCACCTCTTGTTGCAGCATGATAATGCACAGCCCCATATTGCAAGGATCTGTACCCAATTCCTGGAAGCTGAAAACATCCCAGCTCTTGCATGGCCAGCATACTCACCGGACATGTCACCCGTTGAGCATGTTTGGGATGCTATGGATTGGCGTATACAACAGCATGTTCCAGTTCCTGCTAATATCCAGCAACTTTGCACAGCCATTGAAGATGTATGGACCAACATTCCACAGGCCACAATAAACATCCTGATCAACTCTATGAGAAGGAGATGCTTGCACTGCGTGAGGCAAATGGTGGTCACATCAGATACTGACTGATTTTCGGACCCCCCGGACCCCCCAAATACAGTAAAACTGCACATTTTAGAATGGCCTTTTATTGTGGCTAGCCTAAGGAACACCTGTGCAATAATCATGCTGTCTAATCAGCATCTTGATATGCCACACCTATGAGGTGGGTGGATTATCTCAGCAAACAAGAAGTGCTCACTTACACAGATTTAGACAGATTTGTGAACAATATTTGAGAGAAATAGGCCTTTTGTGTATATAGATAAAGTCATAGATATTTGAGTTCAGCTCATGAAAAATAGGGGCAAACACAAAAGTGTTGAGTTTATAATTTTGCTCAGTATATATATATATATATATATATATATATATACACACACACAGCATAATGTCCATGTAATATGCATAGATAAAAGAGAGCATAAAATGTGTACTGAACTCCATTTACAGTCAACACTCACTGGCTGCAGCTCCATAAACATGATCTTGGGAGTATCCAGCTAGTAGGAAGATAATAGCACAGGCACATACATTGTTTTTTTTAAGGACAAACAAGGATTTCTTTTTATGAATATTGTCTTGCAGCAATAATTTATTTTCACAATCCTTTGACAATTAAATGTAATACAACTAAACAAAAGGCATTTTTTCTTTTTTGTTTGAGCAGTGTTAGTTTAAACATAAATAGCGTTACTGCACATAAAAAGTGTGCATTTTATTCTGTAATTTGTATTAGATATATATCGATTACATCGCTTCTTAAAAAAAGATAAATTCTAATAAGAGAAATTGTCCATCAGTCCTAAATTAAACTTGCTGTGCCATGTAAGATGGAATCAGTTCATATATAAAGAGAAGGCTCTTACGATGAAATATAATGAAAATTCAAGGAAGGTATAGACCAAAAATGAAAGGAACTGCCACCAAACACACCACCACTTGCTACTTCTTACCGGATAGTATTTACTCCCTATTACAAAGAGTTAAAACTGCTTAATGTGTCCTCAAGCGGGCTCCTAGTGTGGCTCGCTTCATCTGGTATATCCACTGAAAAAGTTCACCTAGCCCCTATCACTCAATTTCCTTACAGGTGACTTGAATCCACATATAGGCCTCTTTTATTTTAGAAGGAGTAATGTCCATAGAACAACTCCTATCATAATCACTCCTGTGCACTGTACTATACAAGTGTGATGCTTTAATTCCTCCTTAACCACTTCAGCCCCGGAAGGATTTCCCACTTTCGGACCAGAGCACTTTTTGCTATTCGGCGCTGCGTTGCTTTAACTGACAATTGCGCGGTCGTGCGACGTTGTACCCAAAACAAAATTTGCGTCCTTTTTTCCCCACAAATAGAGCTTTCTTTTGGTGGTATTTGATCGCCTCTGCGTCATTTCTGATCGCCGCTATAAACAAAAGAAGAGCGACCATTTTGCAAAAAAACCCAAATTTCTTACTTTTTGCTAAAATTCAAATCCAAAAAAAAAATATAAAAAAAACATTTTTTTTCACCGTTTTTGGACGATTTATATTCTTCCTCATATTTGCGATAAAAAAAATTGCAATCCGCGTTTATTGATTGGTTTGCGCAAAAGTGGCTGCGTTTACGGATGGTGAGAATTCATTTCTGGGGTTTTTATTTTTTTTTTATTTTTTACTAGTAATGGCGGCGATCTGCGATTTTTAGCGGTAATGCGATATTGGGGCGGACATGTCGGACATTTTTGACACTTTTTTGGGACCAATGACATTTATTCAGCGATCAGAAATTTAAATGTCCACTGATTACTGTATAAATGTCATTGGCAGTGAAGGGGTTAACCTGGGGGGGGGGGAGCTAGGGGTTAACTGTGTTCCCTGGGTGTGTTCTTACTGTGGGGGGGTTGGGCTAACATGGGCATGAGAGATCTAACTGATCCCAGTGACAGGGATAAGTAGATCTCTCATAACCCACTGACAGAGCGGGGAACCGCCGTGTTTACATCGGCGGTTCCCCGTTCTTTCCCTGTAGCCGCTCATCGCGGCTTGCCGGCGGACATCGGGTCTGCCCGAGCCGTGGGCACACTCCCCTGGAGTGCGGCAGGTGCGCGCGCGCGCCCCCTGGTGGCCAAATGCAAATCGCCGCTTATTTACGGCGATTCGCGCAGGGCTCCCCCACTGCCGCCGTGAAAAGACCTGGTTAAGGGGAACAATTTATATTCAAGTTACTCCCAAGTTACTTCCAGTCTCTGTACCTTTTGTCTATATAATTTTAAGCTGCACACCATACATCAGTCATGCTTAGTTCATGATCTATATTTTATGTTATACAGGTGATACTCGAAAAATTAGAATATTGTGCAAAAGTTCATTTATTTCAGTAATGCAACTTAAAAGGTGAAACTAATATATGAGATAGACTCATTACATGCAAAGCAAGATAGTTCAAGCCGTGATTTGTCATAATTGTGATGATTATGGCTTACAGCTCATGAAAACCCCAAATCCACAATCTCAGAAAATTAGAATATTACATGCAATCAATAAAACAAGGATTGTACATAGAATAATATCAGACCTCTGAAAAGTATAAGCATGCATATGTACTCAGTACTTGGTTTGGGCCCCTATTGCAGCAATTACTGCCTCAATGCCATGTGGCATGGAAGCTATTAGCCTGTGGCACTGCTGAGGTGTTATGGAAGACCAGGATGCTTCTATAGCGACCTTCAGCTCTTCTGCATTGTTGGGTCTCATGTCTCTCATCTTTCTCTTGGCAATGCCCCATAGATTCTTTATGGGGTTCAGGTCAGGCGAGTTTGCTGGCCAATCAAGCACAGTAATCCCACGGTCATTGAACCAGGTTTTGTTGCTTTTGGCATTGTGGGCAGGTGCCAAGTCCTGCTGGAAAATGAAGCCAGCATCCCCATAGAGCTCGTCTGCGGAAGGAAGCATGAAGTGCTCCAAAATCTCCTGGTAGACGGCTGCGTTGACCCTGGAATTAATGAAGCACAGTGGACCAACACCAGCAGATGACATGGCTCCCCAAATCAACACAGACTGTGGAAACCTCACACTGGACTTCAAGCATCTTGCAGTGAGTGACTCTCCATTCTTCCTCCATACTCTGGGTCCTTGGTTTCCAAATGAGATGCAAAATTTGCTCTCATCAGAAAAGAGGACTTTGGACCACTGAGTTACAGACCAGGTCTGTTTTCCTTTAGCCCAGGTAAGACGCTTCTGATGTTGTTTGTTGTTCAGGAGCAGCTTGACAAGAGGAATATGACATTTGAAGCCCATGTCCAGGATCCGTCTGTGTGTGGTGGCTCTTGATGCACTGACTCCAGCCTCAGTCCACTCCTTGTGAAAGTCCCCAATACTTTTAAATGGCCTTTTCCTGACAATCCTCTCCAGGCTGCGGTCATCCCTGCTGCTTGTGCACCTTTTCCTTCCACACTTTTCCTTTACACATAACTTTCTATTAATATGCTTTGATATAGCACTTTGGGAACATCCAACTTCTTTTGCAATTACCTTTTGAGGCTTTCCCTCCTTATGGAGGGTGTCAATTATGGTTTTCTGCACAACTGTCAGGTCAGCAGTCTTTCCCATGATTGTGATTCCTACTGAACCAGACTGAGAGACCATTTAAAGGCTCAGGAACCCATTGCAGGTGCTATGGCTTAATTAGATGATTAGAGTGGGACACTTTGAGCCTAGAATATTGCACCTTTTCACAATATTCTAATTTCCTGAGATTTTGGATTTGGGGTTTTTTTATGAGCTGTAAGCCATAATCATCACAATTATGACAAATCATGGCTTGAACTATCTTGCTTTGCATGTAATGAGTCTATCTCATATATTAGTTTCACCTTTTAAGTTGCATTACTGAAATAAATTAACTTTTGCTCGATATTCTAATTTTTCGAGTATCACCTGTATTTTATCTTTCAAAATCAATAAAAATCTATTGAAATAAAAAAAGTAATGTCATCACTGGGTTTCTGGGTTTCTCTATGCAATACAGGCAGCGTGAAGATGAAGGAACTAGAAGAGCCAGGGACCATAAGGCTGCAAGTCCTAGCTCCTGACTAACCAGAGAATATTTATTGGTCAGTCCTATCGAAGCTGGGAACCTTTCCTCGTTCTCCAAGAAGGGATTTGTAATACACAAAATAAAGGAAGAATTTACCAGCCCCTTCCAGCAAACAGCCTTCTTAAAGCAAAGAGCAACAACAGCAAAGGGTAGGATGGACAGAACAGGGTCCATTAGGATTGATCAGAATAGCTCTGGAAGATATATTGCTAGTTTTCACTTGCCTTCCTTCCAATATTTATATTTAAGACCAGTTACACCATCCAGTTTGGGATCCTTGCTCATTGGTTTAAAGATACTCTGTTGCCAGACCATTTATTTCAACAAAGATCTTCCCATCAAATTATATCTGTATTTAATCTATTGTATTCATGTTATTTACATGCAAAAGCCTCCCTTGTTTAGAAATTCAAAAGTCCCAAGACTGCTGTTGAGCACCCCTATTTTGGATATGATTTCAGAAGCTCCAGCAGACACAGACCTCTCATTAAAGTGACATTCTATAGTATTTCACTTGTCACCTCCCCCAACAGCTACATAAAAAGTCATGTAGGGAGGTGAGGGAAGCAGGAGATGAACTAGGGCACCACTAAGAGTAATTAAACAGTCCCAAAAGAGAAGAGGGCAAGTAGGAAAGAGGTTGTGCTAGGGAATTAGCTGATTGATTTTACTAGTGCAGCACCAGCTGGAAGTCCCTTCAAACGCAGGTCGTTTCCCCTACCTACCAGTGACAGAGTGTCAGAGAGGGGAGTGCAAAGACTTTGAATGATGCCAGACTGGAAGCACCAAATAGATCACTGAATATAAAAAATAAGAATCAAATCCGGCTAGTTCAAAAGAGTATATGGTAACTGCTCCAAATGGCAGGCACAAAACACAGGAAAGAATAGGAAATAAAAGAGATCGGGATGGCCGCACTCCAATTCAATCCTTTATTGCAACATGACCCAAACAGTGCAGGAAAACAGTGCCAACTGACGCGTTTCACGCCTCACTATGGGTGCTTACTCATACTATAAATTCTTAGTGCATACATGCAAAATATATATACAAAATATGTTACATAAGACCTGGTATCTGATTAATTAATCAATCAAAATTCACTCATTAAAAGGCAGATGGCAACAGTCCTTCCTCCGGCGAGATTCACCTATAGGAATTTTGATAAATATCAGAAGGGGCCAATCAAGAGCCGCAGAATTTGTACCCCTTCATTCCCAATTGGAATTACACCAGAAGGCTGTAGCGATCTGCCAAAAAAGATACAAAATGTAAAGGTTTGCATTTGCAGCTGGGGCTCTTTCTCAGAGTGGGGCTACTATTTCTATAAGTGTGAGTACTTCTGACTCTGCACTTATCATCTGAATGTCTCATCTGAAATTTCATCTGTCTCTTCACGGGTATGTTCTCTGATTCAACTCCACCAAAAACAGAAACCCTGCTGTCTGCTTTTTCTAATGTCTGTTTAATAATACTGGTATGTTATTTTTTCTGCTTAACCATCTGTTAAGCTGACCATACTGCAATGCTTTCATTTGTTCCTTGTCTTACCCAAAATTATGGCCTGTTTACCTCTAGTGCCCTTGGTGTTCAGTTTCTAAAGTGAGAATTTTGTTCTACCTAGTCAGCTATTATTTATTACCTCCTGATTGCTAATTTGGAATGCACCAACCCCCATCCTTATCAGTATAAATCTAAGCATATTTTGGGGAAAGCATTTGCAGGGGTTTGCGTTTGCAGCTGGGGCTCTTTTCTCAAAGTGGGGCTATTTGTATAAGTGGGAGCACTTCTGACTCTGCACTTATCATCTGAATGTCTCATCTGAAATTGTATCTGTCTCTTCACAGGTATGTTCTCTGATTCAACTCCACCCATAAACTGAAACCCTGCTGTCTGTCTTTTGATAATGTTTAATAATACCGGTATGTTATTTTTTCTGCTTAACCATCTGTTGAGCTGTCCACACTGCAATGCTTTCATTTTTCCTTTGTCTTACCCCAAATTATGGCCTGTTTACATCTAGTGCCCTTGTTCTATTTCTAAAGTGAGAATTTTGCTCTGCCTAATGTGGGAGATTACCTAATGGGGATTACTTTTCAGGAGAAAAGATTCAGCATGGATGTCAGTTTCTTTCAAATCTGGCAGCTTGCCAGGTATATTATTTCAAGGTTTGCAAGTTCAAAACACAAACAAAAACAGAAACAAAACCTCGCCGTCTGGCACTAAACTAAATGAACAGATTCCTCTCTATACAGTGTGGGGCTGACCCCACAAAACATAAGCACATTGCAAACCTTGTTCTTAGAGTCCAAATTGGCACACAGAGATCTCTCAGCTCTCCTCTGTTCTCTTCCTGGTCATTAAATGCAGGTGTAGAGGGGTTTGAGTGGACCAGAAAGTCCAGGCCAGAACCAGATCTTCCACAGTGGCCGGCAAAACCCGGGTCGGACTCCAGCTAGTCACCTCAAAATGACCGCAAGCAGGGCGACCAGTGTCGCCCGTCCATTGTGGTGTCTCGCATAACATGACATATCCCCTAGGGAAAGACCATCAGCGTTATTTTGGAGCCTACCAGCCCAGTGTTCCACTGAGAACTTAAACGGCTGTAGGGCTGGGAACCCCCTAGTCACCCGGCTATTTTTCTCCCGGTTGTTACACATCCACTTAAGCAGGGCATGGTCAGTGACTAGCCTGAATGACCTTCCCAGCTGGTAGTATTTTAGGGCTTCTAAGGCCCACTTTATAGCCAGGCACTCCTTCTCCACAATGGCATAATTATTTTCATGTCTATTAAGCTTCCTGCTAAAGTAGATGTGCTCCTCGCCGTCTCTGATCTGGGACAGAACAGCACATAGTCGCACCTCAGAGGCATCGGTTTGAACCACAAACTTCTTTGTGAAGTCTGGCGTCACGGGCACCGGCTGTACACAAAGGGCTTGCTTCAATTTTGGGAAGGCCTTCTCAGCTTCAGGATTCCACTTAACCATTCCTGACGCTCTACCCTTTGTCAGATCGGTCAGAGGGACGGCAATGGTGGCAATGGTGGCAAAGTGGGGATGAAGCGTTGGTAATACCCTGTAATTCCCAGGAAGGCCCGAACCTGTTTCTTGTTCACCGGTGGGGCCACTTTTGAATGACCTTGATCTTATTGGTTTGGGGCTTAATCAGACCTCAACCAATCACATACCCAAGGTATTTGGCCTCCTTGAGACCCACTTCTTCGGGTTGGCTGTTAAACCTGCTACCATCAGTGACTCTACCACTGCCTGCACCTGGGGCAGATGTGATTCCCAATCTGATTGTGACATCATCCAGATAGGCCGCTGCATAGGGCTGATGCGTCTCAAAGTCTTGTCCATCATCCAACTCCCATCTCTCTCCATGATCTTTTAACAGCTAACTCATTCAATCTACACTCCATTACCGAAACCTGGCTTCACGAATCCGACATTGCATCTTCTTCTGCCCTATCCCATGGTGGTCTTCTCTGGACTCATTCCCCCAGACCCAGTGGACACAAGGGAAGGGGTTTTGGAATCCTTCTAGCCCCACATAGCACCTTTCAGGTACTTCACCCACCTCCCTCTCTGTCTCTCTCCTCTTTTGAAGCACCCTGCATTTGTCTTTTCTCCCTAGTTTCTCTAAGGGTAGGTGTGATCTACCGGCCCCCTGGATCAACCTTTCTTGGTGACTTCTCTGCCTGGCTACCCTACTTTCTCTCTTATGAAATCCGTATAATAATTCTCGGGGACTTCAACATCCCTACTAATACTAACACTTGTGCTACTTCCAAACTTCTCAGTCTAATCTCCTCCTTTAACCTGAAGCAATGGATACATTCTACTAGTCACGTTGAAGGCAAAACCCTTGACCTGGTTTTCTCCCACCTTTGCACTCCATGCAACCTCTCCAACTATCCATTCCCTCTCTCTGATCACTTCCTTATTAGTTTCAACCTCTCCCTCTCCTCCACCTCCTCTCCTTCCAACCGCCTAACAGCTACCCGTATAAACCTACACCGTCTCAACCCTTCTCTTCTCTACTCTGCTACTGACCACCTCTATGACAAAATCGCACCACTGTCCTGCACCGACCTAGCCACTTCTGTCTACAACACTTCACTTTTAGCCTCCCTGGACACACTGGCTCCTCTCACTACTCACAGAACAAGGCCCCGGCCCCTTCAACCTTGGCAAACAGATGACACTAGAAGTCTGAAAAAACATAGCCGTGCTCTTGAGCGCCTGTGGCGTAAGACTAAATCTCAGAAAGATTTCAACCAGTATAAATCTGCCCTTCAAAAATTCAATTCCTGCCTCCACACTGCCAAGCAGCCCTATTTTATCACTCTCGTTAACAACTTATCATCCTGTCCCCTCAACTCTTCTCTACCTTCAACTGTCTACTTCTCTCACTGCCCAGGAGATCGCCAATCACTTCAAACAGAACATAGAAACAATTTGTGAGGAGATCTCTGCTGTTCAGATACCTTCCACGCTTTACACTTCATGCCCACAGGTATAATCACTACTTCCCTCATTCAACCCCACCACTTTAGATGAGGTTGCTAACCTAATTGCTAACATCAAACTAACCACATGTCCTCTGGATCCAGTTCCCTCGTTAATGCTACGTTCACCCTCTGCCTTGATTCTACACTCTTTAACCCACATCTTCTATCTCTTCCTCTCTTCTGGCATCTTCCCCAACTCCCTAAAACATTCACTAGTTAGCCCCATACTTAAAAAGCCTTCACTGGACCCAACCAAACTTAACAACCTACGCCCCATCTCCTTGCTCCCCTTTTTATCCAAACTCCTTAAACGTCTGGTCTACAACCAACTGAGCAACCACCTTGCCAAGAATAGCCTTCTTGACCCCCTTCAGTCTGGATTTCGTCCTTAACACTCCACAGAAACTGCTCTTCTAGAACTAACAGCCAAACCAATGGACACTATTCTGTACACCTACTCTTAGACCTTTCTGCTGCCTTTGATACGGTTGACCACCCCCTCCTCCTCCAAAAACTCCATGCCATTAGTCTCCGTGTGTCAGTAAAAAGGACTTTGCCAGTGTTCCTGGCCGTTTCCGGGTGGTGCGCGCGCATCCGTGCGCGCTCGCGCGCTCCCGTGCGCGTGCGCGCGCCTGTGCGCGCGCACGCGCCGGAAACGGCGCCAAATGGTGCCTATTTAAACCCTGGACATCCTGCACCAAGTTGCTGCTTGTTCTACAGCGTTCCAGACCTGTGAGCCTCAGCTCCCTACCTGTTCCTGTGATTTCACCTGTTTCCTGTCTACCCGGCTTGCTTTGACCTGTTGTCCGCTACCTGCATCGACCCCGGCTATCCACGACCATCCGTTTGTCTACTCCTCTGTACCTCCGCTGCCCGCCCGTTAACGAACCTTTGCCTGAACTTGACGATCCGCTTGCCTAACCCCTTTTGTACCTTTCTGCCTGCACGTTGCCAACCCTGCTTGTACGACCATTCTCCTGTTTGCACGACCTGCTGGAATCTCACTACAACATCTGTGACCATCCAGCCCTCGTGCCATCCCGCACTCTCGGGCCTCTGTCTACACTACCAGGGGTCCTTGAATCGGGTGCGCAAGAGCGGTTGTTCCCTGCACAAGACAGACTCCACCGTCAGGTACGTAACACCGTGACTGTACTCTACGATGGTTCTCTTGCTACCTATTCAATCGCACCTTTAGCGATAATTACAACTCTACTTTCTCCTCTCCTCTTCCTTTCTCTGTTGGGGTCCCCCAAGGTTCTGTTCTTGAGCTGCTCCTATTTTCAATCTACACCTCCTCCCTGGGTCAGCTGATAGCCTCCCATGGCTTTCAATACCATCTCTATACTGACGACACCCAAATCTATCTCTCTACCCCTCAGCTCACTCCCTCAGTCTCCTCACGTATCACTAATTTACTAACATATATCAGTCTGGATGTCACACCACTTCCTCAAACTCAATCTATCCAAAACCAAACTTATAATTTTTCCTCCACCACATGCCAGTTCTCTCTGTCATAATCGATGGCACAACTATCAGCCCATCACCACATGCCAAGGTCCTAGGCGTAGTCCTGGACTCTGAACTCTCCTTTAAGCTCCACATCCAATCACTGTCCGAATCAACCTTCACAGCATCTCAAAATGACGCCCCTTTCTAACCAATGACACAACAAAGCTCTTAATTCACTCTCTGGTCATCTCTCGACTCGACTTTTGCAACTCCCTCCTCATTGGCTTACCTTTACACAGGCTATCCCCCTTCAATCCATCATGAATGCTGCTGCCAGACTCATACACCTTACCAATCGCTCTGTGACTGCTACTCCTCTCTGTCAATCCCTCCCGCTACTTCCTATAAGCTTTGCTGTGCCCTATATTTCCTCCTACACCTGGGACCATGTCCCGCAGACACAGAGAGGAACCGCAACTTCAAAAACTGTCTCACTTCTTCAATCCAGCACGTAAAGACCCTCCTTTAAACAACGACCGGAACCCCCATATGCAACCCACAGGCGGTCCCCTAGCAGCAGCAACAATCGTGTTTCCCCATACAGATCCGAAAGGGACCGAACACACAGAAAGCGAAGGAGAATCGCCACCCGTAACTCCTGACACAAGGAACCCAGCCAAATCACGTCCAAGACGAGCATCTCTACCCAATGTGCGTAACGGGCTGGACATGGAGGTAAGCGAATCTCCCCTACTTTCTGACAACAAAGCTTTAGATCCTATCGCCTCATTCCCCACAGTAGGACAGCCTATGTCAGATGTCACAAGGAAAGACATGTTACTGTCCCTCAGATCCTCCTTACAAGCAGACATGCAAGCGTGTTTCAAACAAAAAGCTGCAGAGGTACAAGCTCTAGGAGAAAGAGTTAGTTACTTAGAAGTCTCGGTGAGCGCATGTACAGAATCATACAACAATATGGGAGATGCACATACAGCACACTCCGAAGAAATCAATTGGTTGAAATCCAAGGTAGCAGACCTGGAGGACAGATCCAGACGCAATAACGTGAAATTAAGGGGGATCCCAGAGTCAATACAACATTCCCAACTCCCTCATTTCGTGCGGGATCTGTTTAAAATGGTTGCTCCAGACCTTCAACCAGCGGATTTAACAATGGACCGTATACACAGAATCCCGAAACCCTCTTTCTTACCGCAAGAGATACCAAGGGATGTCCTCCTACGGATGCACTATTTTCAGGCAAAAGAAATGATTATCTCTGCTTTCTGAAAAAAAGATCTCCTTCCTGATAAAGCAAGGAATATACAGGTCTTGCCTGATTTCTCCGCCCACACCCTGCAGAGACGCAAAAACCTGCTGTCAATTAACAAAGCGCTCAGGAACCACGACATAGGCTACCAATGGAAATACCCGGCTACGCTCAAAATCACACGGAATGGCTCCACGTCTATAGTCAACACTATACAAGAAGGCCTGAATCTACTTAAGGATTGGAACATCATTCCAGTAGAACCTCCGAACCCTTCCACCCCAAACCTCCTCGCTCTCTATATCATCAGAAAGGGGATTGGTCTAGGGTCCCAGGCAAACGCAACTCCAAAAAATAGCCTCAGCTGGGCAACATCACCCAAAGACTCTTACACTCAAGCCGTTCTCCCTGGAGAAGCAATTCCCTTTAGTGCAATACAGATATGTTCTTTCGATTTCCCCTCGCAAATTCTGCAGCCCAGCTGCACGCAGTCCCTCGGGACATTTTTCTTATGTTTAAGTTTCCATTTTTGTTTATGTTCATTTACAGTCAGTCTACCAGCGGGTCCAACATGTTTAACTCCACTACCATAGTACTACACGCTCTGTATATTTTTATGCGATCACCAAGGCACCAGCTCTTACCCTACGCAAACTTCCCAGGCCCCGAGAGATTTCTACCAAAGCCTACTGACTACACTGGAACATTAACCCCCAGAAGTTTCTACATTCAAGCCTTAGGAATGCATATGAGAAGGAATGTTTTTGTCAAGATCAAATCCCACAGGAACTCTGATGTCTTAAACCACCCAGCTAAACGTTTTTCCTTATGGAAAGAGGCCACCAAATCCAAAGCAGATATTGTGATCGTACAAGAAACTCACTTTAAGACAGATGCTGCTCCACTCTTCCACCATAGGGACTTTCCCTATGTCTTTTCAGCGAGTTACAAGTAAAAAAAAGAGGTGTCCTCATAACTATTAAGGATTCTGTTACCTTTAAACTCCACTCAAAGATGTTGGACGAGGGAGGTCGGTACGTAATTCTGGTATGTACTATTAAGGACAGATTATACACTATTGTAGGGGTCTACGCACCCAACACTAGACAAGGCAAATTCTTTTGCAAGCTATTCAAACACATAGCTAACTGCAAAAAGGGAGAATTGATAATAGGTGGGGACATGAACTCTATCATAGATCCCAAACTGGACTCAACAACTAGTAGGATATATCGAGCCTCCCTCCTATCCAATATCTTGCAGAGTGAAGATATTTACGACACATGGCGTTGTCTACATGCATCAGAACGTGACTATACATATTATTCACCCAGGCATAATTCATATTCTAGATTGGATTATTTTTTTGTTGACAAATGGATGTTACAACGGATAACTTCCGCCGAGATTGCGGACATTACGTGGTCAGACAACGCGGCTATATCCATTTCGATCTCGGAGAAAGGTAGCCGTAAACCTGTTTCAACTTGGAGGTGTAATAGCAAACTCATTAAAGATAAACCAAGCAGGGATCTATTCACACAGCAGCTGAAAGAGTATTTCAGCATCAATAATACCCCTGACACTGACATCTTCATGGTGTGGAACGCGCACATGGCATATCTTAGAGGTATCATGATCCAGCAGGGGGCTCGAGCTAAACGTCTAAGAGGCATGAAACTGGACACAACACTCAATAACCTACGGGTATTAGAGCAAGCCAATAAAACCAACCCAAACCCAGACACAGCTTCCAAGCTGGCCAATACACGACTGGAACTACGTTCTCTGTTACAGGAGGACCATGACTTTATGCTTAGTGAGCTCAAAATGAAGTATTACTCTTCTCACAATAAAGCAGGAAAATTCCTAGCCTCGCGTTTAAAAGCCCGCAGGATCAAAGCTAAGATCCCCTTCATTTATCATCCCATAACTAAACAAAGGCTGATAAATCCCCAACACATAGCAGATGCGTTTGCGGACTATTATGACTATTATATAACTTAAAAGTCAATAGCTCTGTCCCCCAACCCACGACGGACACCATATTGTCCTTTCTTGATAAGATTAAATTACCAACACTCTCTCCCACTGACCTAGAAACTTTAAACAGACCGTTCTCTTCAGAGGAAATAGGAAAAATAATTAAATCTATGCCTTGTGGGAAATCCCTGGGCCCGGACGGGTTTAGCAATGAATATTACCACACATATACCGATATACTTACCCCATACTTAGTAAAACTGTTTAATACGGCAGCGGGCGGGGCGGCATTCCCCTCAGAGATGCTTAAAGCACACATTGTTACACTCCCTAAGCCTTGAAAAAACCCTGACAACCCTGCTAACTTCCGGCCTATCTCTCTGCTTAATGCAGACATTAAAATATATGCCAAGACACTTGCACAAAGACTAAAAAATATTCTTCCACATTTGATTCAACCAGACCAATCGGGGTTTGTGGCTTGAAGGCAGGCCTCTGATGCTACGAGGCGTGTGCAATGTACTGCAATTTGTGGAGCGTGGTCGGACGCCTTCTCTGCTACTTTCTATAGATGCGGAGAAGGCGGTTGACCGCGTCCACTGGGGATACATGTCTCTCGTGCTATAGAGGTTTGGATTCCAGGGCCTAATCCAATCAGCCATAGCTGCACTTTATTCCTCTCCATCTGCCCAGGTGTACACAGCAGGGATGCTATCTAAACCTGTCCGCATAAAAAATGGCACACGACAGGGGTGTCCTCTATCCCCAACAATATTTAACTTAATGATCGAACCACTGGCGGAAAGCATCCGTTCTCACCCACTGATAACAGGCTTCCTTTTCAGGGACAGACCCCATGTCGTAAACCTGTTCGCAGATGATATCATACTTATGCTGACCAACCCCCAAATTTCTTTACCACAAATACATGAAATTCTTACTGAATTCAGCAATCTCTCATATTATAAAGTTAATCACTCTAAATCCCTGATCATGGACTTAAACATCCCCAAACCAATGGCCACTAAACTGAAAGAGAGCCTGCCGTACACCTGGACAGAAACAGGTATATCTTACCTGGGCATAAAAATAACACCTAAATGCGATTCCCTTGCCGAAAACAATTACAAACCTTTGATCACTAAAATTGAGAAGGAATTAAAACAAATGGCTCAGGCGGAGATGTCTTGGGTTGGGAGACTGGCTCCTTATAAAATGATGATACTTCCGAAAATCTTGTATATTTTTAGGACTCTTCATATTCCTCCACAACAACACCATATGAACTCTCTGAACTCCCAATTGAAGGAATTTATATGGCAGGGGAAAAGAGCGTGATGCTCACATAGTCACCTAATTAAGCACAGAAAGGTGGGCGGCATGGGCATGATAGACCTAAAGGACTATCACTCAGCAGCCCAACTGAATCATTTAAAATACTGGTTTAACCACTTCCTTACTGGGCACTTAAACCCCCCTCCTGCCCAGACCAATTTTCAGGTTTCAGCGCTGTCGCATTTTGAATGACAATTGCGCGGTCGTGCGACGTTGTACCCAAATAAAATTGATGTCCTTTTTTCCCCACAAATAGAGCTTTCTTTTGGTGGTATTTGATCACCTCTGCGGTTTTTATTTTTTGCGCTATGAACAAAACCAAGAGCGACAATTTTGAAAAAAGAACAATATTTTTTACTTTTTGCTCTAATAAATATCCCAAAATAAAAAAAAAAAAATTATTTATTGGGTTTGGCCGATTTATATTCTTCTACATATTTTTGGTAAAAAAAATCACAATCGGCGTTTATTGATTGGTTTGCGCAAAAGTTATCGCGTCTACAAACTATGGGAATTGATTTATGGCGTTTTTATTATTATTATTTTTTTTACTAGTAATGGCGGCGTTTATACATCTTCTTATATTTAGCCGGTTTGGGTTATTTATTAAAAAAAAAAAAATAAAACCCTATAAATAATCTCGTTTTTCATTTTTTATAACAAGAAAAAAGTTTTAACAGCGAGAACCAAAACAAGTATCGCGTTTTTTATTTTTGGCGTCTCCACTAGTTTATGGTGGTTTTCTTTCGAGATAAACACCCCTTTTTTCCTGTAGTTAAAATAAACCCATGTTGCAGCGTGCTGGCGCGTTAACAGTAAGTTTTACGCTGTCGCGACTTTGGACTTTTAACCAGACCCGTCCTCCCCCCAAATTCACGGGTCATTCCTTCACCAATTTGGTCATAAAATTTACTAAGTCAACCCGACGACTCACTATCAGGAAA
>BLSH010085467.1:81696-93845 GCA_018402905.1 Glandirana rugosa | reverse complement strand
AAACAACTCCGAAAAAAGTTAAAGATCGGTATTACCAAGGTGAACCCACAATTGGACATGTCCAGGCGCGATAACTGTTTTCTGCAGTTGTCGCGCCTGGACTTTTAGGCCCACCTGCAGGTACCTGCAGGCGGGGAAATGTGCGGGGGACGCGCGTGACCCGTCCCCGCCGCGCGTGCGCGGTGGCGGCGTGCGACGCACCCGCACGGGCGCCCAGCACGCCTGAGCTACAGGCGAGGACTGGGCGCTAGCGGAATGTCTCGTCATCTTGCCCCTTGGCGGCTACATTTGTGCCGCCAGGGGAACCGCCGTGTTTACATCGGCGGTTCCCCGTTCTACTGCTCTGTAAGGCGATCGCGGGTCAGGAGCGGACATCGAGTCCGCACGACCCGCGGGCACGCCCACGCAGCGTGCGGCGGTGGCGCGTGCGCGCCGCCCCTGCCCAGTGCGCGCAGGGGGCGTGTAAAGGGGCGGACGTCCATGGACGTCCACCCGGATTTTCAGGTCCGCGCTGTTGACGTCTTTTGTCAATAGCGCGGACCTGTACAGGTTAACACCCAAGTGGAACCATTATGGCTAGAAATTGAAAAAAGCCTCAACAAAACCTCTAACCCATGCTCCTTACTGTTTGCTGACTCTTGGATGCAACTGAATATCTCTAATATGCCTTTAACATCTAAAGCCTCTATAGCTGCATGGAGAGTCCTGAGGGACACACCAGTCAAACACCCTGACTCCATCAAAATGAAACTGTCACTTACTACACTAGAATATTTAATCCCGGACATCAGTGTTCAAAATTGAAGTAAGTACGACATTCATTGGATAGACGAACTGATACTGGGGGATAAACATAAAACTCTGAACTCCATCATAGAAGAGTATAATCTACCCCACCATACATTCTTTACCTTGTACTGTATTTACCACTTTTTGATTACTCCCCTCCACCCATTATCTGCATACACACTAAGATTTGGCAGTACTATGTTGATACTTCCAAATCTTCCAAAGGAACCTCTCTCATATACAACCTACTATAAGACAAACAGACATTCACCAAAACCAAGCCCATGATGAAATGGGAAGTAGATTTGGGTGCCTCTTTCTCCGAATACCAATGGTCCCAGGCAATTCGCTATGGCCAAATCATAACACGCTGTGCTAATTACTGGGAATTGGCACTCAAGGTGACACTTAGGTGGTATCTTACCCCTAGCAGACTAGAAAAAATGTACGACTCAAGCTCTCCTTTATGCTGGCGTGGTTGCGGCGACCCGGGCAATATAATGCACATACTATGGGCATGCTGTAGTATGCAAAGCTTCTGGAGGAAAATATTTCAAATAATATCAGAAATAACAGGAATACTAACCCCGGCATGCCCAGCTCTGGCCATGCTGAACCTGGGTATTGAGAAATTTCAATCATGTGGAAACCATGGGAAACATGGCACAACATATAAAACACAAACGACAAGAAAACAAACACCAGGGCTACATATCCTTTCTTCTTTCTCACATAGGCCTTGCTACACATGTGATCTCTATAGCAGGTAAAATTTAATGATGAAGTTATGCTAAGCATCGACCCACATTTACTCAATTTTCGGTTAGTACTGACTCAAATTGTATTGGAATCCTATATGTTTAACTGTTCACATGTTTGCTCACATATTCTATACTCCACCCGCTTATGGCGATTCATCATCCATGGCAAGTTCATTGAGCATATAAAGTGGCGGCTGCGTCCGCTAGTATATATATTTGTACCAATACTTCTTTTCAAAACTTAATAAAAAATATTGAAAAAAAAAAAAGTAAAATGGAGAGGCCAAATTCAGTTACCAGCCGTGTGTGTTTAAATCGGTTGGTAAGAAGAGTAATCATAAAAGTATAACTGTCACAACTTCTACTTTACCATTTGGCCAAACTTTTACTGCCCAAAGGCGAAAATAAAATTAAGTGATTATTAGCAGCCGTGTGTATTTCAAATGGGTTGTTAAGAAAGATATTCATAATAGTGTGTTATTGTCACAACTTCTGCTTTACCATTTGGCCAAACTTTTACTGCCCAAAGGTGAAAATAAAATAAAGAGGTCAAATTCAGTTAGCAGCCATATATATTTGAATGGGTTGGTAAGAAGAGTAATTATAGAAGTATTACTGCCACAACCTCTATTTTACCAATTGGCCAAACTTTTACCGCCCAAAGGCAAAAATAAAATGGAGTGGATAAATTCTGTTAGCAGCCGTGTGTATTTCAATTTGGTTGATAAAAAGAGGATGGGGGAAGGGAAGCCAAAGGATATAGGAAATTGGTTATACCCCAACCTCTGTATATCCACTGTACAACCTGAAACCACACGATTATAGCTCACTACACCAGGTGACAAAGCGGGACCACTCATAAAAATGGGACATGTCTCACTCAAAATTCAGCCCACTCAGCCTCCTGGTGTTAAAGAAAAATATCCACTATACCTCCCTTTTACATAAAATTCTAAACTTGTCCCTACCCCTTATTGGGGTTACCACTTTTTCAATTGCCTGGATAGACAGACTGGAAACATTTTTCTGGTGCACATCATTCCAGTGCCAGGCAACATTAGTACTGTGGTTCTTATCAATGTCACGTAAATGGTCATTTAATCTATCCCATAACCTATGGGTTGTGCGACCCACATACTGTATGTTGCACTCGGCACAGGTAATGATGTACAGAAAATTTTGGGTTCTACAATTTATGAATGTATGGATAACGGAGGTTTTTCCTGTATTAGATGATTGTATGGTGTTCCCTCTCTTAACATATGGACAACAGGGGCATACCCTAGCTCCACAGCGGAAGGTGCCCCTAAAACTCAGCCAGTGAAGTTTGGGTTTACTATCCATATAAAGGCTGGGCGATAGAAATGAGCCTAAAGACAGTGCTCTTCGGGAAACAGTTCTTATACATCTGGATAAAACCTGTGAAAATCCTGGATCGTTATAAAGTAGGGGTAAATATTTGGTCACAATGTTTCTCACCTTATTGTATTCCACACTAAATGGTGTGGAGAACACCGGAACATTTCCACCCGCCTCATTAGATTTCCTGTCTTTTCTATTTTTCTTGTTAAGTAATTCACTGAGGGGAGTGGCATCTGAGATAGCAATGGCTCTTTTTATGACAGGCTTAGTGTATCATCTACCCAAGAAACTTTGGGCCAAGTTAAGTTTCTCATGCTCATGGTCCGCAGGATCACTACAAATGCGTTGAGCCTGAGAAATTGGCCCACCGGGACTCTCCACAAGGTATACCTGGGGTGACCCGAGTCTGCCCTAAGCACAGAGTTACCCACAGTGGGTTTTCTGTAGAAATTGGAAAAAATCTACCTTGCTTCCCAGTGAGCAACACGTCTAAAAATGCAATGGATGTGTTCTCACAGTAGCCGGTGAACTTAAGATTTAAATCATTGTCAGTGAAAAATGCTAGCCACCCCTCAAAGTCAGTCATTTTCTGACTATGAACAGTAGATCACCAATGTACCAAAATATATTAGGGTGTCCTTACAACGGGGCATCTCAGGTCCAAAGATGTGGGACCTCTCCCACCACCCCATATACAAATTAGCAAGGGAGGAGGAAAGGATCCCATGTGAAAACAAAAAGAAGAGAAAAGCATCACTACCTAAGTGTATCATTTAGTAAAACATATTTATGAAATAAAAAACAATAAATATGCCCTCACATTTACAAGATTTCAAAAAGCGTATTGATAAGTCTCCAGCAGGTGACAACCTTCCAGGTGGTCAATGGCGAGCAAGCCCCTCCAAGTGGATGTGATGTAAGGTAAAACCAGGGAAACACCAGGAAGAGCCAACAGAAGCCGCAGACTGTCTGTATGTATCACATGGATGACAGCCACTTGGGTAACCTTTTTATTATCTTGTAAATGTGAGTGCATATTTATTATTTTCATTTCATAAATATGTTTTAATAAATGTTATACTTAGGTAGTGGTGCTTTTCTCTCCTTATTTTTGTTTTTCCATGGTTTGCTGGTGGGAGCCTCCCCAGATCCTGCTTGGAAGAGAGACTGCTGATGCTGCCATAATGTAAACCTTATGTCACTGTGTTTTAATATGGACTATTCTTAAGGGCAAAAAGACTCTCTCTTTTTATGCTGTTTATCATTCCATGCCTAATGTTATTTTTGGCAGTTGCACTAGCCCCCCCCCTTTTCTTGTGCCTGAGTATGTTTAGGGTGTTAATGGCCTTTATAAATCCCTTTTTAGGAAAGGATCCCAGTTAAGCCATTTCCTGCCTGTGCTATGCTCTATATATGGAGTCATGACTGTTCTCTAGTTCTGGAAGGGTGTGCCTGGATGTCCTCCCATGTGCGCACTTCCCGTTGGAACTCGCTGTGACTGCTGTGGGCTTTGGATAGTTTGGGTTAAAGGACCAATCATAGAGGCCCTTTACCACATCCAATTACAAGTGATCACATATATAAACATAATAGGTCTTTGCCTGTTAACGGCTCTTCTTCCATCACACAGATGTAGCGGGGTGCTAAATTTGTTAGGCTGTTAGGCAAAATATATTTGCAAGACACTACTGGTCTTCCTGTGATTTGTAGTCCTCAACACTAAACCTGTTCCTTCAGTGCACTTCTCCACCATGTCAATAGGTGGCACTGCTGCCTAAGATATGGGTGGTGATAAGTCATAATATTCCAGAACATTCTGGAGTGATCTCATTCTTTTCCAAGCCAATCCACTCGGTGCAAGTGCATTGTGGGTAGGTTGGAGGAGACCATATATTGGGAGGAAGTCCTGTGATCGGGGTCAGTGAGTGAGAATCCAGCCCAGCTCCTCTGGGGAGAGTCCAGCCCAGCTCCACTGGGGTAGGCCCCAGTCGCACTCCCAGTTCGCTGGGAGGGGCCTGCATTACAGAAGCCTCGTGGCTGCTAGGCCTGAGTCCTTAGGCCTATCCCAGGGTCCTGGCTGCCATGAGACCCATGCCTGTCCGGAAGATGTAAAGTGTTGTGGTGCGCCTGCCCAGGATCTGCATCAGAAAGGGGACTGTGAGAGAGTTCCGTGGACCCGTGAGTGTACTCTGTTCATTTTCAAGTCAGGATCCACCCAAGCCCAAAGAACTGTGAGAGAGTTCTACATGTTTGTGAGTATATTCCATGGTTTCTAAATTGGGATCCACTGAAGCCTAGAGAACTAAGAGGGAGTTCTATAGATCCGCAAGTGTAACGCTTGTTTTTGGGGTTGCTAAGTGAGACACCCACGTGTCAGAGTATTCAGAAGAGGCTGCGGCCTGTTATGCTGTCTCACTGTATTTTTGCCTGAGAGTCTGCCTGCCTATTCATATTTTTGACTGTCGCTGAAAGGGTGTCCTGAGCTCCCTACCCCTCTCTCCTTGTTCTTGTGTGAAGAATAAATGTTATCCTGTTTAAGCATCAGAAAAGTGATTGGTGTTCAACTTCTTTCGATATATCCCTAGACAACTGAAGATACGAGCGTGCAAGGGTGGTACTGTCAGAGTAGTAAATTATATCATCAAACTCAGCCAGTCCTACGGTGGTAAGCGCTACATAGAGACTGTTTGTGAAGGAAGGAGAAGCGGATTTGTGAGGGGAGCAGTGAGTACAGATTTTTGTGTACACAGTGCCCTGATCATCAGTGTAGCCTCATCAATGCCCCAATTATCAGTGCAGCCTCATCAGTGCCCATTAGTACAGCTTATCAGTGCCCATCAGTGAAGCTCATCAGTGCCCATCAGTACTACCTCATCAGTACAGCCTCATCGGTGCCTATCAGTGCAGCCTCATTAGCGTACATCAGTGCAACCTCATCAGTGCAGCCCCATCAATTGCCATCAGTGCACCTTATCAGTGCCCATCAGTGCCACCTTGTTAGTGTAGCCTCATCAGTGCAGCCTCATCAGTGCCTATCAGTTCCACCTCATTAGTGCAGTGTCACCAGTGCCCATCAGTGCAGCTTATCAGTTCGCATCAATGCCTCCTCATCAGTGCTCATCAGTGCCACCTCATCAGTGCAGCCTCATCAGTGCCCCTCAGTGCAACCACAACAGTGCCCATCAGTGCAATCTCATCAGTGCACATAAATGCAGGCTCATTAGTGGCCATCTGTCTAAAAAAGAAAGACAAACAATTCATATGGGTACAGTGTTGCATGAGTGATTTTCATTCAAAGTGTGATAGCACTGAAATTTGAAAATCGGCCTGGGCGGGAAGGGGATGAAACTGTCCACCCCACATTACTTTTCAAAGAAACAAATCTTTACAGGAGTTGTCAACTCATAGAGGCATCAACCCTTGTGGGGCTTTACCCCAGGACATGATTAGGCGTGGTAAATGCCCTTATTTTTGTTTTATTGATGAAAACAAGATGATATATTTACCAAATAAGAATACATTCTTTTTGCTTACACGTGGATGTCATCCCGGACCATGTCCCTCTTTCCCTTTTTTAATATAATGTTTTTTTCATCTGGACATCTACCTCCATGTGCCACCTGGACATCTACCTCCATGTGCTCTTGGGCTTGAGGGGTGGTCCTGCTTTTGGGTTCACGAGCCTGTGGTATGACGCTGACTGAGGTGATGTGATTACCGGTTCCTTGCCATTTCTGGCATTGACATCACTTCTGGCCATAGCCAGCTTCTGTTGGCATCATGAAGAGGGAGGGGGTGGAGGAGAAGTCTGTCCTGCTGCCCTAGACACTTTTTTATTGGAAGGATTGCCCGGACCAGCCTACAGCAGGAGTGAGTGTGGCCTCCGGAAGGCCCTTGGTGACCTATATAAACTGGTATCTATGTACCTAGAGTGGTCTATTCGGTGCATCCAGTCTGGCCATTTTAGTAAGGTTGTTGTTCCTTTTTAGTTTGGCCCCTTTAGGGCAAACTAATACATAGCTTTGGGATGTTTTCTTGTGTTTATTATTTGGATTTATTCCAGTTTCTGAGGCATCCTGGAGGGCCCCCCATGGGTTAGCGCTGGCTGATTATTTGCTCCCCATTCAAGACCGTGCTCATCTTGAGAAAATGGTAAGGTTTTTTTTTTGTTTTTGCTGTTGTTTCTTTCTCCCTGCTATTATGGACAGAGATGATGCTGATTCAGAGAATGGTATTATACATGTATAATAGTGTATTTTTATATCTTGTATATGTTTCCCTGGGTTGTTTTTTTGGAATTTGAAAATATTTTTATTTGTTTTGCTGCAGTATAAGATACATTATCCAAAACCAAAATTGAAGTCCTCAATTATTCATTTTTATTGTATTTTAAACTTATTTTTTTATTTGCCTTTAAGCTATTTTATAACTGAAAGTTTGTAAAAAAAATGTTGGATTGTTAAACATATCTTTTTCTTTTCTATATATCCACTACTGGAGGCATAATTAGAGTCCCAATGATATATATTTATGTACTTGATGTGTACTTGCTCACCCCTCATGACCCATACCAGGCGACATGCCCTTTACAAGGGAGGGTACCTTGCTAGGGTGACACCCTAGAGAAAGCATCTTTTTCTGAAAAAAAATCACTTAAATCAGACTTTTACAGTATCTCGCAAAAGTGAGTACACCTGTCACGTACCTGATGGTAGAGTCTGACTTATACAGTGGGCAACCTCTCTTACGGCCCTGGTTCCAGAAACCCTGGTAGAGCAGACAGGGAGCGCTGAAGCACAGGGGGGCACGAGGGCTGGATTGGACACAGATATGATGGTAAGATGTTGTCCAGAAGTCCGTGCTAGACTGAAGAATAGTGATGCAGGCCAGGTCAATAACATGCGGGCAAAGCAGTACAGGAGGAGCAGGCAGTCAGATGGTCGGGTGCAGGCAGGGTCGTTAACAGGCAGACAGGCTGAGGTACACAGGGATCAGACAGGAGAGTGGTCATAGGCAAGCCAGGGCTTGGTGCAGGCAGAGTTCAAGCAGATACGGGATCAAGACGGGTTACAGGTAAACAGGAAACTCAAAACGGGTCACTATGGAGCACGGTAATGCTGTAGAACAGACAGCACTGATTGCAAGGTACTGTCAGCTTAAATGGCCGTCTGGGAGACCGTGCTAGCGCATACTCGCACAGGCGCGCACACGCACCGGCGCGCACGAGCATAGGTCTCCTGGCCCGAATTCCAGAGGCGGAGGTGATCTCCTAACATTGCCCCCCCAAGGGGCAGCCTACGGATGCCCAAACATGTTCTTAGCTCTGGGTGTCTTTTCCAAAAGGATTTGACAAGCTCTTCAGCGTGGATGTGGTCCTCAGGTTCTCACAAACTTTCTTCGGGCCAGTACACCTTCCACTTAACCAGGAACTGGGTGGATCCACCCCTTTTCCTGCAGTCAAGGATGGCTTCCACTTCAAATTCTTCTTCGCCATCCACAAGAATTGGCTCTGGTGGGGCCGACTTCCGACCCGGAAAGGGGTCCTGAGTTAAGGGTTTCAACAAGGTGACATGAAATACCTGGTGCACTCACAGGGAAGGTCCAGCTCGTATGCCACCCTGTTGATCTTCCTTCTCACTGGGACGGGACCGATGAACCTTGGTTCCAACTTCCTGGAAGGGCATGACAGCCTCAAATTCTTGGATGCCAACCACACTCAGTCACCCGGTTGCAGGTCCAATTCCCCACGTCTCCCCCTTGTCGAATGCCCCTTTGTTGCACTCCTGCGTCTGAGCTAGGGTTTCCTGTAACAATTTGTTATTCCTTGTCAAGAACTCTACGGTCTTCTGTACAGCAGGTACAATGCTTTCCGGAACTAGATTGGGTATGAATGTAGGATGATAACCCAGGTTCGCCAGAACGGGGACTGCTTGGTGACTGTATGTACGGTGTTATTGTAGGCAAATTCAGCCATAGGTAGCAGTGAGACCCAGTCTTCTTGGGCAAAGGAAGAGTAGCATTGGATATATTGTTCTAGGATCTGGTTAGTACTTTCTGTCTGGCCATTTGTCTGGAGGTGATAGGCAGAAGAAAATTCCAGTTCGATGTTTAGTGTGCAACACAAGGCTTTCCAGACCCGGGAGGTGAACTGCACCCCACGATCCGAGACAATGTTGACAGGAAGCCAGTGAAGGCGGACCACTTCCTTGATAAATGTCCCTACGGTCTCGGTTGTGGTGGGGGTGCGTTTCAGCGGGATGAAGTGGGCCATTTTAGTAAGGTGTGCCTTTGAGTGCCCCAGCATCTCTTTCCTGGGCTTTAACATTTCAGTCACCGGAGTCTCCATGGATCCTCAGAAAGTCTCTGCAATCGTGGATTGGCCAGCTCCCATTGACAGGAAAGGGGTCCAACGGTTTGTAGGCTTCGCCAACTTCTACAGGAAGGTTATTAAGGGGTTTTCTGCTGTGATCTCGCCCATTACACAACTTACTAAACAACGCTCCCGCTTCCACTGGTCTCCCGAGGCCCAAATGGCCTTTCTGAAGCTCAAGGAACTATTTACTACTGCACCTAAAGCATCCGGATTCAGCTCTGCCTTACATCCTGCAGGTGGATGCTTTGGAGACTGCAGTGGGAGCAGTTCTATCCCAGAGACGAGGGCCAAAAGCCTCACTACACTCCATTACCTTTTTCTCCTGCAAGCTTACAGCGCCAGAGAGAAATTACGATGTGGGGGACCAGGAAATTCTGGCGATCAAGTCCGCCCTGGAGGAATGGCGGTATCTTCTGGAGGGAGCTCTACACCCTGTCATGGTCTTCACCGACCATAAGAACTTAGAGTACCTGAGCACAGCTAAAAGTCTGAAGCCACGCCAGGCACGATGGGCTTTGTTTTTCTCCTGCTTCCAGGTACATATTACTTACAGGCCCGGGTCGAAGAACATAAAGCCGTACGCTCTGTCCAGGATGTTCAGCGAGCCTGGCGACTCCATGCCACCGGATACCATCCTCCCGTTCTGGAGCTTCTTGTTGATGCAGGAAGATCTGCTGTCTCGGGTTAAATGATCCCTGGTCGGATCAACCATGTCCCCTGACCCCAGACTGGCAATGAAAGATGGACTGTGATGGTTCCAAGACAAACTATACATCCCGGAGGAGCAACGTCTAACAGTCTTGGAACTCTGCCACAACCACCTATTGGCCAGGCACTTTGGCAGTCGTAAGACTGTGGAGCTGCTGTCACGCTCCTTCTGGTGGCCTTCCACTGACATGGACTGTAGGAAGTACGTCAGAGCCTGTCCGGTCTGTGCCCAACAAAAGACCAGCCGGGCTAAAGAGTGGGGTCTGCTGAACCCGCTCCCCATTCCTGAATGCCCATGGTCACACATATTGATGTATTTCATAGTGGAGTTACTTTTCATGTGACAACACTGAAGAAATTACACTTTGCTACAATGTAAAATAGTGTACAGCTTGTATAACAGTGTAAATTTGCTGTCCCCTTAAAATAACTCAACACACAGCCATTAATGTCTAAACCTCTGGCAACAAAAGTGAGTACACCCCTAGGTGAAAATGTCCAAATTGGGCCCAAAGTGTCAATATTTTGTGCGACCACCATTTTTTTCCAGCACTGCCTTAACCCTCTTGGGCATGGAGTCCACCAGAGCTTCACAGGTTGCAACTGGAGTCCTCTTCCACTCCTCCATGATGACATCACAGACCTGGTGGATGTTAAAAACTTTGCGCTCCTCCACCTTCCATTTGAGGATGCCCCACAGATGCTCAATAGGGTTTAGGTCTGGAGACATGCTTGGCCAGTCCATCACCTTTACCCTGAGCTTCTTATCAAGGCAGTGGTCATCTTGGAGGTGTATTTGGGGTCATTATCATGTTGGAATATTGCCCTGCAGCCCAGTTTCCGAAGGGAGGGGATCATTCTTTGCTTCAGTATGTCACAGTATATGTTGGCATTCATGGTTCCTTCAATGAACTGTAGCTCCCCAGTGCAGGCAACACTCATGCAGCCCCAGACCATGACACTCCCACCATCATGCTTGACTGTAAGCAAGACACACTTGTCTTTGTACTCTTCACCTGGTTTCTGCCACACACGCTTGACACCATCTGAACCAAATAAGTTTATCTTGGTCTCATCAGACCACAGGACATGGTTCCAGTAATCCATGTCTTGATGATTGAAATGCCTCAATGGTCAAAGGAATATATGAATTGCTGCCAACTGTATTCCCAAGAAATTTTAAAGAGGGTCTACCCCCATCTCAAACAAAATCTATAGAAGCACCAGATAAACCCCCTATGGGACTTTGAATGGGGAGACCAATTCACCAAGAAAAGATAACAAATAAGATAAAAGTTAATTTATACACATAACATCAGCCATCCAAACAAATAGGTTGGCCATGATGGCCAACTTATTTGTTTGGGTGGCTGATGTTATGTGTATCAATAAATATTAACTTTTACCTTATTTGTTATCTTCTATTGGTGAACTGGTCTCCCCATCCAAAGTCCCATAGGGGGTTTAACTGGTGCTTCAATGGTCAAAGGAGTTATGATAAACGTTACATGGTACCTCATCCAAAATGAGAATAATTGCAATTGACGAGAGTCTATTGGTCCCCAGCCAGGACCTTCGTAAAGGGAAATTTACTGGACTATTGCGGTACCACATTTGTAAGACAAAGGTATGTAAATGATAAAAATGTATTTTATTAAATTAATACATCATATAAAAACACGACAAAGAAAAGGGGTATTAACCCCAAATGTAGTTACAATATAATCAGATACACAGATATTTCATGTTAATCTCCCATTAAAGGGGGAGAACATCCCAATGCAGTGCCACAGATGTTGGTGTTGATAATGTCTCTACATGTTTCTTGGCCTAAATTGTCACTTCCTCAGTAGAGTATTTGTGGTAATGGATACATTGGAGAATGATGAGTATATTATATTAACAATTGTAGAATTTGAACAGTGTTACACAAAATTATTAATAGGAAGGGGGGGAGGGTAAACATCAATATAATTATGGACAGTGGGCTTCACTTACCCATGACCCAGCCCACATCAAGAGTGGGGCACCGATAATTGTTCCTGGTTGGCAGAAGAGGGGGCGTGCGTGGAGTGGTACAAAATGGATCTAAAATAGTAATAATTACATATAGATTTAAGAGGTCCTAAACTGAAAGAGGAGGGGGAGGGAGGAGG
>BLSH010085467.1:43669-76121 GCA_018402905.1 Glandirana rugosa | reverse complement strand
CTTATCATGGTGAAATGTCAATTCTTTTAAAAATGGGTGCGTCCCCATATTGTACATCTAACTATGTCCTTCATATTCGACTTCCCATTTCGTATCTGTATAACATGTTTAGTTACATATTGTCGTACGGTACGTTATATTGTTGTCTAAAGGTTTTTTTTTTGGACTGTCTAACGTCCTGAACTGTCCAAGTACACGAACGACAGGGTAGTGAAGTCCCCCTACACCATACCTTCTATTATAACAATCTAATTAGGTATACCGTTATTCGAATGGGAATATAATATAGTATAAACCATGATTTGTCCCTCCACATCATTCCTTACCACCTCCACAATCCCCCTCTTCGCACTCCATCCACACCCCCCCACACACCTCCCTGTTTAGTACCAAATATGATATAATATAAGGGTAAGCTTATTGCCATATGGATTAATCTAACAATATTATCTTCCATACCACATCCCCCTGAAGTGATGGGACAGCAAGCACATGAACCTGTCAAGTCCTGCAATCTGTCAGGTTTTTTTTTTGGAAATCTGTTGTTATATTGCATGGCATGCTGTTATACATTGATTTGTACAATATGTCTATGCTTTACCCTTCAGCTTATACTTCCTGTATCAATCTACATGTTATACCCCTGCGTGGGTAAAAATTTTCTTAACTGTAAAGTGGTACTATTCACAAATAAACTTTTTGAAATAAAAAAATAGGCCTATACGCAGATGACATCCTCATCCTTCTAACCGAACCAGAGAAATCATTCCCACCTTTATGCACCCTCCTAGATAATTTCAGCTCAATTTCTTTATACAAACTCAATCACTTAAAATCTCATATGATCTCTTCAGGCATACTCCCTAATAATAAACAACAAATTACAGACATTGTTCCATTCTCGTGGGCCCCAAACAACACGCTCACATACCTAGGAGTTCAACTTACTACCCCAACCCTCTAAAATCCGAACCTTGAATTATAAGGCACCGACCAATACCTTATCCAAAATTTGCACTTCCCTAAAGTCTGGAGTCACCTCATGGCCAGGACGAATTTCTCTGTCCAAAATGTTTTTGCTTCCACACATTCTATATCTCTTCTGAACCTTACCCCTTCTGTTCTCTCAAGCACAACTGAGACAGATCCAAACCATCGTACAGAACTTTATATGGAACTACAAAAAAAAATGTCTTAAAAAAGATACTCTCTATAAATCTACAAAATTAATGGGCATGGGGGCTCCCAATGTACAAGCATACTACAGAGCAACTGTCCTATCTCAGCTGGGACCCTGGTGGTCCCCATCACTTAGCCTTCCGTGGACCCATAATGAAACAGCTGCATCAAAGACAAACCTGAAACATTTTCTTGGAGCTCTCTGGATCTGCCAATCACACACACCACAATTTCTGGACTCTATGAAAACCATCATCAAAGTATGGACCTCTCTAACTAAAGACCATCAGGGCATCTCAACTCAATCCTTGCTAAACCTGCCATTAAGATCCCTGGAAGTGGCTTACCCAGACATAAACTTAGTGGACTGGAAACTTTCCGGCATACATAAAATTGCTGAGCTCTATAGAGGCATCAATCTACCTACGTATCAAGAACTCTGCAAAAAGTTTCCCCTGAAATCATCCACTTTCTTCAAGTACCTTCAGTTATGCCACGCACTACAAGGGATCAAACAGAGCACTAATAGCAACTTGCATGCAAAACTCATGGTGCTCCTTGCCACTCCAACGCATCTTCAAATAGGTACTTCCTCATTCTACCAACTGTTAACTGACGGAAACACCCCAACAAAACTACCATCAATGGAATATTGTGAAAGGAACTTTCAATTTACAGTGGATATTAGCCAATGGAACTCTACCTCCAGATCTACCTTGCTACACTCCAGATGCCTATCTCACTGGGAAGCTTCCCAGAAGCTACTTCACAACTGGTACTTAACACCAGAAAAGCTTGCACATATATACCAACTTCCCCTCTCACTGCTGGTGGAATTTTGGCCACACAGGATCTCCCCCACACATCTGGTGGGTCTGCCCTAAAATAAGACCATATTGGGCATCTATATTCGACCTTGTGACATCCATTACCAAAGTATGAGCTGCGCCAGACCCAAAACTGGCCCTGTTCGGAATTGGACTAACTTCCTGGCCCCTGAAATATCGAACTATACGAACTCACATAGTCATAGGAGCGAGACTTACAATCTCCAGAGCCTGGTAACTATCAACATCCCCTAATTTAAACACCACCATAAGATAGTCAATGAAAACACATTGCTTGAATATATGTTTGCCAAAGCGAATCTTCAAGTGGAAAAGTTTACCCTCAACTGGTCCGTATGGATATCCATTCAACTAACATCTGGACATTCGCTGACTACACCTTCAGAAATGACCAACCATGACCCCAAAACAAACACAATTTTAACTTCAATATAAGAAATAAAGCTGTTTAACCTCTCCTACAAACTCAGAATCTAGAGAGTAGTATTGGTGTCATCCCTCCCACTCCTCTCCCCCTTACCCCCTTTTGTCTCCCTTCTTCCTCCCTTCCTCCTGCTCTACTTCTCCTCTCTTCAAGATATCATCTGCAAACTATGTCACTGGGATGAGGTAATTGTTCAATTTATATATAAGAAATTTGCAATTGCCTCTTCTTATACAATGCTTGCTTCCGTGAATATCACTATACTTATGTTATATCCTTTATGTAAACAATAAAGACATATTGAGGCAGCCGAGGACAAAGGTGCCCCTGGAGGCACGTCCGTGGCAGGACCCGATGCCTCCACCTCTCCACCGTCCTCATACAGTAACATGAGATCTCTTGATGCACAGAATTCATCCATAGTGAAATGTCTCCTGCGTTCTACAAGTTCACGCTCGAGATTGACATTTTGTCGATCTCTATCACAAATAAATAAGAATGTGAGGTTTTGTGCAAAAAGATAGAGGTCTTTGATGGTATCTGTGACCCATAGTGAATCAAGAGGGCAGATGCCCAGTCCTAACTGAAGGACTGATAGCTCGTCTTGTGTGAGTGCAACTGGTGTGAGATTAATGATATTTAATTGTGACTCCCCGTGGGGGGATTGTGAGGTGTTTGAGGCAGTAGTGGAGTGTTGGGAGGGTGGAGTGTTGGGAGGGTGGAGTGGGATTTTGCATACGAACGTATCCAACTTGGTTTGTTGTTGTTTGGACGTGTATGTTAAGGCCAGGTCTAAAAAAAATCAGTGTTAGTTGAACGTGGTGTGGGGTTGTGAATTAAGTATTTTGGGGATCACACTGTGCAATGACAATGAAGTGGAAGGAGTGATGGGAGTGGTGATTCTACCTGGGGTGGAACCTTCCGAGGTGGGGGATACCCCCTGTATATGTGCTAGAGTTTTTTTGCCCTTTCTGGGTGCGATGGGAGAGGAGCCATCCCCACCTCATGATCGTTTCCGTGTTGAATTGAGCATCAAGGGCCCAGTCAATCATGTGCTCATTTGGGAAACTGAGGATGAGTTTGACAAATCAGATTCAGATGGATCAGGGTTGGCTCCATGCAGGGGAGGGCCCCGATGGGGTCCCCTCCTCCTAGTTTGCCCTCCCGACCATCTATAAGCATATCTTTCGGAGAAGGCCAATTTATCTTTGACAAATTTAGTCTGTCTTTTCAAAATAATCTACTTATTCATTGTCTCAAGGCGGGCCTTGGCCTCCTTCCACTTAGATGCAAAAGATGGGGCTTCCAATAGATGCTGATATTGGGTGTTAAGCCTCTGAATCTCGCTATCGAGGGAAGCAAGGTCCAAGGTATATTGAGTTATAAGAATTCTCATAAGTTCAAGGCTACACTGAGTCAAAACCTTCTCCCAGGATGATTTTAAGGTTGGGGAGGGGTCCTTGATCGTCAGAAAGACTTGGACTCTGAGGCCCAAAGGGCAAATTTCATCAGCAATGTACTGTTTCAGATATTCTACATGTCAATGCAAATGAGATTTATGTTTTAAGTGGTTGAACATACAGTCAAGGGAAGATTTTAATCTCTTCATCTGATTTTTTGTTGTTAGTCAGGCACGTTACTTGGATGTTGGACATAAAGCCCATCCAGGCTGCCCCAAGGACATCCATCCTAAAAACCTGACCCATGGACATCACAGGCAGCGACTAGCCACCTATAATGATGCCACAGGGTTGGGGTATTTAGGCAGGACTCCCCTGCCTGAGTGCGGTGGACGGATTCCTAGGACATACGTTAGCCCAAGTGCTGTGCAGTAAGTATTATGCCCTCCTTGACCATCTCTCCTCACTTCCCCTTTTCCCTACCTTGATGCTATATTTACCTTTTAGTGTTACAAATGGGGTTTACCTCCCCATTTGCTGTATCTGTGTTTGCAGATTATCCTGTTGCCAACCCCATATTTGGCTAATCGTGGGCGCTTGGGTCAAATGAGGGCTGCTATGGAGGTGGATTCCCTCCTGCTTCCTGAAATAAAACTGTCCTGGGATCATTGTTCTTATAGCTTTCATCAGGTTTGTGATATACATACATCACCCTTACCGTTTACTACACTGGTCCATCACTTCCTCACACATCCTCACAACCCCACATTACTCACCTTGCACTCCCCTTCCCTCTCCATATCCCCCCTGTTTTCTTTCCTATCCCCCATTCCTTTCCCTGCTCTCCTTTCCCCTTTTTCTTTCCCTCCCCCCTCTCTCCCCCCCCTCCCTTCCCTCTCCCCACTATGTCCCCCGGTCCCTCCCCCTCTCCCTCACCCTCCCCTTTCAGTTTAGGACCTCTTGAATCCATACGTAATTATTAATATTACTATTTTAGATCCATTTAGTACCACTCCACGCACACCTCCTCTTCTGCCGACCAGGAACAATTACTCAGTGCCCCACTCTTGATGTGGGCAGGGTCATGGGTAAATGAAGCCCAGTGCCCATAATAATATTGATGTTTACCCTTCTTCCCCCCTTCCTATTAATAATTTTCTGTAACACTGTTCAAATTGTACAATTGTTTATATAATATACTCATCATTTTCAGTTTCAGGGTCTTGGCAATCTTCTTTGCCTAGGCCATCTTTATGTAGAGCAACAATTATTTTTTTCAGATCCTCAGAGACCTCTTTGCCATGAGCTGCCATGTTGAACTTTCAGTGACCAGTATGAGAGAGTGAGAGCGATAATACCAAATTTAACACACCTGCTACCCATTCACACCTGACACCTAGTAACATTATCGAGTCACATGGGAGGGAAAATGGCTAATTGGTCCCAATTTGGACATTTTCACTTAGGGTGTACTCACTTTTGTTGCCAGTGGTTTAGACATTAATGGCTGTGCGTTGAGTTATTTTGAGGGGACAGGAAATGGTGGGCCATTTATATGGATACACCTTAATAAAATGGGAATGGTTGGTGATATTAACTTCCTGTTTGTGGCACATTAGTATATGTGAGGGGGGAAACTTTTCAAGATGGGTGGTGACCACGTGATGTGCAGCACCTGAAACTACGGATACTGGAAACCTGTGCTAGCATTTCTCCTGCGGTGTTGCTATTAGTGTGTGAAGAGTGGGAGAAGAGGGTTGCATTGACAATCCAACACAATGGGCAGCACATTGAACACATTTTATAAGTGGTCAGAAACTTGTAAATAACTCATGAAAGAATAAAGTTACATTAAAACCAAGCACACCATTGTTTTTCTTGTGAAATTCCCAATAAGTTTGATGTGTCACATGACCCTCTTCCTATTGAAAAAACAAAAGTTTTATTCAAAATGGCCGCCATGGTCACCACCCATCTTGAAAAGTTTCCTCCCTCACATATACTAATGTGCCACAAACAGGAAGTTAATATCACCAACCATTCCCATTTTATTAAGGTGTATCCATATAAATGGCCCGCCCTGTACACTATTATACAAGCTGTACACTCACTACTTTACATTGTAGCAAAGTGTCATTTCTTCAGTGTTGTCACATGAAAAGATATAATAAAATATTTACAAAAATGTGAGGGGCGTACTCACTTTTGTGAGATACTGTATAAGGCAACCAAAAAAAGGAGGTAGAGAATTACATATGTAAAAAATGTTAAATTTTATTTGTTATACCATCAAAAAAGGCCCCACACGACGCATCATTTAAAAACAAGTAGAGCTGTACATAGTGTACAATTGATACATAGAATCAACAGAGGTAATACCCAATACCATGCCTAGCTGTATAGTCCCATGGGTAACAGCCATGCATGGAATAGGTTATTCAATGACGTTTCAATTTTCTTCTTCAGGGATATTAATCCCCACTCTGAAAGTAAGATCAAAAATAGATTCCATAATAGTATTTTACTTATAACAAGTTGTTACAATATATAACCATGTATATTCTACAATAATACTTACAAATAATCAAATATATGCCAGTTTCCTATGCGGCTGGATGTTTTCCCATTCAGGGGGACATATGTGGAGACATCCAACAAGACCAACTCATAGTATTTTTTAAAATAATATCTGTTGGTGTTTAGCCAACAAAGTAACATGTAGACCTCAGGCTGAAGGTGCAAGCCAACAAAACACAAGCGGATATGGTCATCTACACCACCACTGTAAAAAATGAATAAATTAACATAGTAAAAAAAAAAAAAAAAACAAGTATTAACTTATCTTCAGTTTAAAACCTTGTATCTCAAAGGACCATGCAAAAAATAATATTGGTGGCATCCGCCTTGTTACTCACTGAAGGGAGAGCTCACCAACGGATTTGGCCTGGTGTGCACATATATAGGAAAGTCTTGATAATCTGCACCTGTGTTGCTCACAAGCGTCGGATCCATCAATCAACTTCCACCAATCAGAGGCCTAACTGGCTTCATGTGGTCCCCAGCATTCTTCTTTTACCGCGCATGTGTGGGACGTATTTACGCTTAGTACATCCAGAAGTGATGTCACTCCCAAGCAATACACCCGGAAGTGTCTCAATTCACTCCGGGCACACAGTGTCAACAAGGGAAACCTGTAGAATGCCAGGATGGATCCGCCGCCAACACATATAGACTATCATTTGGCGTCAACGCCCTCTGGGTATCCCAATACAAGGGGAAATGCAGAGTATTCACAATGAAATGCCATTCCTCCCAAGACAGAGAACCCAGAAGTAGCCCACCCTGTTACCAGGGTACCGCCACCGGAGAAAGCATCTTTCTCCCCATGTTGATGAAAACAAGAGCCTCTTCCCCACAACACTGGTCTGATGTGTCCCTTTTTCTTTGTGAATGAGTAAGGTGTATATACTCATTCTGAATAAAAATGTACATAGTAAACAAACACAAAACACTTTATTACCCCCCCCCCAACGCATAAACATCATGAGACAATCCACTCCCATCAATGCATCTTCTTGAATGATAGATTCCCAGCTTACAGCTGGTTTATAAACAAAGGGGCAGGGATTGTGGCTGTTGTCATTAATCATATATCATACTTTTGCCTGAATCCAAACCATATCCTTAGTTACAAAGCTGTTCCTATTATTATTAATGCATAATAAGGCACTACATAGGTTATGTGGCTCATTAACTGCAAGTAAGCTCACGAGACCGAGAATGTTATTCACAGAATCTTCATAAATTAGATTTAGAAGAGATGAGTAGGTAACATTTGTTCTTAACTGTACGCATGTTGTATGTAATCATGTAATATCCTGTAAGGTCAATGTTCCGTGCAATCTTCTCTCCTGGATGCTTAAATAAAATTAATTGTCATGTTTCCTGCCTGGTATATTTACTCCATTAATAATAACAAAAAGATGCTATTAATGAAGCACCACTTCACATTAAGTATTCCAGCATAGGAGGGGATATAAAAAGAATATGGACCCAAAGAGGACTATATGGTTTAATTTATTACCCTGCATGGTGCTGGGTCTAATATTAAATGTAATGTTTTTTTTTATTTTAAAATTATATGTGGATAATATTAATTGGTATAACAACACTTACTAGAACAGTGGTTCTCAACTCCTGTCCTCGGGACCCACAAACAGGCCAGATTTGCAGGATAACTGAAATACATCACAGGTGATATAATTTGCTGCTCAGTGATTGTAGTATTCTAGTCTGCATCTCCCCAAGGGAATACTTAAAATCTGGCCTGTTGGTAGGTCCTGAGGACCGGAGTTGAGAACCACTGTACTAGAACAAGGTTTCCAGTGGCTCATTTTCACCAGCTATATTCTGAGATCATTGACTTCGAGGCCATGACCTTTCAAAAAATGTGTTGTGTGGAAGTGTCTGTCACAATATACTGAGAATTCTTAGGATTGTAATAGGATTGTAAAAGAATTGTAATTATAATTCCCAGGACTGTAACAATCATAGCATCCCTTTATGCCAGAGTGTTATTCTGGTCACACACAGCCAGGCCCGGGCTAGCCATAGGGCACACCAGGCATATGTCCAGTGGGCCACGGCCCTCTCTTTGCTGGTAATGGGGCTGCCTCTTTGCAGGTCTGAGGCTGTCTCTTTGCAGGTCTGGGGCTGTCACTTTGCTGGACTGGGGCTGTCTCTTTGCTGGACTGGGTCTGCCTCTTTGCTGGTCTGAGGCTGTCTCTTTGTTGGTCTAAGACTGTCTCTTTGTTGGTCTGAGGCTGTCTCTTTGCTGGTCTGGGGCTCTCTCTTTGCTGGTAATGGGCTGTCTCTTGCAGGTCTGAGGCTGTCACTTTTCTGGTCTGAGGCTTTCTCTTTGCTGGTCTGAGGCTGTCTCTTTGCTGGTCTGAGGCTGTCTCTTTGCTGGTCCAAGGCTGTCTCTTTGCTGGTCTGGGGCTCTCTCTTTGCTGGTAATGGGGCTGTCTCTTTGCAGGTCTGAGGCTGTCTCTTTGCAGGTCTGAGGCTATCACTTAGCTGGACTGGGGCTGCCTCTTTGCTGGTCTGAGGCTGCCTCTTTGTTGGTCTAAGGCTGTCTCTTTGTTGGTCTGAGGCTGTCTCTTTGTTGGTCTGAGGCTGTGTCTTTGCTGGTCTGAGGCTGTGTCTTTACTGGTCTGGGTCTGCCTCCTTGCAGGTTTGTCTTTTTGCAGGTCTAAGATGGTCTCTTTGATAGACTGTGGCTGTCTCTTTGCTGGTCTGAGGCTGTCTCTTTGCTGGTCTGAGTCTGTCTCTTTGCTGGTCTGAGGCTGTGTCTTTACTGGTCTGGGTCTGCTTCCTTGCAGGTTTGTCTTTTTGCAGGTCTAAGACTGTCTCTTTGCTGGTCTGAGGCTTTCTCTTTGCTGGGCTGTCTCTTTGCTAGACTGGGGCTGCCTCTTTGCTGGACTAGGGGTGTCTCTTTGTGGGACTGGGGCTGCCTCTTTGCTGGTCTCAGGCTGTCTCTTTGCTGGTCTGAGGCTGTCTCTTTGTTGGTCTGAGGCTGTCTCTTTGTTGGTCTGAGGCTGTCTCTTTGCTGGTCTGAGGCTGTGTCTTTACTGGTCTGGGTCTGCCTCCTTGCAGGTTTGTCTTTTTGCAGGTCTAAGACTGTCTCTTTGCTGGTCTGAGGCTTTCTCTTTGCAGGTCTGAGGCTGTCTCTTTGATAGACTGGGGCTGTCTCTTTGCTGGTCTGAGGCTGTCTCTTTGCTGGTCTGAGTCTGTCTCTTTGCTGGTCTGAGGCTGTGTCTTTACTGGTCTGGGTCTGCTTCCTTGCAGGTTTGTCTTTTTGCAGGTCTAAGACTGTCTCTTTGCTGGTCTGAGGCTTTCTCTTTGCTGGGCTGTCTCTTTGCTAGACTGGGGCTGCCTCTTTGCTGGACTAGGGGTGTCTCTTTGTGGGACTGGGCTGCCTCTTTGCTGGTCTCAGGCTGTCTCTTTGCTGGTCTGGGGCTGTCTCTTTGCTGGGCTGTCTCTTTGCTAGACTGGGGCTGCCTCTTTGCTGGACTAGGGGTGTCTCTTTGTGGGACTGGGGCTGCCTATTTGCTGGTCTCAGGCTGTCTCTTTGCTGGTCTGGGGCTGTCTCTTTGCTAGACTGGGGCTGCCTCTTTGCTGGACTAGGGGTGTCTCTTTGTCGGACTGGGGCTGCCTCTTTGCTGGTCTGGGGCTGTCTCTTTGCTGGTCTGGGGCTGTCTCTTTGTTGGTCTGAGGCTGTCTCTTTGCTGGTCTGAGGCTGTCTCTTTACTGGTCTGGGTCTGTCTGTTTACAGGGTTGTCTCTATGCAGGTCTGATGCTGTCTCTTTGCAGGTCTGGGGTTGTCTCTTTGCTGGACTGGTGCTGCCCCTTTGCTGGACTGAGGCAGTCACTTTGCTGGACTGGGCTGTCTCTTTGCTGGGCAGGGTCTCTTAGCTGGACTTGGATGTTTCTCAGAATATCCTGTCACCGACCACTTGTGCGAATGCCTGCCTTAATGCCCCCCCGATTGGGCTGCCCAGTCTAAAATGCCCAGGTCTATTTTTTGTCCCAGTCTGGGCCTGCACACAGCTATATTTTATTTTCAGATTTTGTTAGATTAGATCAACAAAATTTACCACCAACTAACTTTACAAGAAAACAGTTTAGTTAATGCTGCTGATCTGCCAAAAAAATCAGAAAGAAAATCTCATTGTTTCTGGCCACCCATAGAGAATATTACTACAGATGAATCCTCTTTTGCAGGGGAGCAGGCATTGTCTGGAGTTTGACTTCTATGCAGACGTTTGAGATAGACAAGGGGTAAATCACATAAGCAGATGGATGTGAATTCTAGAATGGTTCTGAAAATATTTCTTAGTATCTCAAAGATACAGTAAGCACATCGCTGTTTGCAATATTTCAGATGCTATGACAAGTAATAGCCAAACTTACAATCTAAATTGAAAGTGATTTTTAGAATTTGTTTGTCTAATTGAAACCTTATATACAACCAGCTGCTAGGGGATGAGTCACTGCTGTGATAAATCAATTAGTTCTGCAAACAACTAGCTTCCATTTAGCATAGCTGCGTATAATACAAAATAAAGGAAACTAGAACTTCATGTACTGGTTCAATAGGCAACGCAAAATATTAATATGCAATATTTAACATTTACCTATGAAGAAACGTATTTTTAATTGTTTTTAATCCTGACCATAATAAAGAAAAAAATATACACAAAACCATTATACTGTACATTCATTTTAGTTTTTTTTTCATTACACAATGGACATAATAAAACTTATATCATAATGTATTGTTTCTTATAGTTATGATTTATGAAGAGCTAAACATACCCAGGTTCAGTTTGGGGTATGTATGGCATACTTTACAGAAGTTTTGTAGCCAAATCCCTTTGAAACCCCTTTGAAAGCCAAATCCCTCTTGAAATCAGAAATTTGGGAAAAAAAGCTGAAACCCCTTTGAAGTCAATAGAAATGGAATCTTACAAATAAGCGAAAAGGCATTTTCAAGCAAAGAGCATTGGATTTATATTCTGCCCTGGGACATGTGCCAACGCAAATAGTATTTTTAAAACTTCTATTTAGAAGGGGGTAGAAATAACCCTTTTAAAAGTGGCAATATCAAACATATAAAGCAATTACTGTTTTGGCATGTAGGCATCCATTCCTTAATGCACATGCTTAGACATGTGTGATTTATTTTGTTACAGATTGAAATTCAGACAAAATTTCCGTTATTCTGAAATTCAGATGTACCCGAATTTCCAAATCACAATAATAGTGAATTTCAACAAATCCAACAAAATAAATTATCCAAATTTGAATTTTAAATTTAATTTTAAAATGAATTTGCATATGAATTTGAAAATGAATTTGAATTTGAAATGGAACCATATTGCAATAAATACATTAGGGCATAAAAGTGAAACAAGATGATGATTCCTACTTAGGCTGCTTAACAGAATAGATAATAATAGAATACAATAGAAAATAAAAAATAGAAGATAAAAAAGGGTATATAAGTGAATGGAATAAGATAGAATTGAAAATAATAAAATATATTAGAATAGAATATAATGAATAAGTCTTGTAACATTCAAATTTCATACGACGGCTATATTTGTTCTATTTTATTCTATTCTATTCAAATTGATTCTATTTTTTATTTTCTATTCTATTCTATTATATTCTATTCCTTTTTTCTATTTTAATTGATTCTATTTTTTTTTCATTCTATTTTTGTTTCTATTCTATTCTATTCCATTCCTTTATTTTATATTCTATTCTATTTGGTTTATTTTACTGTATGCTGTTCTTTTCTATTCTTTTCTATTCTATTCAGCAGCTTTTGTAGGAATAATCATCTTATTTCAATTTTATACCTTACTGTATTTATTGTAATATGTCCCATTTAAAATTTGAATTCATTTTTATAATTCAAATTTGAATTCATTTTCAAATTCATTTTCAAATTCAAATTCGGATAATTTTGAACCAATTTGAAAATAACGAACATTAGAAAACAATCCAAATGTACAAAAACGAATTCTGAAAACAAATCATTCTAACATAATGAATATGACTAAAAATGATTAGCTTAACCAATGAATACGAAATGAAACAAATGTTTTTGTTGTGCTCATGTGCCCACATGTTATAAAATTAAAAGTGATCCAGCACTACATCTGTATATAAGTACACAGGCACATATATAAGTAAGATGCAAATCTATCAAATGTGTAACACATTTAATATACGATTGACCTATGGTGGGGTGACAAGTATTGATAGTCCAGATATGAAGTGAAAAAATGGAAAACTATAAAATGACAAAAGTCCATGTGAAAGTGCTTTTCAATTATTTATTTATTTTTTTCAATTGTGATTTTTATTGAGAAGAACATTTTTAAAGCATACATATTATACACTTGACATGTCAAAAGAAAGATAGAACACAGGCTCTTAAGTGCAATGAACACAACTTTCCTACATTTGTCATAACATAGTAACATAGCTTAAAGAATCAGCAGAGTTAAATGCTTTCTTTGATCATTTCAAAAAAAGGAGAAAGTATAATTGTGGGAGTAGAAGAAAAGGGGGGGGAGGGGATAGGACTCACATAGCTTTGGATACCTTAAACATGTATAGTAGCACACCAAGGTGACTGAATCAAATTTACCCAAACAAAAACTTGTATAGCCAGTAGGATTTAGCTTTAATTGCCATAAGTACCATATTCTGCTCGGTCCCACGGGTCCCAGATTTTATAAAATCTAGAGACCTTGTCATTCACTGTAACTGTCATACATTCCATTTTGCAGCTCTCCCTTATACTCTGTAGGAGCTGACTTTTGGAAGGAGTATTAGACCTCAGCCACAGTGTCAGTATACATCTTTTGGCTGCTAGGAGTATGTAGGATGCTAGTTTATTTAACCACTTCAGCCCCGGAAGGATTTCATACTTTAGGACCAGAGCACTTTTTGCAATTCGGCACTGCGTTGCTTTAACTGACAATTGTGTGGTCTTGCGATGTTGCACCCAAACAAAATTTGTGTTCTTTTTGCCCCACAAATAGAACTTTCTTTTGGTGGTATTTGATCCCCTCTGCGTCATTTCTGATTGCCGCTATAAATAAAAAAGAGCGACAACGACAATTTTGCAAAAAAAAAAAGTTTTTCTTACTTTTTGCTAAAATACAAATCCAAAAAAATATATAAAAAAACATTTTTTCATCGGTTTTGGCCAATTTATATTCTTCCTCATATTTTTGATTAAAAAAATCGCAATTAGTGTTTATTGATTGGTTTGCGCAAAAGTTGCCACGTTTACGGATGCTGAAAATTAATTTCTGGGGTTTTTATGTTATTTTTTTTACTAGTAATGGCGGCAATCTGCGATTTTTAGCGGTACTGCGATATTGCAGCAGACATGTCGAACCATTTTGACACTTTTTTGGGACCATTGGCATTTATACAGCGATCAGTGCTATAAAAATGCACTGATTACTGTGTAAATGCCATTGGCAGTGAAGGGGTTAACCTGGAGGGGTCGCTCTAAAGGTTAAATGTGTTCCCTGAGTGTGTTCTAACTGTATGTGGGCTGGGCCGACAGGGGGAGGGGAGCGATCACGGCTTTCATATACAGGAAGCCTGTGATCACAGCCCTTCCCCCTCTGTCAGAACGGAGATCCGTGTTTACATACACGGACCTCCGTTCTTTCACTGCGGGGGAGGGGGGGCATTGCGGGTAGCCAGCATGATCAAGTCCGCCCTACCCGTTCCCTGGCCCCCGGGACACAGTGAGCGCGCCTCTGGTGGTGCACGCGCTCACAATGCTAGTTATCTCGGCCGCCGTCAGGTGACGGCAGTTCGCGTTAACGAGCCACCTTGCCGCCGTCACGTGGCGGGGGGCGGTCTGCAAGTGGTTAAAGGTTTGCCCAAGTCCTCAAACGGTAAGCCCAAAAGACAATACAAGGGGTCCAGCGGTGCCTCCCTCTCCATAATCTGCCAGAAAAGGGACACCACCATCTCCCAAAAGAGGGCTATTCATCTACACTTCCAAAAAATATGGAATAGGGTGCCCCTTTCCTCGCCACAATGCCAACATAGTGGAGATAGGGAGGAGTCTTGGTGATGTATAATGTTGGGGCTTCTATACCAGAACATTAGCACTTTGATAGCTGTCTCTTTCTGCGCCACATATCTAGAGACCCCATTTGAGGCCAACCATATTCTAGTCCAGATAGGGATTGGGATAGGTTTCTGGAGAATAGAAGACCATTTCCTCATATAATTGTGCATATCTTCCACCATTGGAGGGGTTTCCTGGAGTATTTTATATATTGAGGATGTGAGGTGTAGTTGAGAGGGGCCCTGAGCACAGTTGTTCAAATGTCGTGGGTTTGGACAGGGTCAGCGATGGGGTGATTGTTGAGAAGTAGTGTTTCATTTGCAGGTATGAATATAACATATGCCTAGGCATTTGGTACTTTTGTTGTATATCCGTGAAGGTGAGTAGCCTGCAAGTGACTGGGTGGACTAAGTGACGAACATGGAACAATGTAGCCTGGGACCGCAGCTTCATTCCTTTGTGTGATAGGCTATCGGGTATGTGAGGGTTGAAAAGTGTATTCGATAGGGGCAAATGTGGCGAAGAAAGAGAGAACCGCTCAGAGCATTGTTTCCAAATTTTCAGTATGGAGAGCATTGGGGCTGAACATAGATCCAGAAGCCTGGGGTCGTGTTGAGGAAAGGGGGTCTATATAAGAGAGTAAGGGTGCACTGGATAAATGGAGCCAGTTTCTATCTCAGTCCACCTGTTTGGCGCCACTTGGGCAGTCCAGGGGGCTACCGGCTGTAAATGGGATGCGTAATAATACTTAAGGACTAGAGTTGAGCGAACCCGGACTGTAAAGTTCGGGTTCGTACCAGACTTTGGGGTGTCCGTGCCCCGCACCAGAACCTGGACATTTGAAAAAAGTCAGAGTTTGGGTTTGGTATTTGGGTATTTTTCGCGCCTTTTCTATAGCTGCAGGGCAGCCAATCAACAAGCGTTTCACTCGTTTGCCCTTAGAAGCCATCACAGCCATGTCTACTAATGGCATGGCTGTGATTGGCCACTGCATCATGTGACCCAGACTATTTTTGGCACCTGTTGAATACTTGCAGGGCAGCCAATCAACAAGCGTTTCACTCGTTTGCCCATGGAAGCTATCACAGTCATGCCTACTAATGGCATGGCTGTGATTGGCTAGTGCATCATGTTACCCAGCCTCTATATGAGCTTGAGTCACGTAGTGCCGCATGTCACATGCTCTCAGGCTAGTGGAGTAGGTACAGTTTCTTGGTGCTGTGAGGGACAGATTATTGTTCTAAAATCATCTCATAGTGCTATAGGGAGAGGTTCCTGCTGCTGCTGCTGTGAGGGACAGATTATTGTTCTAAAATCATCTCCTAGTGCGAAAGGGAGAGGTTCCTGCTGCTGCTGTGAGGGACAGATTATTGTTCTAAAATCATCTCATAGTGCTATAGGGAGAGGTTCTTGCTGCTGCTGTGAGGGACAGATTACTGTTCTAAAATCATCTCATACTGCTATAGGGAGAGGTTCCTGCTGCTGTTGTGAGGGACATATTAGTGTTCTAAAATCATCTCCTAGTGCTATAGGGAGAGGTTCCTGCTGCTGCTGTGAGGGACAGATTATTGTTCTAAAATCATCTCCTAGTGCTATAGGGAGAGGTTCCTGCTGCTGCTGTGAGGGACAGATTACTGTTCTAAAATCATCTCATACTGCTATAGGGAGAGGTTCCTGCTGCTGCTGTGAGGGACAGATTATTGTTCTAAAATCATCTCCTAGTGCTATAAGGAGAGGTTCCTGCTTCTGCTATGAGGGACAGATTATTGTTCTAAAATCATCTCATAGTGCTATAGGGAGAGGTTCCTGCTGCTGCTGTGAGGGACAGATTACTGTTCTAAAATCATCTCATACTGCTATAGGGAGAGGTTCCTGCTGCTGGTGTGAGGGACAGATTAGTGTTCTAAAATCATCTCATACTGGTATAGGGATAGGTTCCTGCTGCTGGTGTGAGCGGTGCATTTCTTGCACAAAAATAAAAAGTGCGGGAGTGCGCATGCGCGGGACCTCCGGCAAGACGTACTAGCCCTGAGCTCTGCACTGCTCCAGCCACATCGCGGCCCTACAGCCCGTATTAAGCCACCGATCGGCAGGCAACAAACAGACCAGGACACGGGAGCAACAAGAGCAGGCTGCGTATGTCCAATTCGCAGCCCAGGCGCGAGGTCCACAGACAACTCCGCTTCGACCCACTACCAACGGAGCAATCCAAGATGGCGTCCGCTCCTTCACTATGCAGCACGCAGGAGGTCAGTAAGGAGGGATCAGGCTCTACGGCGGGCACAACAATATCAAGCAGTGACCCCGCTACACCGGATGGTCTCCCACTTGCCCTGCTAACTTCACCAGCATCTTCAGTCTCTCTATTAAGGGGCATGGCAGCTGAATTCCTTCACTCCCCCACTTCTGACACCCCGGAAAGCGCTAAGGACACACAGCAGCAGGCCTCCCCTCCTCAAGCACTACACCATGATCTGGGTCATCTCCTTAACAGGTTCTCAGAGATGCTCTCAGCGGGTCTCACGCAGAATGCAGAACAAATTACTTCTACAATAAAAGCGGAGATCATAAGCATGGCCACCCGCATTGATAGCATTGAGCAAGCTGTGGATCAGACTGCGGCCAGAGTCATCCAGAACACCACATGCATACAGTCCCTCCAAGACCAACTTGACATGGCCCTCTCTAAAATAGATGAATTGGAAAACAGAAGTAGACAGTATAACTTTCGTATTGGGGGCCTCCCTGAATCGATACAGGATGTCCAGTTATCTGTGAAATCCTTAATCAAAGACTTGTTGCCCGGTACTCCAGAGCACAAATTGGAACTAGACAGGGCTCACAGGGCTCTTCAGCCACCGCGCTCTGACGGTCTTCCAAGAGATATCATCATGACACCCCATTATTTCTCGATTAAAGAAGAGGTCATGAAGAAATCCAGATCCTCCGACAAGCTATCTCTACTGGGTCATCAAATCCAAATATTTGCGGATATATCGCCCTCAACTATTCAGAAACGGCGCACACTCAAACCACTGCTTACAGCCCTGTCACAGAAAGAGGTCAAATACTGGTGGTCTTTTCCATTTCGCCTGAATTTCCAGTACAAAAACAAGACTTTTGGCTTTTCTAACCTGCAAGAAGGTGAAAAAAATCCTCGTCCAACTGGGTCTCATATCCCAAGAAGCTATGGATCTGTCAACCTCTGGCCAACAGAACTCTTCCAAGCGCCCTCCACCAGGTAGGCAGACAGCCCCACTCTGGCACAAACAGAAGCCTAAGAGGCAACGAGAAGCCTTGCATCTGCCACGCTGAGGAACGAATCCTACCTCAGTGATTTCCCTTCTTTAACATCCCCACTGATGTGAGGAGACAGGGCTCCTGTCCCACTTGATTGGACGTCCCTTACGGAGCACTTAAAAATTCTCCCACCATTACCCTAGCTGTTGGAGGGTGAGGGAGGGGTATATACTCTCCTTAACATTTTATTATTCCTCTGCTATTGTTACAGGTTTGTTACATTCAGAAAAATGTTTTTTCTATCCAGCCCAAACCAATTACCCAAGGACCCTCTATGCCTTATCAGAGAAGGGGCTCAGGTACCACCTTTAAAACTCCAGAGCGGCTGCCCACCCCAGACCAGAAGCTGGTTTCCTAAGTCCTGGACCTGGAAGTGGAACCATTCTGTGAACACTCACAATAGCACCTGGGCTATTCTACCTGCTCATTCCCTCTCTCCCCTATCTGAGGCTACTCAACCCCCCTTCTTGCGCCCAATAATCCTTTTAAACATTTTTTTTTCTATTTTATCAAGGCTACTAATCTGATTGGGATTGAAAACCCTCCCCCCCCTTCCTCAGAAACTGTTCATACCGGACATAGTCAAAGTAAACTGCGCTAACATGTTACCACACATTAGATTATGGCAAGGGTTCACTCCTCACATATTGCCTGGAACTTCTATTGAAACCCCTTTTAAGGCGGTTAGATGTTGTGTTTACTAATGTACTCCTGGTCACACATCTTCAAAATGTAAAATGTAAAAAGTTGATAGCTAATGGTTACTTAACTCTATTTTCAGGCCTTATTTAATTTAGGCCTGTCTGCAGGGCCCTAGGGCCGGAGCGGTTCCACATGCTCCTCACCCACTGAGTACCAGAGAAGGTTTTCTCGGTGCTTGATGGGACTACTACCCAAGTTTGGGTTTTCTTGCTTCAACCCCCCCCATAGGGGGACGGAGTGGGATCGGCCAAAGCCGATCGCACTACCAGGACTTCCTGGACCCGGACAGGTCAGGAACTCCATTTCATTTAGAAAATGTGATGTTATGTTTTTACTTTCAATCCAAATTCTTCTTTTTCCTATCTGCTCTACTCTCACCGCTCCCTTTTTTCCATTCCTTTTTACACTTCCTAACCTATATCTGTTTTTTAAGTTCCCAGATGTCAGAGTGGAACGACGGGCCTTCCTGGCAGTTTTTACAGACTTCTCCGGCTCGCAAGCGATGTCCCCTGGTCTCCTCTAAGGTCGGCGGGGTAAGTCCTTTTGGTTCTGCTATACAATCCCCCTCTCATGTCGGTAGCTAACTCCCAACACCAGACTAACTCATTATTCAAGATAGCTTCCCACAATACACAAAGTCTCAATTCCCCTATCAAAAGGAGAAAGGCGTTTTAACATTATCATTCCCTGGGCCTGGCGGTGGTCTTGATCCAGGAAACACATTTCCCGATAACCTATAAACCTTCATATCTGCACAATAAGTTTCCAACCTTTTATATGGTGAACGCAGAGTGCAAGAAGAGAGGGGTGGCCATCCTCTTCTCTAAGAACCTACCCTTTACTCACTCACTCACAGTTCGGGATAAAGAGGGACGTTACATTCTGGTAAAGGGCTCAGTAAATGGAGATGTCTACACTTTCATTTCATACTACGCTCCCAACAGGGACCAAGCAACCTTCTTCTCTAACTTATCCCGAAAACTTGCCCCATACTTAGAAGGGATGGTAATTATGGGGGGGGGGGAATCGAATACTGCTTTCGATAACATCTTAGACAAATCAGCGGATAATAGACCACGAGCAAAAAGACCCCCTAAGCAGAGTACCAAAGTGGCACGTATATTAAACTCCCTAGGACTAGTTAATACTTGGAGAGAGTTGAATCCTAAATCCAAGGATTATACTCATTACTCTGCCCCAGAAGTGATCATGTCTTTTTACCCTCCACAGAGATACACTGAGCAGTGAAGGCCTCAATCCTCAACATAGTATGGTCAGACCACTCATTGGTCCTAATTTCCATCACGTTTTCACCAACTTTGCAGGGACCACATTTATGGAGACTCAACGAATTCCCTTCTAAGCAACCCGGTTAAAGTCACCATGCTTGATAAGGACTTGAAAGAATACTTCCTACTTAATGACAAAGCTGATATCTCGCTGGGTTCTCTGTGGGAGGGGCACAAAGCGGTCATGAGGGGACGTTTTGTCCAGCTAGGTTCCCAATTGAGAAAATAACGCCAATTCAAATTAATTCGATTGGAGTAATAATTCAGACAACTAAGTAGAGCCCACAAGTTGCACCCGGCAAGAGAAACCCTTTCAAACCTTGAAAAAACCAAGCTAGAACTTGATCTACAACTAACTACCACTGCAGAGAAACAGGTCAGATGGTCACTAGGGAAATTATACTGCTCCAAAGACCAAATTGGCACCAGTCTCGCAACTAAACTATCACCTAAATATAAGGTAGCTGCTATCCCAAGAATCAAATCTTGGGAGGGAAACCTTACCCAAAACCCCAAGAAAATTATTGAAATGTTTGAGAAGTTTTTCACTAAGCTCTATACCAGTGGTTCTCAGCTCTGGTCCTCGGGACCCCCCAACAGGCCAGGTTTGCAGGATAACTGAAATACATCACAGGTGATATCATTTGCTGCTCAGTGATTGCAGTGTTCTAGTCTGCATCTCCCCAAGGTAATACTTAAAATCTGGCCTGTTGGTGGGTCCCGAGGACCGGAGTTGAGAACCACTGCTCTATACTAAAGACATAATAGACCCCACTCAACAACTAGAGGCCTTTCTGGGGGATATCCCATTCCTAAGCTTAGTAAGCAACACCAAAATGTTCTGGAGGCACCATTTACAGAGAGGGAAATCCTACAAGTAATCAAGGACCGTAAACTCAGATCTGCCCCTTGACCGGATGGGTTCTCTAACTTATATTACAAAAAATTTGGTACCACACTATCGCCCTTCATGGCGAGATACTTCAACTCGCTAGGAAATGGGCAGAGTCTGGACCCTGCCTCCAACCAGGCGTTCATCTCAGTGATCCTTAAACCGGGCAAGGACCACAGTGAAGTAGGAAACTACAGGCCAATTTCCTTGATAAATAATGACATTAAAGCACGACAAAAATGTATGCCAACTGCCTAGCGTCATTCATAAATGGGTACATCGATAAAGACCAGGTGGGATTTATACCAGGGAGGCAGAGCCCAGACCAGGTTAGAAGGGCCATAGACTTAAGTCAGGCTGGGGGGGTGAGGACCTACAGGAGGGCCTCATTCTCTCAATCGATCTTCACAAAACCTTCGATACGGTGTCTTGGCAATATCTATTAACGTTGCTTGGTAGATGGGGATTCGGCCCAAAATTTTTAGGAACTCTGGAAGCTCTGTATTCCCAGCCTTCAGCAAGAATCAGGCTTCAAGGGTATTATTCGGACCCTTTTCCCATATGACGCGGAACACAGCAAGGATGTCCACTTTCCCCATTGCTATTCACTGTCGCGATAGAATCCTTGGCCATAGCAATCAGGGAGAGTCCGGACATCCAGGGAGTAAAATGTGGACAGAAAGTGCACAAATGCGCTTTATTTGCCGACAATGTCCTCCTTTTCATCACAGCCCCCCTGATCTCTACTCTCAACCTTCTCAGGGTGCTATCAGATTTCAGCCTGATTTCGGGTTTAAGGGTCAACATGTCCAAATCCGTGGCGTTGAATATCTCTATTCCCCCACCTACAATTGGCAAGCTTAAGAAACATTTCCCCTTTTCATGGGAGGAAAAATCTATCCCTTATTTAGGCATCAATATCCCACCCACAATTGATCAAATATACAATGTAAATTTTCTACTTCTCTTTAAAAAACTCACACAGGACCTATCCATTTGGTCCAAACAGAATCTCTCTTGGGTGGGTAGAATTCATGCAGTGAAGATGACCCTGCTTCCCCGTATTTTATATTTTTTTCGTGCTCTCCCTATCCAGATACCAAAAAGCAAACTGGCAAACATGCAGAAAGCAATCTTACAATTTATCTGGGGTAGGAAAGGTAATAGGTTCTCCAACAGTATTCTCTTTAGACCCAAGAGCAAAGGAGGCCTTGGGGTACCAAACATCTGGTGGTACTACCAAGCGGCTCAGCTGGCCCAAATCTCTACCATTCATTCCAAATATGAGAAACCAGATTGGTTATTAATTGAGAGACAAGCAACCCCCAAACACACCCTAGACTATCTCCTCTGGGGCAATCCTGGATCCAGACCACCTATACTAGCCCCTACGCTATCCCACTCTATGGCCCTATGTGATAAGCTTCATAAGCGCACTACTCTAATCTCACCTCGGCTCCCGCTTTCCCACATTTTTCATAACCCAAGATTCCCCCCTGGGGAGAATGTGAAAGCCTTCCTTTGGTGGATAAACAAGGGACTTTACAGAATTGGCCATTTCTTTAACCTAACTGGTCCCTTAACCCGCAGGCATTGTTTAAACACTCTAGAGATGCCCTCCTCTGAGAAATTTTGCTTCTCTCAATTATCACACTTTCTTCAGACCCTTCAGACCGCCAAACAAATCCCCCTCACAGTTACTCCATATGAACAGTGGTGCTCAAAGCTATCGGACATGGGGGGGTATCTCTCTCATTTACGCTGCCCTATCAGAACCACAGGGAATAACCTCCTATATGTCAAGGTGGGAAGGAGACCTGGACTTTGTTTGGGACCTGGACACATGGCACGACCACTTTTTTCGGGCATTTAAAGGGGTTCACAACGCATCTCTGGTGGAAGCCAACCTAAAGGTAATGAAAAGATGGTACCTTTACCCTGCCTGATTGGCTAAAATGTATAGGGCATCTTCTCCCCTATGCTTCAGAAGCTGTGACCTCACGGGGATGCTGCTTCATACACTCTGGGAATGCCCACACATTAGGACTTTCTGGAACCATATTTTCCAGCTTTAAGAAAGGCCCACCTTCCCACCCACTCCCATTCTTGTTTTCGAGGCTGTGTCGACCGAGGCACCCACCTACACACTTGGTGGACTTGCCCACTAGTCGCAACCTTCTGGACACAGATATTCCAGATATTATCAACCCTATTCGAGACTCACTTAGCCCCTGAACCCACGGTCGCCCTTCTGAACAAAAAACCTGACGATATTTCTAGGACACAATTCAAGCTCCTCTTGCAGATCACAACGGCGGCGAAGCAGACGATAGCCAAGGCGTGGAAAACATCACACCTTAACATAGCTGAAACCAAAAACAGGGTTACAAGAGCGATGATACACGCCAGGATAGAAGCCATTATCCTAGACAAGGTAAAATCCCAAGAGAAAATCTGGTCCCCATGGATGAAACACTTTGTACCATCCACCTTCGACCACAGTCTCCTTACCCCCTGAACGCCCCCTATCCATCATGTAGACCAATCCACCATCCATTTTCCATAATCTTTTATTGTAAATGTTCTAGGGAAGCAGGGTCTGCTCGAGACTCACACACACACACACCCCTTCCCTAACCCCCCCTCTTTTCTCTCCCCTCTCTCCTTTTTCTCTCTTCTAACTCGCTCATCTTCCCTTCTACTACCCCCTACTACGTTATCCCTCTCCCTCTACTTCCGACCAGGATCTTGACCCATTAGGTCCCCTCCATACCCACAAACCGACCACCATAAATGATACGCCTACTCAGCCAGCGAGTTTTTCTCAGACTCCTGCAGAGATCGTCCCGGCTCAGATCATAGTCCACCGTTAAGACTCATAGGCCATAGTAGGTCCTTGGACTCACACAGGTCATGATGGACTTACCTACCTTCTCGGGCGCAGTTTGCTCCCAAAGGGGCGCCGAGGAGGTAGCTACCTCCTCAACCCCATTGCTCACCTAACTTCTAATTGATACTGACCTCTTGAGTACCCCACAGCCCGTACGAACCTAACCACTACCAGTCTACCTCTTCCTCCCACCACCACACGCGGACTTAATGGTACATATTATTCAGCTTATGATTGATAATATCCTGGTCACCAAAACTGTCATTCTCTATGTTTTTCTATGATATGACTCTAAATACGAGATTGTTTGTACTCCCATATTGTAAAATTCAATAAAAACCTTTGAAAAAGAAAAAAATTTGAAAAGATTTGGGGTCCTTGGGCCTCCCACCTGGGCATATCCCTTTAAGTGCACCCCGTCTGCTACACGACGACCAGCATAGCTCATATGAGCTTAATGTGATCCATTCCACCCTGACATCTCCTCTGTCATTCTATTCCTGCTCATTTTTCTCTTCTTTTCTACTCTCAATACACATATCTCTGTCTCCTCTTCAATTTCTTAATGTCCACTTACATTAGCGTTCTGAGATTCAAAGTTTGCCTAGGTTAATATCAGCCCCTTATTGGGCCTCTTTTAACTAGATCGGGCCCATCGAATGGGATAATGGAAGTGAGAGACGCACTATTTTTCGTATAGTGGAAGGACATGGTTCCTCAGTTCTTTGCGGTTAAGGGTCTCCTTCAAATCCAAATTTTGCTATATGTTGATTATATTTAGACTCTTGTCAAGTACTTTAGCCAAGAAGTTTATTATCACTCTCGGTCTTCTTGGGCTCATCCTGGCTCCCCCGCCCTGGAGACTGAGGACTCAGGCAAGAGAGCTTAGGAAGCTGACAGAGTGGGGGGGGGCCTTCCCACCAATCCACAGTATGTTCCCAATAGGGGTGGATGGTTGGGATGGAACCCCCCATACTCTCCTTAAACAATATGATGGACACACAAAAATGAATTGTATAATGGAAATATGGTTAACTTCATCTTACCAAACATGATCTGATAATAGTTTCCATGGGTGGTTATCTTGATCGATGGAAATGGGTAAATATGTTGACTCATCGATTTTTGTAAAGGGGCTGGTTGTTGCGCCCTCCAACCTCATACACAGAATATTATCCTTAGGGTGTCTGGGGGGGGGGGCAGGTGACGCACGGATCATAACCATGACAATACCCTTGCTGACGTTAACTGTTGACTATTGACTATTGACACAACGCATCTGTACTTACAAATGTTTTAAACTATAGTTTGTACATCTTTCCACTGTACTTCACGATACCAAGGTTTTCTGTAATACTTTGAACATTTCAATAAAAACTATTGGTAGTTACAAATAAAAAGATAAAAAGTGTGTCTACGTTGCTGTTTTTTTTTAAAAAAAAGAATAACAATTTATTATTCTTTTTTTTTTAGTATTAATAAATAGTGCTACATAGTACATTTGCACCTTGCTGTGCATTTCTTGCGCAAAAATAAAAAGTGTGTCTACATTGCTGGTTTAAAAAAAATATATATTTTAAATACTACATTTGTTTGGCGCATGTCCTTCCGCCACCGAGGATTGCAGGGCATTTCTCTTTGCCTCCTGTTGCCTCCTCCTCCTACTCCGCTTCCTCCTCCTCCACCACCTCTTCATCCGCTCAGCGTAACACCTTCACCACCAACTTCAGCACATCCAGGGGTAAACGACAGCAGGCTGTTTTAAAACTGATATGTTTGGGGGATAAACCCCACACTGCGTAGCAGCTGTGGACAGGCATTGAACAACAAACCGATGAGTGGTTGTTGCCACTGAGCCTCAAGCCCGGCCTGGTGGTGTGCGATAATGGGCAAAATCTCGTAGCAGCTCTGGGACTAGCCGGTTTGACACACATCCCTTGCCTGGCGCATGTGCTGAATTTGGTGGTGCAGAAATCTCTAAAAAACTACCTGGATATGTCAGAGCTGCTGCAGAAAGTGTGGGCCGTCTGTGCACGCTTTTGGCGTTCTCCCCCTGATGCTGCTCGCCTGTCTGCGCTGCAGCAGAACTTGGGCCTTCCCGCTCACCGCCTCCTATGCCACGTGCCCACAAGGTGGAACTTTACCTTGCACATGCTGGAGAGACTGTGTGAGCAGCAGCAGGCAATAGGGGAGTTTCAGCTGCAGCACGCACGGGTCAGTCGCTCTGCGGAACAGCACCACTTCACCACCAACGAGTGGGCCTCTATACGAGACCTGTGTACTCGGAGGGTGGGTTCCTGCACCAGCATTGGCCAGGTAAAAAATATTCTAGCCAGGGCACAGTTCTGGAGGATGAGGAGGACGAGGATGATGATGAGGAGGAGGAGGAACCGTGTTCACAGCAGGGTGGCACCCAACGCAGCTCGTGGGCATTATTGGAGCGTGGCTGGGGGATACAGAGGACACAGATGATACACCCCCCACAGAGGACAGCTTGTCTTTGCCTCTGGGCAGCCTGGCACACATGAGCAACTACATGCTGCAGTGCCTGCTCAACGACAGCCGAGTTGCCAACATTTTAACTTGTGCTGATTACTGGGTGGCCACCCTGCTGGGTCCCCATTACAAGGACAACGTTAATACCCTCACTGGAGCGTGATCGGAAGATGCGCGACTACAGGCACACACTGGTAAACGCGCTGCTGAGGGCATTCCCAAATCACACCGGGGGCTCAGTGGAAGCACAAGGCGAAGGCAGAGGAGGAGGAGGAGGAAGAGGTCTCCAACGCAGCTGTGGCATCGCCAGCACCTCAGAAGGCAGGGTTAGCATGGCCAAAATGTGGAAAAGCTTTGTCAGCAGCCCGCCACAACAAACAGCACCACCAGATGATAGGCAGCATCTTAGCAGGAGGCAGCATTTCAGCAACATGGTGGAACAGTATGTGTGAACACGTCTACACGTACTGACTGATGGGTCTGCTGCATTCAACTTCTGGGTCTCCAAACTGGGCACATGGCCTGAGCTTGCTCTTAATGCCTTGGAGGTGCTGGCCTGCCCTGCAGTCAGTGTATTGTCTGAACGTGTGTTTAGCACGGCAGGTGGCGTTATCACAGACAAGCGCAGCCGCCTGTCAACAGCCAATGTGGACAAGCTAACGTTTATTAAAATGAACCAGGCATGGATCCCACAAGACTTGTCTGTACCTTGTGCAGAACAGACATTTAGACTGGCCTCACACATCCATTGGTATACTTGTTTTTTTTTAATGTCTCAATATTTTGTGGGCTACCCCAATTAGAAAAAAAAAAATCTTAAAACAGTGTTGGCTACCTCCTCCTCCTCCACCGCCACTTCCACCTACACCGCCACGGTCACGGCCTACTCAACTTCCTACTCCACATCCACCTCCTTCTCCTTTTTTATGTGATTTTAAGTTATTTCCCTATCCACATTTGTTTGCCGGGCACTTGTCCTACTCTTACCCCAATTTTGCTTCCTTTTGCAGCCCTCTAGCCCTTTCCAGGACTTTTTTACAGACATTTTTGTGGCCAAAAGTTTGGGTCACCATTGACTTCAATGGGGTCCGGGTCAAGTTTGGTACCGAACCCGAACTTTTTCACGAAGTTCGGCCGAACGCGATGAACCCGAACATCCAGGTGTCCGCTCAACTCTATTAAGGACATCTGGGGCCCCCAGGCACCTCTGGTTCCTAGGAGCAAAGATCACTGAACCAGCTATGCGGTGGACTCCCGCCTTCCATATAAACTCCAGAAATCTACCTCTGAGCCATTTGAGTTGAGACATAGGTATCTGAACAGGGAGTGTCTCAAAGTAGTACAGTAATTTTGGCATAATAGTAATTATTAGGACATTTATCCTCCCTAGCCATGAGATGGGATAAGTTTTGCAGCCTTTCATCAAGTCATTAATTTTGGAAAACAAAGGGGTGTAATTTGCCTATATGCCGGTATTGGTATGTTTTCTGGAGAGAGGCTAGATCATCACGGGGACATGTAGCGGAAGAGCCTCTGTCATAGATGTATTGATTTTGTAACCAGATAGGGAACTGAATTATGACAAAAGGGCATGCAAATTGGGCAATGATATAAGAGTTAGTGTCAGCAGTACATCATCTGCAAATAGTGACAACTTGTATTCCCTTTGTCTCATCAGGACTTCTATTATGTCTGGGTGGGCCCTCACAGCAGCTGCTAGGGGCTCCAGAGATAAAATAAAAAATAGGGTTGACAGGGGGCAACCCTGCCTAGTAACGTTTGACATCTTTAAGGTCTGTGAGAGGAAGGAGGACAACTGTACCTGGAAGGAGGGGTTTGAATATAGTGCCCGCAGAGCCGCTACAAAGGGATCTCTGAAACCATATTTGGCTAATACTTCGAACATGTAAGGCCAGCTTAGCCTATCAAAGTTTTTTTGAGCGTCTAAGCTCAGGATTATTGCTGGGCTTTGGACCCTATTTAGCATGTCAATGAGGTTAATTGTTCGCCTGGTGTTGTCTCCAGCATGTCTGGTCGGCACAAAGCCCACCTGGTCCTTGTCTACAAGTTTAGGGAGCAACTGTGAGAGTTGATTGGCTAATATCTTTGTAAAAATGTTGTAATCTGAATTTAAGAGTGAAATTGGCCTATAATTGTCCGGTGCTGAGGTGTCTTTCTCGGGTTTCAGTATGACTGTAACATAAGAGTGTAGAAAAGAAGGATGGGGGGGTCTTCCTCACATAAAGGAGTTATATAAGGACAATAGATGGGGCGCCAGAATGGAATGGTAACTTTTGTAATATGAATAAGGCAGGCCATCTGGGCCAGGAGATTTACCCGCAGGCAGTTCCTTTATAATAGCTGTCAACTCTTCTAATGTAATTTCAGCATTCATTAGCGCAAGGTCATTTTGGGACAATTGGGGCAGATTTATATCTCTGATAAACTCCTCTAGGTCCATTTTGTCAAAGGGGGGATGATGAGTTGGGGTTAAGCAGCTGTAAAGTTCATTATAAAAATATCAGAAAATTGTAGTCTTCGTTTGGGGGCAGTGTGTGGAGGTGCCGTCTGGGTGGTTAAGAAAATTTTTGTTTCACCCGTAGTAAAGATTTGTCTATATCAGTCATGGCTAATGATTTCAGATGGTTGCGTATGGAGGTTACCACACGGAGGCGGGTAACTGTGGGAGATGTCATGAAAGCCCTCTCTGCATTTTTTAGTTTAGTCAATAGAGCCACGGAAGTAGGCCTTATGGGCCTCCCACAGGGTAGAGATCTCTGACACCGAACCTACGTTAATCTGAAAAAACGCATTCAGAGAGTTGGAAAGTTTCTCTTTAGTTTCCAAGCGGCTAAGAAGTGATTCGTTAAGTCGCCAGTGGCATTTTTTTTAATTGGTCTGAGTCAGCATAAAGTCAAGCATAATCGGAGCGTGATCCGACCATGTGATCTGGCCAATTTCCGATGCTATGACATTATTTAAAAGGAGGGCTGAGACAAAGAAATAGTCTAATCTGGAAAACATTTTGTGGGGCGGAGAAAAAAAAAAGGAGATCTGTTTGCCAGTAGGATGTTTAACTCTCCACGTGTCATACAGATGTTGTGCCCTGATACATTTTCTGAAAGATGTAGCTAAGGATTTTGTCTGGGGAGGTGGGCCTAGTTGAGTCAGAGATTTTCTATCCCGAGGGGGAAAAAATACAACATTAAAATCCCCACCTACTATCTTCAAGGGTTGGGCATAACGCTCAAGTATTTCAAAAGCTTCATTAAGAAATTTCACCTGACCCGTATTGAGTGCATAGATGTTCATTAATGTGAATGAGGTGGATGCATAACCACAATCCAGTGTGACAAATCTGTCCTGAGGATACAAGAAAGATGAACGGACTCGTAAAGGACAGAGCGTCTAATCAAAATTGCCAACCTTACCTTGCCCGAGGCATCCGATGCCAAATAGGACAAGGGAAAATGTTTTGATGCAAATTTGAGTGAACCTCCTAATTTAAAATGCATCTCCTGGATTGGGACCACATCCGCCCCAGAAGACCTAAACTCCTTAAGAGCCAGCCATCTTTTCCTAATGGAGTTTAGGCCTTTGACATTATAAGAAACACTTTTTAAAGCCATGTTTGAAAAGCTAGGTTAAGCCAATATAATACGACATAAGAGGGGGTATGCCCATTGGTGTGTACCATCAGTATAGAACGTAAGTCTACAGTCATATGTGTGCTAGAGGGAACCATTTGTAACAGGTTCAAAGAAACCAAGGTTAGCGTATTAAAGGCCGTGTCGGCCAAAAAAAAGGACAAAAAAGGGAAAAATCTAAGAAAAAGAAAAATGTAAGCACATAAAATAAATAGGAGGACCGTAGTTCTGGACCTGAGTAGCAGCCGCTCCTCAGAAGACCCGGGCTGCACCCTCGGGGTGGAGAGGGACGCATGACAAGTCCAGCGGGGGGGATTCCACAGAGAGACAGTTCTTGCTCCCGACATAGTTGGCTTAGGCTATTCTGTTCTTTCTTAGAAGAGACCAATTAAGAAACTCCCATTAAACATGGTCGTAAAGATAACTCATTGTAAACGTATAACTTAAGGCTGAAAGCCAATGGTAAAGGAATGTAGAGAGAGCTGAGCTCTCAGTTTAAGACCAGCACATAACCGGCCTTATATAAGATGCATCGTGGATTATATAGGACTCCCTCAAGTCAGTGGTCTATTGTTCTGAGATCGTTGAGGAGTAGAAGAGAAGGTTCTTCTTCCCCGGCCTCTGACCGGGATCAAGATCCTGGATGGGGGTCCCAGAGCTCGTGGAGTAGAGGGCAGCAGTTGTATGTCATCAGCTGGGAGTGGCAGAAGACCCAGATTTTTAATGAAGGCATCACCATCTTGAATGTCCCACATGACATGTTGGACCCCATCCTTCATAACGCTGAGGCAGAAGGGGAACCCCCAGTAGTAGGGAATGTTTTGGGACTGAAGATGCAATGTTATCGGTCTCATGGAGCGTCTTTTTGCCAGCGTGATGGGTGAAAGGTCGCTGTAAATCTGCACTCTATCTTCTTTATAATCAACATGAGATGGCTGGGTGAGGGCTTCCTTGCTTTCATAATAGTGAAATCGTACCACAATATCTCTCGGTCTGGCCCCTGCAGGGAGTTTGGAGGCCAAAGACCTATGGGCTCTGTCCAGAGGCCAATAAATGTCTGCTATATCAGGGGTGATAGTATTGAACAGGCCCAAAAGATGAGATCTGATATTTTTATCACTCACGTTTTTGGTGACTCCTCTGATCCGCAGGTTCTGGCGTCTTTCCCTATTTTCAAGGTCTTCTTGATGTATTGGGAGTTAGGAGACCGCATGCTTGAGAGATGCATTTTCTTCTTCTAGGGCCTGAACGTAGTTAGTAATTTCATCAAACTTAGTCTCTAGCACTAATGTACGTTCCACTATTTGATCCAGCTCCCCTCACAGTTCTTGCGACAGCTTGTTAATTTCTTGGGCTATATTGTGTGTTATATTATGTAGCAAGGCTTGGAGTTTATCATCCAGCATTTCAGGGGTTAAAACAGCAAGGTGTTGAGATGAGGGGGGGGTCCGGTGCCCGTTATCTATTACCTCCGGGCCGCGCTCCTGCTCGGCTGGGCCGACTATTGTACTCAATGCTGGGGATTCGGGCCTAGTAAAGCAGTATTCCATTCCCGGACCAGGCCGCGGCTCAGATCGTGATCGGGTGGCCGGTTTTTGATCCCCAATTTTTACCATTGGGTGGTCTGAGCAGTGAGGGGGTAGTCCACTTACTCCTGGAGCAGATTGGCAGCAGATGTAGCTTAGCAGGGGCTGACGAGAGCAGGATGAGTCAGGAGCTCTCCTAGTGTGCGTCCGCCATCGCCGAGAGCCATGCATGCACCTCAATTAACAATTTTACTCTTCTAAACCTTGCTTATCCTTAAGTGATCTTCACACCATGTGTAACCACCACCATTGGCTGCTTACCTCCTACTGTATATTAACCTATGCTAGGTTCTAAAGTGCTTGTCCCTTTATGGGCAGTATCTGGATAGAATCGGATCCTCCAATTGTCTTCTCCTAGTCTATTTTCTCATAATGGTGCTCAGCAGATATTACAATTGGAAGCTCAGAAATAAAATATATGGACAATCATAGCGTTTATCATAGAAACAGCTGCCTTTATTTAAGAATTTCATACAATAAACTCGTGTTTTGAGTGCACTAGATGCTGGGGCACAACAGACAACTAACATGTGTAGAAAACCGCCCCAAAACCTTTCCCTCTGAAGAAGACACCCTCATGACATAATGCATAAGGGGGCAGAGCCAGCAACATAAGATGTTCTACTACATGTCACAGCAATAGAACGAGAAAATAAAGTAGACTACAACCTTAAAGTGATTGTAAGTAGAGTTGAGCGAACACCTGGAAGTTCGGGTTCTGCTGGTCCGTCCGAACCTCGGGACAAAGTCCGGGTCCGGGTCCGGACGGAACCCGAACGATCGCACGGACAACGAACCCCATTGAAATCAATGGGGACCCGAACTTTTAGGCACAAAAATGGCTGTAGGAAAGTCCTGGAAAGCCCCAGAGGGCTGCAAAAGGAAGTAAAATGGGGGTAAGGGTAGGGCAAGCACCCTACAAAAAAATGGGGACAGGGAAATAACTTTAAATATTTTTAAAAAAATAAAAACATAAAAAAAGCAAAAATGGAGTTGAATGTGGATCATCTTCAAACTGTGTCTGAAAAGTATTAATGAACGGTAGAAGCCATATAACTGTTCTAAAATCATCTTCAAACTAGGGCAAGTGCCCTACAAATAAATGGGGATAGGGAAAATAAATT
>BLSH010085467.1:28879-39206 GCA_018402905.1 Glandirana rugosa | reverse complement strand
CAGCTCCTAAATACAGATGTACCTGTGTGTTTCGAGACTAAGCCGAGTCCACGGGGATATCGATCGACGACCGTCTCCCCTGTGAGTGATCTCCCTCCCCGGTACTCTCGTCTTCTCCCTGGGTTCTTCTCCTCTTAGACCCGGTGAGACACGTTTAGGTTGACGTTGTCACCTACATTCATATTGTAGAAACAATAAAATTTTTTTTCCCCTCTGAATGTTAATCACAACTCGCTTGGGCCTGACATTGCAAGCCCAGGCATGGCTTGAAATCCCACAGGCACCGTGCCTGGGCCTGGGCCTGTAAAGTTTTTAGCAAGCCCAAGCCAGGCCCCAAGACGATAAAATGAGGTGCACAACTCTTCGACGTCCCGTCGGTTAGTTGTTCACAAAGTGACCAAACGGGAATCTTCGGTAGTGTCGGTACGGATGATTACCGTAACCCGAACGATTTTTGAAATGTCCGGGTCCGGGTCCGTGCCACGGACACCCTAAAGTTCGGTACGGACCCGAACGTTACAGTCCGGGTTCGCTCAACACTAATTGTAAGTCTCCCCTTTTTTTTAAAATAACAAAGATGTTATACTTACATCCACTGTTGCAGTTGGATTTGCACAGAGTGGCCCAGATTCTCCTCTTCTTGGGTCCCTCTTCTGCTCTCATGGCCCCTCCCTCTAGTGAGTGTCCCCTCTGCCAGCAGCTAGCTATAGGGGCACCTGAGCCGAATCAGAGCTTTGTGTGTCCATGTAGACATAAATCCTCGACCCTGCTTTGCCGCCTCTCTCCCCTGATTGGCTGACTGATTTTAATTGACAGCCACAGGAGGCAATGGCGCCTCTGCTGTGTCTTAGCCAATCAGAAGGAGTGTCTGGGACCACTAAGACACTTGTAGACATCACTGCAGAGAGAAGGGGTTCAGGTAAGTAATTAAGGGATGCTGGGGATGCTGCTACACACAGAAGGTTTTATATCTTAGAATGCATTAAGATAAAAAAACCTTCTGCCTTTACAACTCCTTTAACCCTTTCATGCCTAAGCCTTTTTCTGACAGTTGTTGCTTACAGGTTAAAATCCATATATTTTGCTTGAAAATTACACTCAAACATTATATATATTTTTTATCAGAGACCCTATGGAATAAAATGGTGATTGTTGCAATATATTATGCCATACATTATTTGCACAGCAGTCTTTCAAATGCAATTTTTTTGGAAAAAAGACACTTTCATGAATTAAAAAAAACGAACTGTAAAGTTAGCCCAATTTGTTTGTATAATGTGAAAGATGATGTTATGTCGAGTAAATAGATACCTAACATGTCATGCTCTGAAATTGCGCACATTTGTGGAATGGCGACAAACTACGGTACTTAAGAATCTCCATATGTGACACTTTGAAAATTTCTACAGGTTACCAGTTTAGAGTCGCAGAGGAAGACTAGTGCTAGAATTATTGCTCTCGCTCTAACAATCATGGCAATACCTCACATGTGTGGTTTGAGCATCATCTACTTTTTCGGGTGCAACTTGCATATGCGCTCGCTTCTGAGCGAGAGCACGGAGGGACAGGCACTTTGAATTGTTTTTTTTGTTATTATTATTTATTTTATTTTTTTATTTTTTATGCTGTCTTAATTTTTTTTCTGGTCATTTTTATTGTTGTCACAAGGAATGTAAGCATCCCTTGTGGCAGTAATACTCAGTGACAGGTACTCTTTATGGAGGGATCTGGGGTCTATAAGACCCCAAATCCCTCCTTTGAACTTAAAAGTATTAAAATGTTGGCTGTTTTAAATACTGTAATTTTTTATTAATCTGGCGCCGCTTCCGGGTTACTAGATCCGAGACCCGATCAAAGCTGATTCTGTCTTTATTCAGGTCTCAGGCTAGCCAGCTGACATATCGTCTGGTCGCCTGGGCCTCCCGGTGGGATGGGTGAGCCCAAGGGGCTTTTAGCCACATCAGTTGTCATCCCAAGAAAGCCAACCGTCAGCTCTAAAAAAATGGTACCAGTGTGACGCGTGCAGATATATGCATCAGTGTGGTACAACCCCTTCAAGCCAAGGCCGCATATTTGCGTACGGTCGGCATGAAGGGGTTTTTGAAAGGGATGGATCTCAACTATCCATCCACAAGCTGCAGCCTCCAGCAGTAGTAGTGCTGGGCAGTACTATTATGTGCTTACATGAATGTGGGGAAGGCAGGATTTAAAAATGTGTCAAAACTAGATACCTGCTCCCCCACAAAATAAAATGTTACATGCGAAGGAGGAGGAAGAGTCAAATGTCCCCTTTTGGGTGAAGTTCCGTTATAAGTGTGACAAAAACAAGCAAAGCAAAAATGGCAACAAAAAAGTTAATAATGCTCTAAGTAAAATGTTTTAATTACCATGCTTGGGGATCCGCTGAACTTTTATTTGATATTCAATCTTAAGTGTATCTCTTATGAGAGACACAACTTTTTTCTAAGAAATTCAATTTGCTCACCTTGGTTGGCCCATATGAGCCCAGAACCAAGATAGGTTACAGGCCCTTTCAGGCATAGCTGTATTGTTTAGTTTATTAAAAGTGGGGCTCATGTGTAATGTTGTTTTTTTGCTGGCTGTTATTATGCTTTTTACTTTTTTATTGGTTTGATTGCATTTAGGTATGTTCTTTGTGCCTTTTTTTCTGTGTCATGTATCTTGTATGTGTTTTTGTTTTGTTATGTATTTCTGGGTCATGTTCATTTTGTTTACTTGTTTATGTGAATAAAACCTGTTTTTCAAATAAAATAAAATCTGATTAAAAAAAAAAGAACTTATATAGGTATACAGTATGTACAATACTATTTAACTGCATGCTGACCACCAGCAGTACATTTACTGCTGGTGGTCAGCTTCGCCAGGTACTGCGACATACACGTACATTACGGTATACTTCCTGGTTTAGAGGCGCACATGCACGCACCCTCTGCTGACCTGTACTGTAATTGGACACAGCATGAGTTTGTCAACAGGTTACAGACAATAATTTTGGCTGTATACCTGCTTCTAGGCTGTGGCCAATCACAGCACATATTTTTGTGTTTGCAAACACAGGATCTGGCTGGATTTCTCCCTGCCATTCAGAACTGAAATCAAGGAAAGAGACCCATTCAGATATGTGAGTAAAAGTAGCACACATACACTTGCATGCACTGTTAGGCACACAGGTAACCTCTTGATTATTATTATTATTATTATTATACAGGATTTATATAGCGCCAACAGTTTGCGCAGCGCTTTACAATAAAGAAGGGACACAGTACAATTACAATACAGTTCAATACAGAAGGAATAGGAGGGAGAAGGAATGGAATCAGAACAGAAGGAATCAGGAGGATTACCCTCCTGATCACCCCTGTCATCCAACCAGTGCCATTAGTACAGTGTACAGTTTTATCACTAATCACTGTATTAGTGTTACTAGTGACATCAGACTTAGTTAGTGTCCCTCCCAGCCTGTGTCAGTTAGCACCTGATTGCTCTGTTAGCAGGACCAGCCCCAATCATAGCCATCACTTGAGACATGTAATAGAATTAATTTTGTCCTAAATTTATGAAAACATTTGATTTTATTGGATATGCTTTTTAACAGAAAGTAGTAAATATTGTTTTTTTTATTTGTTTGCTTTTTCATTTATATATAATAAAAAACAGAGTGGTGATCAAATACCACCAAAAGCAAGCACTATTTGTATGAAAAAAATACATACATTTAATTTGCATACAGTGTTGCATGACCAATTGCCAGCAAAGTGCTGAATAGGAGAATTAAAAAGCCTTGGTCATGAAAGGAGTAAAACCTTCTGTAGGTCAAGTGGTTAAATTACTGGCAAATGACAGCTCCCGACTGCTTCCTTCTATTTGTAAATAAACAGCCATGGATTCCCTCAATTTATACCAGACCTTTATCCTAGATAAAGGTCTGTTATAGATGTACAGGGTGGGCCATTTATATGGATACACCTTAATAAAATGGGAATGGTTGGTGATATTAACTTCCTGTTTGTGGCACATTAGTATATGTGAGGGGGGAAACTTTTCAAGATGGGTGGTGACCATGGCGGCCATTTTGAATCCAACTTTTGTTTTTTCAATAGGAAGAGGGTCATGTGACACATCAAACTTATGGGGAATTTCACAGGAAAAACAATGGGGTGCTTGGTTTTAACGTAACTTTATTCTTTCATGAGTTATTTACAAGTTTCTGACCACTTATAAAATGTGTTCAATGTGCTACCCATTGTGTTGGATTGTCAATGCAACCCTCTTCTCCCACTCTTCACACACTGATAGCAACACCGCAGGAGAAATGGCCCCCAAGGTCTCCCGATCTGACCCCCTTAGACTTTTATCTTTGGGGTCATCTGAAGGCAATCGTCTATGCTGTGAAGATACAAGATGTGCAGCACCTGAAACTACGGATACTGGAAGCCTGTGCTAGCATTTCTCCTGCGGTGTTGCTATCAGTGTGTGAAGAGTGGGAGAAGAGGGTTGCATTGACAATCCAACACAATGGGCAGCCCATTGAACACATTTTATAAGTGGTTCGAGACTTGTAAATAACTCATGAAAGAATAAAGCTACGTTAAAACCAAGCACACCATTGTTTTTCTTGTGAAATTCCCAATAAGTTTTATGTTTCACATGACCCTCTTCCTATTGAAAAAACAAAAGTTGGATTCAAAATGGCCAACTTCAAAATGGCCACCATGGTCACCACCAATCTTGAAAAGTTTCCCCCCTCACATATACTAATGTGCCACAAACAGGAAGTTAATACCACCAACCATTCCCATTTTATTGCGGTGTATCCATATAAATGGCCCACCCTGTAAATGCTGATCCCATGCAAAAAATCCAGATTCTGACAAGCCCCTGCCAACAGACCCTCATAAAAACTAGGCCAGGGTTGTGGGGAAGTGGCTCTTGTCATCACCACTGGTTGTCAGGACACGAATGGCCACCAACTCCTTAACAACCGGTCTGATTGTAAAGCTGTCACATTTGGCACCGGTAGTAATACTCTTGCTAAATGTTTCATTTCTTGCAGCAGCCAGAGGTTCAGCCACACATCCATTTTGTTCAGCCATTTGCTGAACTCTGAACCTGTGAAATTAAAGCCATCTCTAGTTATGAAGCATAGAACATCTTCTTGTGCAGATTTACAATATGTCTTATATCACTACTTTAACAAGTTGTGGATCATTTATTTATCTGTCAGACAGGGGTCAGTCATGGACACCATAGGATGAGTAGGGAATGGTTATGCACTGCCAATTACAGTGTAAGGTTAACAGGTAATCTAAGGTATGTTATTAAGGCTGCTGCTGCCACCTATAGTGTTTCACACCACCTACAAAGTATTCTAAGGTATGTTATTACCTTATTTCTCATTGGTAGTCATGGACACCATGTCTCTTTCCTGAGTGTTTCTCTTATGAGTGTTGTCACAGTTTCAACACTGCACCCTTCTCTTCCCTATTCTGCTACTGACCATGTCTTTGACATAATTTCTACCCTGTCCTGTCCTGACCTGTCCATCTCTATCTACAACAGTTCACTCTCATCCTCACTGGATGCACTTGCTCCTTCAACTACATGCAGAATCAGACCCCCGACCATTACAACTCTGGCAAGCTGACAACACCAGAAATCTCAAGAGAAATCTCTAGAACAACTGTGGCATAAAACAAAATCCCTGCATTACTTCACCCTATATAAATCAGAAATATATACTAACAAATGGAGACAGCATAGGACTATGAATAGCAGTAAACCCATGCATGGGTCCATAAGTACCTGCCCAAAGACTGTCTGAAAGGTATTTGGGGTATTTCAGTGTCCACAAGGTCGCAGTATAAATTATACGTCTCCAAAGTGTTGCTGAGTAGAGGGAGCCGGGTGGTCAGTTTGGGCAACTAGACAGAAAAACACACATATGTACATAGTGGTGATATTGGGATCAAAAGTTGAGATAAAGTGTGGCTATAGAGTTCTTACCCTCAATGCAGGCACAACGGCATAATGACCAACCAGCAACCCTACTAGTCCTTGTATGTAGGCGGCTGCTGAATAGGTGCTTAAAGGGGGGGAAGGAGACCAATGGGAAGGCTCCTACACGGGTGACTCTCAAGCACCATTAGTGCTCGTACCCCAAAAAACAGCAGAATCCGGCGCACAATGAGAAACCTCAGGCCAAACGACGCGTGGCGTAGCCCCGCCCACTGTGTGGGATGACATCACACGTTGGACCGCCATCGAAGCAGCAATGCCCACAGTAGGATGCCGCCATCAGAGTGAGGGCTGGAAAGAATCAAAACTCTCACCTTAGTGAGTAATCAAATATGCTTTTTGATTACACAGAATTTTCAGGCAATATTCCACTGATCCTAGTAGAGGTCAGGGTGATATTCCACCAATCTTGGTAGTACTCAGGGCGATATTCCACCGATCCTAGCCTGTTTTCTAAGCTGGCATGGACGAGGCGCATTGAAGCCTGAAATTACCAATACATACAGTATATTGCAATGTCAGCTATATTCTTTAACAGTGGACTTCCTTAAAAACAGAGGAATTGACCAATGCATTGATGCATGTGAAACTTCACCTCTTTGTTCAGTTGTTTACACTCAACTTTTTTCCAACCGCAATATGGTATTTACTTCAAGTGCTGTCACTTACTCCAATCAATGAATGGCTCTTCAAGGGTTTGCAAATGGTAAGCTGTATGCCTCCTCTAGTTTCCTCAGCAGTAATTTTGACCAAAGCTGTTGGTGGTAATGAGGATCCTGCCATCTTCAATTCTGCATTTGGGAATTTCTTGGGTATTGTAGTGACTCCTCTGCTGATACTTCTTTTTTGTGGTGAACGGAGCCCTAAAGGGACCATTACCAAGGAGTATCACAATATATCCAAACACATCCGATAGACCAGGCTAGGATCAGTGGAATATCACCCTGAGCACTACTAGGATTAGTGGAATATCACTCTGAGATTTTGTGTAATCAAAAAGCGCATTTGATTACTCACTAAGGTGAGAATTTTGGGAGCACAGAGGTGCCACAAGGAGGTGGAAATACACCATTTTGTTTATATATTGTGATGTTATGTTAGGTGCCACAATGGATGGGCGATATATATATATATTTTTCATGTTTGAATAGTTTTTATTGAATTATACAATTATAAACATCAGTACCAGTAGTCCAAAGATCCAGAGAATCAGAGGAATATACAGTTATCGCATATTGGAGTACAGTGTTATAAGTATACGTTACACACATACAGTCGTTGTTGAGTATGACCATGGTGCAAGCTTGTAATACTAGGGTGCTAGTTAGAAGTACACTATTTCTGCTGAGTACACAGAATGTTGTGAAGGCCCCATCCACCCACCACCCCAAGGGGGAGCAAGCTGTGGCCAGCGGACGGGGAGCCCACTTGTGCTGTCTTCCTGGTGCACTCACATGAAGAGGCAGCACGCGACAGAGTAAATGATGATAACCTCTAATGGGGAAGTAGCCTTTGAAGTAACTGTAATGGTACAAGGCTTTCATGGTACAGAAGTAGATTATCCTCTGACGTGTAAAGTCGTAACTTCAGTCAGGTTGGACAGGAGTATAGGTATAAGATGGGAGATAGGAGGAAGGATAGAAAGCAGAGAGTAGTAAGGGAGGCATTGGGAGGAGGGGAGAACGCCAGTAACGAGTTTATGAGCTCAGTCAGGTGTCATTGGTGCTATGATTAAAGCGAGCACTTCTAAGATGCTATGTTAGGTTCAGGGGTTCGTCGAAGGATTCACAGATTCCCAAGGGAGAAATAGGATGTCCATATGGTCCATCTGTGGGTATATTTCTTCTAGTTGGAGGTTAACTTTAGTGAATGAGTGTTCAAGGGAGGCGTGCTCCGCGATTATTTGGATAGTGAAGGATAAATCGGGGGGTGTTGGTTGTTTCCACAACCTATCGATCGCAAGCCTTGCCCCTATAAATATGTGGGCCAATACGGTTCCTAAGTTTGGAGGCCATGATGTTAAGCCAATCCCGAAGAGGGCTAACTTTGGGTCTGGAGATATTTTGTTATCGGTAATGTTGGAGGCAAGTTCAAAGATCTATTTCCAGTATGGCTTTATGAGGGGGCAGTTCCACCAGATGTGTGGGGGGATCCTGTGTGCCCACAGTTTCTCCAGCAGTGAGATGGGGAGTTGGGGTATATGTGTGCCAGCCTTTCTGGTGTCAGATACCAGTAGTGTAGGAGCTTTTGGGATGCTTCCCAATGGGATAGACATTTGGAGTGAATTAAAGAGGCTCTAGAGGCCAGGTTCTACTGGCTTATATCAGCTTCAAAATGGAGGTTCCTTTCCCAGTATTCCATCAATGGCAGTTTAGCTTGGTTGGGATTGTTGGTCAGGAGCTGGTAAAATGGACGGGCGATATTTGTCGCCTCGCATGCGATCGTCTTGAGGCGACTAGTGAGGGGCTGACCCAGGTTTTGCCAGCCATCATGGCAAAGCTGGTTCTGGCCTAGACTTTCTGGTCCACTCAAACCCCTCTCCATCTGCATTTAATGACCAGGAAGAGAGCAAAGGAGAGCTTTCTCTTGGATCTCAGGGGGAGAAAGCTGAGTGAGCTCTGTGTGCTGATTTGGACTCAAAGAACAAGGTTTGCACTGTGCTTATGTTTTGTGGGTGTCGGGGACAGCCCCACACTGTATAGAGAGGAACCTGAGTGCTTAGTTTAGCGCCGGACGGTGATGTTTTGTTATCTGTTCTTTTAAGTGTTTTGAGCTTGCAAACCTGTAATAATACAACCTGGCAAGCTGCGAGATTTTAAAGAAACTGAACTCCATCCTAAATCTTTTCTTCTGAAGAGTGATCCCCACAAACTAATCTCCCACACGTGGTGGACTCAGTGGGCATCTTCCTAGAAGATGGAGGATGTAGTAAAGAGCTTGTTACATGCCACTGCGGCTCAAAAAGAGAGCAATCGCCAGCAGCAAGCAGGAAACCGACCGCCAAGACACAGAGGCTTTTGCAGCTCAGCGAGAGGAGAGTCACCAGGCTATCTCAGCACAACAAACAGCTCAACAAGAAATGAACCGCCAGCTTGCAGAGGCCCTGCTGGAATTAAAGAAGGGGTTTGCAAGTCCTGTGTCGGCAGAACAAAAGATGGTACGTGCCAGCTGCCACCTGAAAAATATGACACCTGCAGATGACGTGAAGGCGTACCTCATGACTTTTGAAAGAGTCGCCGATTGCGAAGGTTGGCCAAAAGAGCAGAGGGTGGGACTGTTAGCACCTTTCCTGACAGGTGAATCCCAAAAGGCCTACTTTGATTTGGAACCAGTAAAGGCCCAGGACTAAGAGATTCTTGCACGTCTGGCGGTCACCATGGTCATCCGGGTTCAACGGGTGCATCAGTGGACCTACTGCATGGACATAGTTCGACCTGATATATCTCACGAAGAAGTGGTTGCAACCTGAGACCTTGCCAGGCCCCCAGATTGTGGAATGTGGGGTCATGGACCGGTATCTACGTGCGCTCCCTGCTGCTTTGAGGAAGTGAGTCAGTCATGGGGATGTCAAAACTGCCAACCAAGTGGTGGACCTCGTGGAGAGATACTCTGCTGCTGAGGACTTGTTGCATCCATCTGCACCCCACTCCAATGTATCTAGGGGTGAAAGATCGCCCGGCAGACACGGCAAGACTGTTCCAGGGGTCAAGGGCGTGGGGAAGTTTGATAAGACTGCTATGGCTAAAGAGACTATGGACTCTAGACCTGGAGACTGGCCAAAGAGGCCAGGAAGGTCTTGGGGACCCTTGAGAGGACTGGGTATAGCACACATACAGTGCTATCAATGCCATGCATTGGGCCATATTGCTGCCAATTGTCCCCTGAATGATGAACCCATGCAATGTGATTACACTTATGTGAATAGACGTCTTTCTCTTTTTTACCATGGTCATCCGGGTTCAACAGGTGCATCAGTGGACCTACTGCATGGACATAGTTCGACCTGATATATCTCACGAGGAAGTGGTTGCAACCTGAGACCTTGCCAGGCCCCCAGATTGTGGAGTGTGGGGTCATGGACCGGTATCTACGTGCACTCCCTGCTGCTTTAAGGAAGTGAGTCAGTCATGGGGATGCCAAAACTGCCAACCAAGTGGTGGACCTCGTGGAGAGATACTCTGCTGCTGAGGACTTGTTGCATCCATCTGCACCCCACTCCAATGTATCTAGGGGTGAAAGATCGCCCGGCAGACACGGCAAGACTGTTCCAGGGGTCAAGGGCGTGGGGAAG
>BLSH010085467.1:9699-27819 GCA_018402905.1 Glandirana rugosa | reverse complement strand
TATTCTCTGTCAGAGTGGTGGCGGAGAGAAGATCGGAGTCGATAAGCCATCCCAAAATGTAAATGTGTCTGGGAACCAAGGCACTAATACAGTACAACATCATGTCACCAGTCAGACTCATCCCTTCTCTTTTTCAGAGATAAAAATGACTGTTTAAGGAATTGCAACAAAACAACGCAGTCACTGTTCCTGAGCCAATACCCCTGTAGACCCCAGTTCCCATTGGACAGGAAAACCCCTCACCCGTGGCGGTTATTTAAGAGAGACAGGAAGGTGCCATAATCCTCTAATTGTACCATTTATACGAAACCAAAGGAAAAGGGTCCGACCATTTGAAACATCGAATGAAAGGGATGTGAAAGGGATTGGAGTTTTCTTGAGAATCGTCATAGAGCATGTCTCCTTGATGCAGGATCGAATCGCCGCTGTCCTGCCCCTTGTATGGGAGCAGGTGGAGCAAGCCCAGGAAGCCCAGAGAAGGGTTTACAAGCGGGGTGCCAAGACCCGAACTTTCAACCCCGGAGACAGAGTGCTGGTGCTGGTCCCCACGGTTTAAAGTAAATTCCTGGCAAAGTGGCAGGGTTCTTTTGAGGTTAGGGAAAGTGTAGGGAAAGTAAGCTACAAAGTTTACCAGCCTGGGAAAAGGAAACCAAAGCATATTTACCATGTTAATCTCCTAATACCGTGGAAGGACAGAGAGAATTTATTGGCGGTGCCCACTCCCCAAAAGGACAGGTTACCCTTGACCCCAGATGTCCCCATAACCGAGTCCTTGTCACTGACGCAACAAAACAACGTTAAGGAATTTGTCAGTAAAAATAGAGACTTTTTCTCTTCCCTACTCAGACTGACCACTGTACTACAACATGACATAATCACGGAACCAAGGGTCTGTGTAAATGTAAAACCCTACCGAATAGCTGAGGCTAGAAGAGAGGCGGTGGTGAGAGAAATAAAAACCATGTTGGAGTTAGAAGTGATAGAGGAGTCCCACAGCATCTGGTCGAGCCCTATAGTACTGGTCCCAAAGTCCAATGGCACTATCCAGTTTTGTAATGATTTCAGGAAGCTGAATGAAGTATCTAAGTCTGACGCATACCCAATGCCACGGGTTGATGAACTTGTGAATAGGTTGGAAGGTGTCCGGTACATAACAACCCTACACCTAACTAAGGGATACTGGAAGATCCCCCTTACAGAGTCAGCAAAGGAAAAAAATGGCCTTCTCTATCCCCGAGGGGTCCTTTCAATACAAGCGAATGCCATTTGGTCTGAATGGGGTCCCTGAGTCCTTTCAGAGGATGATGGACAAAACCTTGAGGCAGCATCGGCCCTGTGCAGTGGCCTATCTGGATGATGTAGTCATCCACAGCCCAGATAGGGAATCACATCCCCGGGTGCAGGTAGTGGTAGATTCACTGAGGGTAGCAGGTTTAACAGCCAACCCGAAAAAGTGTGCCATAGGTCTAGAGGAGGCCAAATACCTTGGGTATGTTATTGGTTGGGGTAGGATTAAGCCTCAGACCAATAAGATCAAGGCCATTCAAAAGTGGCCCCAACCGGTGAACAAGACCCAGGTTTGTGCCTTCCTGGGGATTACCGGGTATTACAGACGCTTCTTCCCTGACTTTGCCACCATTGCCGTTCCTCTGACCAATCTGACGAAGGGTAGAAGGTCAGGAATGGTTAAGTGTAATCCCGAAGCCGAAAAGGCATTCCAGAAGTTGAAGCAAGCCCTCTGTGTACAGCCGGTGCTATCAGACTTCACAAAGGAGTTTGTGGTTCAAACCGATGCCTCTGAGGTGGGACTAGGTGCTGCTCTGTCCCAGATCAGAGACGGTAAGGAGCTCCCGGTCGTCTACTTAAGCAGGAAGCTTAATAGACATGAAAGGAATTATGCCATTGTGGAGTAGAAGTGCCTGACTATCAAGTGGGCCTTAGAGGCCCTAAAATACTACCTGCTGGGAAGGTCATCCAGGCTAGTCACCAACCATGTCCCCCTTAAGTGGATGTGTAACAACCAGGTGAAAAATAGCCGGGTGACTAGGTGGTTCCTGGCCCTACAGCCGTTTAGGTTCTCAGTGGAACACTGGGCTGGAAGGCTCCAAAATAACACCAATAGTCTTTCCCAGGCCCACTACATGGTCAGAACAGTTGCTCTGCCCGAAGGGCTTGAGCAGAGTGGGGGGTATGTGACGTTAAGCGAGGCACCACAGGAGGGGAATATAACCCAGAGATTCTTCTGGCCTGGGTTGTATGCAGACGTAAAAGAATACTGTGAATCATGCCCTGGGTGTCAAATGACTGCCCCATCAACCCATTTTCGTAACCCCCTTGTCCCACTTCCCATAATTAAAGTGCCATTTGAGCGAATTGGCATGGATCTCCGTGGACCAGTAGTAAAATATACCCAGGAACACCTGCACATCCTGGTGATCCTGGACTATGTGACCCGCTATCCTGAGGCCACACCCTTGCGGAATACCTCCGCTAAGACTATCGCCAAGGAACTGGTCAAGGTATTTAGTCGGGTGGGGAGCCCTAAAGAAATATTGACGGATCAGGGTACCTCATTCATGTCCAGATTGACCAGAAAATTGTGCAAGTTGTACAAAATCTCCCATCTCCATACCTCTGTTTACCACCCCCAAACTGATGGTATGGTGGAAAGGTTTAACAAGACCCTGAAGAGTATGCTAAAAAAGGTGGTGGATAAAGATGAGAGAAATTGGGATTTTTTGCTGCTCTACCTCATGTTTGCCATACCAGAGGTTCCGCGGGTGTCTACGGGGTATTCCCCCTTTGAACTCTTGTATGGTAGACATCCCAGGGGACTGCTAGATATCACAAAAGAGATGTGGGAAGGAGAGGCTACCCCATACAGAATCGTCATAGAGCATGTCTCCTTGATGCAGGATCGAATCGCCGCTGTCCTGCCCCTTGTATGGGAGCAGGTGGAGCAAGCCCAGGAAGCCCAGAGAAGGGTTTACAAGTGGGGTGCCAAGACCCAAACTTTCAACCCCGGAGACAGAGTGCTGGTGCTGGTCCCCACGGTTTAAAGTAAATTCCTGGCAAAGTGGCAGGGTCCTTTTGAGGTTAGGGAAAGTTTAGGGAAAGTAAGCTACAAAGTTTACCAGCCTGGGAAAAGGAAACCAAAGCATATTTACCATGTTAATCTCCTAAAACCGTGGAAGGACAGAGAGAATTTATTGGCAGTGCCCACTCCCCAAAAGGACAGGTTACCCTTGACCCCAGATGTCCCCATAACTGAGTCCTTGTCACTGACGCAACAAAATAACGTTAAGGAATTTGTCAGTAAAAATAGAGACTTTTTCTCTTCCCTACTCAGACTGACCACTGTACTACAACATGACATAATCACGGAACCAGGGGTCTGTGTAAATGTAAAACCCTACCGAATAGCTGAGGCTAGAAGAGAGGCAGTGGTGAGAGAAATAAAAACCATGTTGGAGTTAGACGTGATAGAGGAGTCCCACAGCATCTGGCCGAGCCCTATAGTACTGGTCCCAAAGTCCAATGGCACTATCCAGTTTTGTAATGATTTCAGGAAGCTGAATGAAGTATCTAAGTCTGACGCATACCCAATGCCACGGGTTGACAAACTTGTGAATAAGTTGGAAGGTGTCCGGTACATAACAACCCTACACCTAACTAAGGGATACTGGAAGATCCCCCTTACAGAGTCAGCAAAGGAAAAAAATGGCCTTCTTTATCCCCGAGGGGTCCTTTTAATACAAGCGAATGCCGTTTGGTCTGAATGGGGTCCCTGAGTCCTTTCAGAGGATAATGGACAAAACCTTGAGGCAGCATCGGCCCTATGCAGTGGCCTATCTGGATGATGTAGTCATCCACAGTCCAGATAGGGAATCACATCCCCGGGTGCAGGTAGTGGTAGATTCACTGACGGTAGCAGGTTTAACAGCTAACCCGAAAAAGTGTGCCATAGGTCTAGAGGAGGCCAAATACCTTGGGTATGTTATTGGTTGGGGTATGATTAAGCCTCAGACCAATAAGATCAAGGCCATTCAAAAGTGGCCCCAACCGGTGAACAAGACCCAGGTTTGTGCCTTCCTGGGGATTACCGGGTATTACAGACTCTTCTTCCCTGACTTTGCCACCATTGCCGTTCCTCTGACCAATCTGACGAAGGGTAGAGGGTCAGGAATGGTTAAGTGGAATCCCGAAGTCGAGAAGGCATTCCAGAAGTTGAAGCAAGCCCTCTGTGTACAGCCGTTGCTATCAGACTTCACAAAGGAATTTGTGGTTCAAACCGATGCCTCTGAGGTGGGACTAGGTGCTGCTCTGTCCCAGATCAGAGACGGTAAGGAGCTCCCGGTCGTCTACTTAAGCAGGAAGCTTAATAGACATGAAAGGAATTATGCCATTGTGGAGAAGGAGTGCCTGGCTATCAAGTGGGCCTTAGAGGCCCTAAAATACTACCTGCTGGGAAGGTCATCCAGGCTAGTAACCAACCATGTTCCCCTTAAGTGGATGTGTAACAACCAGGTGAAAAATAGCCGGGTGACTAGGTGGTTCCTGGCCCTACAGCCGTTTAGGTTCTCTGTGGAACAGTGGGCTGGAAGGCTCCAAAATCAGTTAAGCGACGTTAAGCGAGGCACCACAATGGACAAACGATATTTGTCGCCTCACATGCGATCGTTTTGAGGCGACTAGCGAGAGTCTGACCCGGGTTTTGCCAGCCACCGTGGCAGAGCTGATTCCAACCCGGACTTTCTGGTCCACTCAAACCCCTCTCCACCTGCATTTAATGACCAGGAAGAGAGCAGAGGAGAGCTCTATCTTGGATCTCAGAGGGAGAAAGCTGAGTGAGCTCTGTGTGCTAATTTGGACTCTCTGTTTTGTGGGTGTCGGGGAAAGCCCCACACTGTATAGAGAGGAACCTGAGTGTTTAGTTAAACGCTGGATGGCGAGGTTTTGTTTTCTGTACTTTTATGTGTCGAGCTAATCTCCCACAATGTGTTCACATGAGAAGCACTTTATTTGGAAATAAGTGATTATTTCAGTCACACACTTTGAGAGATATAAATTTGCACTTTCTGAAATGGACTGCACTATAGCTATGCACTTTATATGTTATGATATATACTACAGGCTATGAAATGTATATGATTTGATGATACACATTATATCATAGTCAAAATAAACAGAATACAGTCAGCACAAATATATCTCTAATAAAATGTATGCAGCATGCACAAAAGATCTTCACAATAATTCTCAAATACAATTACACATAAACGAGCAGCGCAAGTTCAACATCCAGACTTGATAAAGTGCCAAGTGCAATCACTAATGTTCTAAGGAGGATTATAAGACCCAGAAGACCAGAGTAGAGTGAACAAAGTCCGTGTGTAGGTGCAAAATTAAAACCAGTCACAGGTAATTCAGTGATATTCCCTCCACCAAGAGACACCCTGCTCACCTCCAAGAGTGGACCCCTGACCTAATAGGTGGTCTCCAGCGCGTGTTCCCTAATAGAGAAAAAGCAATTTTCACAACACTCCTCCGGTTCACACTGCTCCAGTTCACACTAATCCTGCCAGGCTTCCACAATATCTCCAGCAAATTCCCAGATGGTATAAAAGTAAAGAAAGAGCACTTCGCTCTTTCTTTACTTTTCATTCTACTCTAGTTTTTTGGATCTTATAGTCCTCCTTGGAACATTAGTGATTGGCACTTTATCAAGTCTGGATGTTGGACTTTATGCGCTGCACGTTTATGTGTAACATTATATTATAAAGTTTGCGCAACGCAAATTTTTGCATAACAATTGTTCTTTCCCTTTACCACTATGTCCAAAACAAAAGAAAAATATAACTGACTTTAATAGAAGTGGATTTATTAACAAAATGTTGGCGTATTTATATCAAAGTGGTTTTAAACCTCATCCTCATCCCATTCCCATGATTAAGCTCAAGGGGCAGGACAAAATGCATTGGGGGCATGGCATGGATGAAGTCCAGGCTGAGGCTGCCACTCATTTTTTCACACAGGTCTGCTTTGTGATGTATGACTCAAGGTAACATTCTTTGCCTTGCTGAAGCTTGGAGCTGGGATGGGCTTCCATCCTGGCTAGCATTCTCAGTGGTTGGCTTTGGACTGCACCTCTAACCTGAGTGACACCTTTATCTCTTACTTTTGGTATTAAACCTCAGATATGAAATCTGAACAAAGCACATCTTTCTATACTGTGTACTTACCTCTATCCAAAGCACTGAATGTGCTTTTTCTCTGAATGGTTCTACTGTTATCTCAATGAGTCACTTCTGAAAGCTTTCCCCCCCAACACTAAGAGAAAAAAGGTTAGGGGGTAGGAAAGCCCTGCCATACAACCTGCGATCGACAGTAACAGATATGTTTGTTCTCCATGTAGTGTGAGATGGGGGGGTGTCCCCTACCTTCAATAAGACTCAGAATTCCTCTCCCTTAGACTCCATACACACTATACAACTTTTGTTGTCTGATTTCCTTTAGGTTTACCAAAACCATGTAGTGAAGGAATAAAATCTACAGAAACTTGGATAGTATGTATCCAGCTTTAGTCATGCAGTATGTGAACTCAGATCCGCACCCCCTGCTTTGTGCTGGAGAGAGATTGTGACAGATTCTGTGTAAATTCTGAGTTTTACAAGACTCTTCAGGACAGATGGTTGGAGCTAAACAGATAAGTACCGTTTATGTTGTGCGTTATGATTTGTTTTATATCTGTGTATCATTTGAGACTAGTCACTTCATTGGGCATGTGTAAAGCTTTTCAACTACTTTACCTGCTGTTATTCCTCCACTTATTCTGCTATCTGAGAATATTGTTACATGTAACAGTCTCTGTAGAACTCTACCCAGCCATTTGCCACTGGATCACAACACTTAGCTAGTGTTGAGCGAACCCGGACTGTAAAGTTCGGGTCCATACCGAACTTTGGGGTGTCCGGGACCCAGACCCGAACCCAGACTTTTCAAAAAAAGTCCGGGTTTGGGTCCGGGGTTCTGGTAATTTTACCAAAAGTTCTGAAAATTGCTGTAAAAAAGTCCCGGAAAGTCCTAGAGGTCTGCAAAAGGAAGGAAAATGGGGGTAAAGGTGGGACAAGTGCCCTACAAAGAAATGGGGACAGGGAAATAACCAAAAGCATTTTTAAAAAAATAAAAACATAAAAAAATCAAAAATGGAGGTGGATGTGGACCAAACTAGGTCTGAAAAGTATTAATTAACGGTAGAAGCCAAATAACTGTTCTAAAATCATCTTCAAACTGTGTCAAAAAAGTATAAATAAGCCGGGAGAACCCATATCACTGTCTGCAAACATCTGGAAACTGTGTGTGTCACTTTAACTAAAACCGGGACAAACTGAACTACTGTTCTGCAAACATCTGGAAACTGTGTGTGTCACTTTAACTAAAACCGGGACAAACTGAACTACTGTTCTGCAAACATCTGGAAACTGTGTGTAACACTTTAACAAAAACCGGGGCAAACCCATATAACTGTTCTGCAAACATCTGGAAACTGTGTGTGTCACTTTAACTAAAACCGGGACAAACTGAACTACTGTTCTGCACACATCTGGAAACTGTGTGTAACACTTTAACTAAAACCGGGGCGAACCCATATCACTGTTCTGCAAACATCTGGAAACTGTGTGTGTCACTTTAACTAAAACCGGGACAAACTGAACTACTGTTCTGCAAACATCTGGAAACTGTGTGTAACACTTTAACAAAAACCGGGGCAAACCCATATTACTGTTCTGCAAACATCTGGAAACTGTGTGTAACACTTTAACGAAAACCGGGGCGAACCCATATCACTGTTCTGCAAACATCTGGAAACTGTGTGTGACACTTTAACTAAAATCCGGGACAAACTGCAAACATCTGGAAACTTTTTTTGTGAAACTACAGCATAGAAAAGAACAGGGATATGGTTTCGCTCTGCTGTAGTTTCACATAGAGTTTTTAGATGATTTTAGAACAGTGATATGATATCACTGTTCTAAAATCATCTAAAAACTCTATGTGAAACCATAGCAGAGTGAAACCATATCCCTGTTGTTCTCTATGCTGTCGTTTCACAAAAAAAGTTTCCAGATGTTTGCAGAACAGTTTGTCCCAGATTTTAGTTAAAGTGTCACACACAGTTTCCAGATGTTTGCAGAACAGTGATATGGGTTTGCCCGGTTTTTGTTAAAGTGTCACACACAGTTTCCAGATGTTTGCAGAACAGTGATATGGGTTCGCCCCGGTTTTAGTTAAAGTGTTACACACAGTTTCCAGATGTTTGCAGAACAGTAGTTCAGTTCGTCCCGGTTTTAGTTAAAGTGACACACACAGTTTCCAGATGTTTGCAGAACAGTGATATGGGTTTGTCCCGGTTTTAGTTAAAGTGTTACACACAGTTTCCAGATGTTTGCAGAACAGTAGTTCAGTTTGTCCCGGTTTTAGTTAAAGTGACACACACAGTTTCCAGATGTTTGCAGAGCAGTAGTATGGTTTGTCCCGGTTTTAGTTAAAGTGTTACACACAGTTTCCAGATGTTTGCAAAACAGTAGTATGGTTTCTCCCGGTTTTAGTTAAAGTGTTTCACACAGTTTCCAGATGTTTGCAGAACAGTGATATGGGTTCTCCCGGCTTATTTATACTTTTTTGACACAGTTTGAAGATGATTTTAGAACAGTTATATGGCTTTTACCGTTAATTAATACTTTTCAGACCCAGTTTGAAGATGGTCCACATCCACCTCCATTTTTTATTTTTTTATGTTTTTATTTTTTTTTAAATGCTTTTAGTTATTTCCCTGTCCCCATTTATTTGTAGGGCACTTGTCCCACCCTTACCCCATTCCTTCCTTTTGTAGACCTCTAGGACTTTCCAGGACTTTTTTACAGCCATTTTTGTGCCTAAAGGTTCGGGTCCCCATTGATTTCAATGGGGTTCGGGGTCCGGGACAAAGTTCGGGTTCTGTCCGGACCCGAACCTGGACTTTGTCCCGAAGTTCGGCCGAACCAGCAGAACCTGGACTTCCAGAAGTTCGCTCAACTCTACTTATCACCACTGTGGATACAGTTGCAAAAATAGGTATGATACATGTTTACGCAGGTTTTACAAGTTAAACACTTTCCAGACACATGAAATATCTCTGTGAACATTTTCAGAGATGTTAACACTTTCCCGCCTGTGCTATAGCGGAAAGACGGCTACAGTGCGGGCCTTGATTGCCGGGAGGGCATCCATGGATGTCATTCCCTTTGCTTGATGTGCGCACATGGGGGAAGATTTGTAAGTAGAAATTCGGACAAAATTTGGACGAAAGAAAAGACTGAATTTGCACCACATCCAAATATATTAGAATATAGAGGTTTGGAAGGACATGGGACTTTTAAGGTGCCATACTGAAAGAAATAAAATTTCATAAATAAAATTCAATACATTTTATTTGCATATTTTAACTGGTTAACAACCGGCCCATAGCCAAATGATGGCTACAGGGCGGTTGCTTAACTCTGGGAGGGCATACAATGACGTCCTCCCAGAATTGCTCGTCTTGCGCACCTCCTGGTGCGCGCACTCGAGAACATCCATGCTTCACGGATCGCGCTGAATGGCCGCTTTCAACGGCCTTTTACCATGTGTTCGCTCTGTCAAATGACGTAGCGATCACATGTAAACAAGCCGGCGGAAGTTATGACTTTTCTCTCCCCTCTCCGCACCGATAGGCGCAGTGTGAGAGGAGAGGGGAGAGAGCAGATGCCGCAGCGCTGTAGGCAGAGGATCTGAAGTGTCCACAGCGCTGCTATGTGCCAGGCTGCACCCCCACCATCCATCCATCCATGATCACCCAGCCATCCTCACCCACCCAGTCAGTCATCCATGCTCAGCCAGCCATCCATGCTCACCCAGCCATCCATGCTCACCCACCCAACCATCCATGCTCAGCCAGCCATCCATGCTCACCCACCCAGCCATGCACATCCAACCATCCGTGCTCACCCATCCGTCCTCGCTCACCCACCCAGCCGTGCTCACTCAGTCATCCGTGCTCACCCATTCCCATCCATGCTCAGTCATCCCCATCCGTGCTCACCCATCCCCTTCCATGCTCACCCATCCCCATCCGTGCTCAGTCATCCTCATCCATGCTCACCCATCCATGCTCACCCATCCCCAACTGTGCTCAGTCATCACCATCCGTGTCCACTTATCCCCATCTGTGCTCAGTCATCCTCATCCATGCTCAGTCATCTTCATCCCTGCTCATACATCCCCATCTATGCTCAGTAATCCCCATCCATGCTCAGTCATCCCATCCATGCTCAGTAATCCCCATCCATGCTCAGTCATCCCCATCCATGCTCATCCATCCCCATCCATGGCTCATTTGTGCCTCATTCATGCTCATCCATACCACATCAGTTCTCATCCGTGACACATCCTTGGCACTACAGTGCCCATCCATGCCACTACAGTGCCCATCCGTGCCACTACAGTGCCCATCCATGCCACTGCAGTGCCAATCCATGCCACTACACTGCCCATCCATGCCACTGCAGTGCCTATCTATGCCACTACAATGCTATCAGTGCCACTACAGTGCCCATCCATGCCACTACAGTGCCTATCCATGCCACTACAGGGACTCACAATAGTGTAATAGGTAGTCAAAATTTGAAATGTATGCCCCTAGAACACCTGACAGTACCCCCTGCATGTTCGACCTCTGTATGTGACCAGGCTGTGGAAAAGTCACACACATGGGGTATCGCCATACTATGGAGGAGTAGCAGAATATATTTTGGGGTGTGATTTTTGCTAGGTTCATGCTGTGTGTTAGAAATATTGTATAAATGGACAACTTTGTGTAAAAAAAAATTCACTTTCATTTTCTTTCCACATTTTCCGAAAACTTGTGGAAAAAATGACATGCTCAAAAGACTCATTTTGCCTCCTAGAATATATGTTGGGATGCTTACTTTCCAAAATGGGGTCATTTTTTGGGGGTTTCAATTGTCCTGGTGCTTCAGGACCTTTAAAAGTGCAAGAGGTAGTCAAGAAATGAAATGTGTAATTTATGCTCCTAGAACGCCTGATGGCGCTCCCTACATGTTGGGCCTCTGTATGTGGCCAGGCTGTGTAAAGGTCTCACACATGTGGTATCGCCATACTCAGGAGGAGTAGTAGAATGTGTTTTGGGGTGTAATTTGTGATATGCATATGCTGGGTGTGAGAAATAACCTGTTAATATGACATTCTTCATTTTGCAAAGAATTGTGGGAAAAAATTACAACTTCAAAAAACTCACCATGCCTCTTACTAAATACTTTGGAATGCCTTATTTCCAAAAAGGGGTAGTTTGGGGGGTATTTGTACTTTCCTGGCATGACAGGGTCTCAAGAAATGAGGCACCTAGGCTGCGGCCCAGGCGCCTCCCGCGGGACACGGATCGGGGGAGACAGCGGACACGGGGCAGACCGCATCTGAGACCTTTGCTGGGATATTGCTGCATTGAGCTGTCTATGGAGGCATGATGCTGATTGCTATGAGCAGATGATTGACAGGATCACATGCTTAATTTTACTGGCATCTGGTAAGCCTCTTTCTTTAAGGGGGTGATTGGCACTTTTGGTGAAGGTTTTCTCACACGGAGTGGAAAGCATTCACCCTGTTTAACCAGCACTGGATGGTCAATCTATGACACATTTTATTGCACTTTTTGGACTTTATTTATCTTATTTCATCTTTTTGACACTGTTTGCTTTATTACACTTTTTTGTTTTGTATATATCTATATATTTTTGAGCGCTACTGTGAATATGTGACACTACACACATTTTTTCACTTGTTGAACTATGTATGATGTATGCATATTCTTAGCCCCCAAATGCATAACTTTACATTTATCAATATTAAACCTCATTTGCCACATAGTCACCCAATTAGACAGTGCATTGAGGTCTGCTTGTAAGTTGGAGACATCCTGTAAGGACGTTATTCCACTGCATAGCTTGGTGTCATCTGCAAACACTGAAATTGTACTTTTAATCCCAGACCCTATACCATTTATAAATATATTGAAAAGTAAGGGTCCCAACACTGAACCTTGGGGTACACCACTGATAACCTTAGACCATTCAGAGTAAGAATCATTAACCACTACTCTCTGAATTCGGTCTTTTGGACAGTTTTCTATCCATTTACAAACTGATCTTTCCAAGCCTGTAGACTTTACCTTACACATTAGCTGTGTGTGGGGAACGGTGTCAAACGCTTTTGCAAAATCCAAGTATATCACGTCCACAGCCACCCCTCTGTCCAAGGTTTTACTTACCTCCTCATATAAAGAAATCAGGTTTGTTTGACAACTTCTGTCTTTCATGAATCCATGCCGTCTGTTGCTTAAAACATTTTTTTCCAACAAGAACTCATCTATGTGGTCTTTTATTAAACTCTCCAGTATCTTCCCAGCTATAGAAGTTAAACTAACAGCTCTATAGGTACTTGGTAAAGACTTTGATCCCTTTTTAAATATGGGTACCACATTGGCCCTAGGCAAATCTAGTGGTATTATTCCAGCCATTAAGGAGTCCCTAAAAATTAGATACAGTGGCTTTGAAATTACAGAGCTCAATTCCTTTAGGATCTGTGGATGGATGCCATCTGGTCCAGGTGCTTTATCTACCTTTATTCTGTCTAAATACTTCTGGGCCATTTCACTTTTGAGCCATTGTGGATCATTTGGGGCTGTGTCACTACTAGAGTTGAGCAAACCAGAACTGTAAAGTTCGGGTTCCTACCGGACTTTAGGGTGTCCATGTCCTGAACCCGAACCCAGACATTTGAGAAAAAGTCTGGGTTTGGGTTCGGGGTTCGGGTATTTTTTCGCACCTGTTGAATAGCTGCAGGGCAGCCAATCAACAAGCATTTCACTCGTTTGCCCTTAGAAGCCATCACAGCCATGCCTGCTAATGGCATGGCTGTGATTGGTCAGTGCATCATGTGACCCAGCCTCTATATAAACTGGAGTCACGTAGTGCTGCATGTCACATCATCTCATACTAGTGTAGGGAGAGGATGCTGATGCTGCTGCTGCTGCTGTGAGGGACAGATTAGCTTTAGAAAATCTGTTAAAAACAGTGATTTATTGGTGGGTGGGTGCTAGAGGAAATTTTTTATGTTTGCTAGAGTACATTTTGTTTGCTAAGCAAAGTGCCTCATATAAAACCTAAGCAATTTTTCTGTTTGTTAGGTGGGCGTTTGCAGCCATTTTTGCAAGTGCAGTGCAACTGCTTGTGTGTGACACTACTTTAATTGCGTTCTGTTAGTTCAGTTGGCAACATTTTGGCATATTTAAATACTGCTTTTACATTGCAGTTAGAGAAATTACATTTTTTTTTTTGTGCAAAATATTACATTTGTGGCCAACGGGGCATTTCTTGCACAAAATTAAAAAGTGTGTCTACATTGCTGGTTTAAAAAAAAAAAATTCTAAATACTACATTTGTGGCCAGCAGTGCATTTCTTGCACAAAAATAAAAAGTGCGTCTACATTGCTGGTTTAAAAAAAAAAATATTCTAAATACTACATTTGCAGCCAGCGGTGCATTTCTTGCACAAAAATAAAAAGTGTGTCTACATTGTCTGTACCTTGTGCAGAATAGACATTTATACCGGCCTCACACAGCCATTGGTATACTAAAGTGAATTTATTCTTTTTTTTTTTATAGAACATAAGTCTTTATTGGAATTTGTAACAGGAGAAACATGAAAAATAAACCATGGTACATTTTATATGGAAAAAGTGAACCCGTGCTAGAACATCTCTGGGTTTGTCTGCAGATAGTATACAAGTATACCATAAAATAAGAGACAGAATCTCGCGCAAATAACGTTTGGATTTATTAAAAAATAGTAAACACTTACATAATAGTAAGTTACAGCGTCATACGTCACTTCCGGTTTTCGGGCCGTGGACCGCACTGGACACGGCGAACATCCTGCTTGGGATATTGACATTCAGGAGCCGATCTATGGTTACTATTATGTAAGTGTTTACTATTTTTTAATAAATCCAAACGTTATTTGCGTGAGATTCTGTCTCTTATTTTATGGTATCGGGTGGAGACTACCACAGAAGAGGTGGGACCTAGGACGCCCTTTTCCCCATACGTGCCATAAACCTTAGAGGAGGAAACAGCACACATTCCGGGATACTACCAAGCGTGCACCCCTTCAGTGGGGAACGCTTTCCGGTGAGTGCTCTCACAGTAGGACCGCATGAAGGGGAACACCTAAGGCACCACGGCACTACTAGTGTGGTTTGAAAGCTGTCCCCACAGATAGAAGAATCACTTGGTGGGATCACAAAATTGAAGAGTCAGCAGTAATACTAAAGCACAGCACTTTCACGGACATTTTTTACGGACTTTATTTCTTCACTGACGGTTGCACGGATTATCACAGACTTTTTATGGATTTTCATAATTTGTATTAGATTGTAATATTTATTACCATTTTAGCACTTTAGTTCACATCCTGCACATGATAAGATTTGCACAACAATATTCACCATTGACTGGTCATATGCCAGAGTTTGCTAGTTTTTAGTTTTTTTCGGTTTCCCTCTGGCGATAGTCACAGAGCTTTTTTTCCCAACAGCCCAGGAGATTCATGTGTGTGTTATCACAGTGGCACAGTGCACTTTATTTCATATTTTGCACAATATCACATTATTCTATATATTTGTCACATACTGTATATGGTTTATATGAATTTGTTTATTATGAATTGGGGCACATATTGAGCATGAAGGGAGGCAATGTATGGATGTAGTTGACATTTTTACTTTCTTTTTTCTCTTACATAAGTTATATGGTTTAGAGATTTTTATACTGATTTATTCACTCCCCTTTTTTTACATTTATACAAAGTTATATTTTGAGTTAGTTGTCAAGTGTTTCTCCATTTCAGATACAATAGTGCCAGCATACTGGAAATTTTATGAGGAATTTAGAAAGTTTTTACAGTGATTCATTTAAAGTTTTATAATTCTATATACTCACACTGCCCTTATCCACTCCAATTACTGAAGGACTATATGCGAGTGGGGAGCAGCGCCAATACCACCACTAATTACTCTGTATATTACTCAACTACACTTCGGTGCAGTTTTGGTGGAGGCAGCAGCTCCTAGAACAAAAGTTATCCGTTTGCGCGGAACATATAACAACATTTAGTTGTCTGCAGATAGTGATCGTTTTTTTTTAAATATGTCTCAATATTTTGGGGGCTACTCCAATTAGAAAAAAAACAAACAAACAAAAAAAAGTGTCGGCTACCTCCTCCTCCTCCACCGCCACTTCAACCTACACCGCCACGGTCACGGCCTCCTCAACCTCCTACTCCACATCCACCTCCTCATCCATTTTTTATTTTTTTTATTTGATTTTAAGTTATTTCCCTATCCACATTTGTTTGCAGGGCACTTGTCCTATTCTTACCCCCATTTTGCTTCCTTTTGCAGCCCTCTAGCCCTTTCCAGGACTTATTTAGAACCATTTTAGTGCCCAAAAGTTCGGGTCACCATTGACTTCAATAGGGTTCAGGGCTGAACTCGAATTTTTTCGTGAAGTTCGGCCGAACCCGAACATCCAGGTGTCCACTCAACTCTAGTCACTACCACCCCCATTACAGGCATGAACTCCCACATGCTCCTTTGTATACACAGAGCTGAAGAATGTATTTAATAAGTTTGCCTTCCCTTTGTCCCCAGTCACACACTCTAGATTATTTTGTAAAGGGCCTACATGCTCAGACCTGACCTATTTACTATTAATATATTTGAATATTTTTTGGGGGTTTGTCCTACTATCTTTTGCAATCTGTCTTTGTTTTGAATTTTTGCATCCTTGATTTCCTTTTTACATATTCTGTTATAGTCTTTGTAACATTTAACAGATGATAGTGTTCCCTCAAAAGTGTCACAAGTGCCATCAGTGCTGCAGTGTCATAAGTGCCATCAATGTCACAGGGCCCATGAGTGCCATCTGTCATCAGTGCCACAGTGTCAGAAGTGCCATCAGTGTCGTTGTGTCATAACTGCCATCAGTGTCACCTAATAAGTACCATCAGTGTTAGCAGTGCCTACTGTGCCATCAGTGTCACAGTGTCATAACTGCTATCAGTGTCACCTCATAAGTGCCATCAGTGTCAGAAATGCCTACTGTGCCATCAGTGCCACAGTGTCATAACTGCCATCAGTGTCACCATGTCATAAGTGCCATCAGTGTCAGCAGTGCCTACTGTGCCATCAGTCATCAGTGCCACAGCGTCATAATGCCATCAGTGTCACCATGTCATAAGTGCCATCAGTGTCACAAGTGCCATCAGTGCTGCAGTGTCAAAAGTGCCATCCGTGTCAACAGTGGCAATTAGTGCTGCACATCTGTGCAGGCTCATCACCAACAATGTCTAAAAATCCCTTTCAGCTGAGGAGGCGTACAATATTCTTGCAGCCGATGAGAGCCACTGGGAGCTCTCTGCTTCGGATTCCTCTTCAAATTCGGATTTTAAGTCTGATGTAAATTATGAGCCAGTCTCAAGCAGTGGAACACTGACAGACTCGGAGGAGGAATATAGTCCGCCTGCCAGACAAAGGCGTTTTGGTGTGGAGGCAGTACCATCCACCAGCACCACTGTGCCATCCACCAGCATCGCTGTGCCATCCACCAGCACCGCAGTACCTCGGCAAAAAAGGCCAAGTACCAATGTGGTGTCACCTCAGCCCCAAAGGGTTAGGTCCCATGCTAGCCTTCTGTATTCCCTTCAGCACCCCCTTGTGGCTTCCTCCTAATTCAGGAGAAGCTAACATTCCCCTTTTCACTGCCCAGACAGGAGTCCAGGTGGACACGCAGAATTTTCACCCACTCAATTTTTTTCAGTTAATTTTTACGGAGGACATGCTAGCATCAATTGTGGCCCAGTGCAACTTGTATGCACATCAATTTATTACAAGTAACCCAAAATCCTTTTACTCCCATCCCTATGAGTGAAGAGAGCTTACAGTGGAGGAGTTTAAGACTTTTTTGGGCATCACATTCTGTATGGTACTCACCAAAAAAATTCAATTACGTTCCTATTGGTCAACCCACCCCATCCATCACATGCTGATCTTCTCAGCGATAATGCCCAGAACAAGATATCTCATGATTATGAGGTTCCTAAATTTCAATAACAATATCCAGTGCCCTCCCCGAAATGACCCAAATTATGACAAGCTTTATAAAATCTGGCCACTACTAAATTGTTTTTCTGAAATATTCCCCAAGTTGTTTACCCCAGATCAACACATATGTGGATGAGTCACTTGTTAAATTTAGCGGCAGGCTGGGAATCAAGCAATTTATCCCCAGTAAAAGGGCCCGCTATTGGGTGGAAGTGTATAAATCATGTGACCGACCCACAGGATACATATATGCCTTCATAGTGTACAAAGGGAAGGACACCCAGTTGCTTCCCCCAAATTGCCCAGACTACTTAGGATTAGAGTTGAGCGAACACCTGGACGTTCGGGTTCTGCTGGTCCGTCCGAACTTTGGGACAAAGTCCGGGTCCGGGTCCGGACGGAACCCGAACGCTCGCACGAACAACGAACCCCATTGAAATCAATGGGGACCCGAACTTTTAGGCACAAAAATGGCTGTAGGAAAGTCCTGGAAAGCCCCAGAGGGCTGCAAAAGGAAGTAAAATGGGGGTAAGGGTAGGGCAAGTGCCCTACAAAAAAATGGGGACAGGGAAATAACTTTAAATATTTTAAAAAAAATAAAAACATAAAAAATGCAAAAATGGAGATGAATGTGGTTCATCTTCAAACTGTGTCTGAAAAGTATTAATTAACGGTAGAAGCCATATAACTGTTCTAAAATCATCTTCAAACTAGGGCAAGTGCCCTACAAATAAATGGGGATAGGGAAAATAAATTAAAATCAAATAAAAAAATGGGAAAACGTCGGGAGACCCCGAAAGGTCCTGAAAGGATGTCGGTAAAAACACGGATTTTCAAGCCCAGGGGTAACTAAAGTTACCCCAAGC
>BLSH010085454.1:0-16310 GCA_018402905.1 Glandirana rugosa | reverse complement strand
AACCCATTATTCGGGGGGGGGGAGCGGGTAGTATAGACCCTCCTGTTGTTCCTCTCCGTCTGCAAGGGTACCGTAACATTCCCCAGGTCGTCAGAGACACAGGAGTCCGTTTTCACCTGCACCACCAGTCAGGAGTCCGTCCCGTAGTAAATGAGACAAATCACTCAAATGGGCACGATAGGTCGGTGTCGTACGTCTCCTCCACCACCTGACCGAATGATTTGGAAGGAGTAGGAGGAGTAGGAGACAGTGATCACAACTCGCTTGGGCCTGACATTGCAAGCCCAGGCATGGCTTGAAATCCCACAGGCACCGTGCCTGGGCGAACCCGAACGATTTTTGAAATGTCCGGGTCCGGGTCCGTGCCACGGACACCCTAAAGTTCGGTACGGACCCGAACGTTACAGTCCGGGTTCGCTCAACACTAGTGACAGAGGATGAGGAGGATGAGGAAGGTTTAGTAAGCCAGTCCACCACCTCCTCTGCATGCTGTGGCTGGATAGCACGGGTAAACTCACTAAACAGAGTAAATGATGCCCTGCCTGAGGACTGACCACCACGTCCACTTTTGCCTGAGGACACAGAGACTGCTGGACCCCTTACAATGCCATGGGAACGTCTGCCTCTCCTTGTTGTCCTCCCAGATATGATGGGCGAGGGGGGGGGGCTTATTACCCAAATTTAATAGAAACTGGGAAATATGTGATTGGATGCACTTTATTGAATGAAAAGTGGGGTTTGATGCACATTAAATTGAGGACTGACGCTGACAGAAATGTAAAAACTATAAAAAAAAAACAAAAGGGGGAACACCAATGTCGCAGTCAGAAAGACTGCAGCTGACAATTTAAAAAAAAGGGGGGCAGCCAGGTGATGAAAAAAAAAAACAAGCCCCCCCCCCACAAAAAAAAACAAAGTTAAAAACACCCAGCAAGCAAAAAAGGGGGTATACAGCATTGTATACAGCACTAATGGTATGTAATGCTGTGGTAAACACTGCACTACATGAACACGCTACACTGACACTACAGTGACACTACACTACATTACACTACACTGACACTACACTGACATTACACTGACACTACACTGACACTACACTACACTGACATTACACTACACTGACACTACACTGACATTACACTGACACTACACTGACACTACACTACACTGACACTACACTGACATTATACTACACTGACACTACACTGACATTACACTGACACTACACTGACACTACACTACACTGACACTACACTGACACTACCCTACACTGACACTACACTACACTACACTGACACTACACTATACTGACACTATACGGACACTACACTATACTCACACTACACTACACTGACACTACACTACACTGACACTACACTATACTGACACTACACTATACTCACACTACACTACACTGACACTACACTAACACTACACTATACTGACACTACACTATACTGACACTACACTCACACTACACTGACACTACACTCACACTACACTGACTACACTACACTGACACTACACTGACACTACACTGTACTGACACTACACTGACACTACACTACACTGACACTACACTATACTGACACACTATTCTGACCCTACACTGACACTACACTATCCTGACACACTATACTCACACTACATTAACACTGCACTATACTGACACTACACTGACACTACACTATACTCACACTACACTGACACTACACTACACTGAAATACTATACTCACACTGCACTGACACTACACTATACTGACACACTATACTCACACTACACTGACAATACACTATACTGACACTACACTGACACTACACTATACTGGCACACTATACTCACACTACACTGACAGTACACTGACACTACACTATCCTGCCACACTATACTCACACTACATTAACACTGCACTATACTCACACTACACATACTCACATTACACGATACTGACATTACACTGATACTACACTATACTCACACTACACTGACGCTATACTACACTGACATACTATACTCACACTACACTGACAATACACTGACACTACACTATACTGACACACTATACTCACACTACACTGATACTGCACTATACTGACACACTATACTCACACTACACTGACACTACACTATACTGACACACTATACTCACACTACACTGACACTACACTATACTGACACTACACTGACACTACACTATACTGACACACTATACTCACACTGCACTGACACTACACTGACACTGCACTATACTGACATACTATACTCACACTACCCTGACACTACACTACACTGACACTACACTATACTGACACACTATACTCACACTACATTATCACTGCACTATACTGACACTACACTATACTCACACTACACTGATACTACACTATACTGACACTACACTATACTGACACACTATACTCACACTACACTGACACTACACTGACACTACACTGACACACTATACTCACGCTACACTGACACTACACTACACTGACATACTATACTCACACTACACTGACAATACACTGACACTACACTATACTCACACTGACACTACACTGACACTACACTATACTGACATACTATACTCACACTACATTAACACTGCACTATACTGACACTACACATACTCACATTACACTATACTGACACTACACTATACTCACACTACACTGACACTACATTCTACTGACACACTATACTTACACTACACTACACTGACATACTATACTCACACTACACTGACAATACACTAATGCTACACTATACTGGAACACTATACTCACACTGACACCACACTGACACTACACTATACTGACACACTAAACTCACACTACACTGACACTACACTGACATACTATACTCACACTACACTGACAATACACTGACACTACACTATACTGACACACTATACTCACACTACACTGACACTACACTATACTGACACACTATACTCACACCACACTGACACTACACTGACACTACACTATACTGACACTACACAGACACTACACTACACTGACACTACACTATACTCACACACACTGCACTGACACTACACTGACACTACACTATACTGATACTACACTGACACTACACTATACTCACAGACTATACTCACACTACACTGACACTACACTATACTCACACTGCACTGACACTACACTATAGTGACACACTATACTCACACTACATTAACACTGCACTATACTGACACTACACATACTAACATTACACTATACTGACACTACCCTATACTCACACACACTGCACTTACACTACACTATACTGATACTACACTGACAATACACTGACACTACACTATACTCACAGACTATACTCACACTACACTGACACTACACTATACTCACACTGCACTGACACTACACTGACCCTACACTATACTGACACACTATACTCACACTGCACTGACACTACATTGACACTACACTATACTGATACTAGACTGACACTACACTGACACTACAATATACTGATACACTATGCTCACACTACACTATACTCACACTAAACTATACTGACACTACACTGACACTACACTACACTGACACTGCACTATACTGACACACTATACTTACACTACACTGACACTGCACTACACTGACACTTCACGATACTCACACTACACTATACTCACACTACACTATACTGACACACTATACTCACACTACACTGACACTGCACTACACTGACACTACACTATACTCACACTACACTATACTGACACTACACTGACACTAGACTAAACTGACACTACACTATACTGACACACTATTCTCCCACTACATTGACACTACACTCACACTACACTGACACTACACTATACTGACACACTATACTCACACTATATTAACACTGCACTATACTGACACTACACATACTCAAATTACACTATACTGACACTAGACTATACTCACACTACACTTACACTACACTATACTGACACTACACTATACTCACACTGCATTGACACTACACTATACTGACACACTATACTCACATTACAATATACTGACATTACACTAACACTACACTGACACTACACTACACTGACAATACACTAGACTGACACACTATACTCACACTAGACTACACTGACACTACACTATACTCACACTACACTGCACTGACACTACACTGACAATACACTATACTGACACACTACACTCACACTACACTATACTGACACTACACTACACTGACACTACACTACACTGACACTACACTATACTGACACACTACACTCACACTACACTATACTGACACTACACTAACACTACACTATACTGACACACTATACTGACACTACACTATACTGACACACTATACTCACACTACACTATACTGACACTATACTAACACTACACTATACTGACACACTACACTCACACTAAATTGACACTACACTATACTGACATTCTATACTCACACTAGACTACACTGACACTACACTACACTGACACTGTACTCACACTATACAGTACTAACACTCTACACTCAAAGTCACAATAAGTGAACACACTAACTTGCTAGTAGCAAACTGAGCCCTGCTCTATCTATCTCCAATCCAACAACACACTAGACATGTGCGGTTAGTTTCATTCCGAATTAATATTCGGACACATTTTTTTATTATTTGGAGATTTGGAAATTTTCAAATACTCGAATTACAATATACACAAATTTTACCGAAATGCTCAAAATAACGTAACAAAATTTGTCAGAATTTTGGAAATTCGGACTGAAATTCTAATTGAATTTTACTTTGAACTCCAGTCGAATTCTAACTGTAAACATATTTCTAAAATCAAAAACTGCGTGTGTTATTAGAGTACCATTTCAAAATAAAGGTGATTTAAAGAGTCATTGTAATCATTTGATGAAGATTTTTCTTTTGTTTGTTCATTTTCCTGCATTTAAATCGAAAACAATATAACATTTTTGTTTCGACCAATTCGAAAATGTATCGATTTGAACATTTGGAATAGAAAAAAAATTGGTAAATTAGAAGAACATTTGAAAATTTTGAATTCAAATTATGAATACGAAGTTAACTAAAACAAAAAACTAGATCAACTAATCAAAACGAAACAAATGTTTTCGTCATGCACATCTCATGTCTACAACACACTACAAAAGCATCCTGTGGGAAGGAACCCTTTATAATGTGGGGTGGGTCTATGAGCACTAAGCCGTGATTGGGCAAAGATATCATCACTTTGTCCAATTAGGACTCTGACAGTGCTCTGTGCCCTAATTGGCAAAGCCTTGCACCTGACCAGCAGTCCAAACAGACACAGAGCTCCCTCAGATCCCTCTCTCTGAGTTCCAGGTCAGAGCTCAAGTGAGATTTCTTCCTGATTATTTAAGTCCACCTGCTGGTGGACTACAGTGGACAACAAACTCCGGACCGGAATCAACCCTGCCATGGTGGCTGGTAAAATCTGGACCGGACTCCGCTTAATCCAGTCCACCTGAATGCATGCGAGGTGGCAGGTAGCGCCCGTCTATCACTTTGCCTCGCATATTGTCACAATATATATATATAAATATATATATATATATATATATATATATATATATATATATACAGTATATGTGTGTGTGTGTGTGTGTATTTATTGCAGGAATCATCATTTTTTAAATATTGTAATTGTATATTTTTGTAATACAATCAGGGCCGGTCCTACCATGGGTCCTAGTGGGTCCATTGGACCCAGGCAGCACTTTGAGAGGGGCAGCAAACTGAACCACGGCCGCCTCTCCTTCTCTTCTATTTACCCAGCAAATTGATTACCAAGATTTTTTCCAGCAGTTTTGTGTGTCATGATAACATCTGCCCCCCTGGCCGCTCCGCCTGCCCCTATACTACCCTAGCCTATCCATATACTACCCTATCCTGTCTATAAACTACCCTAGTCTGCCCCTATACTGCCCTAACCTGTCTATATACTACCCTAGCCTGGAACTGAACATAAAGGTATGTCATATAGTTTTGCATACAGACAAGGTGCTTTTGCATGTAAATCTGACTTCCTGAAAAATGTAATTTTAGTTTTAATTATTATGATATAAAATAATGGATGCCGGGGCCTTTTGGTGGGCGTGATTTTTTTTTTGGGGGGTGGGGGGCAGCATTTCATTCTTGGACCCAGGCAGTACAATGTCTTCAGCCAGCCCTGAATACAATGCAAATATTTGCATTTGTAAGGTTTTAATAATGATACAAAATAAAACAATAAAGCACCAAATAAAAAAAACAACAGAAACTTTAATAATAATTAATAATTTAGGTTACGGTATACAAATTGGTCACAGAGATATAGTCAAGCTAATCAATATACATTAATGTTGCTAATTGTGTCCGGAGCATATAGGCATAAATGCCCTCTGGTGATAAACAGTTAAAAAAGCCAGTCAATAAGTAAAAAAGGTAGAGTCAAATTTTTCATTTGTGAAAAAAATTTGTAATTGTAAAATGGTGAAAAAAAGTTAACAGTTACATTTTATTGGCATGTAATAAAAATAATATTGATAAAAGGATAAAAAACAAAAAACAAAAACACATTTCAAACCATTACAGTTCCCCTGTAAAGGATCAGCAGGGTCGTCAGAAAGAAACAAGGAAAACAATAAGAGGAAGGAATTACAAATCCTGATGGAGCCGGAGATTTGTCTGATATGATTAGATCAATAATAACAGATTATTTTGTCAGATGAGGAAGCAGTTGTGACGCCGGTGATTATTGACACTGACAGCAATCAAAACAATATCAGAAGATATGAAGACCTTTCCGCCAACCGTGACCAATGACGGCGATGATCACAAACAAGACAAAGATCGGCAATGTAATTATTCCCAGCTTGATGTTTATGGCGGATACGTCCCATTGCTTCTGCTGTTGATTCTTCAATCCTCTGTGTTTTATTCCCTGCGTGTTCTACAGCCCGAATTGTGTCCCATGTCAGCTTGTCAATCAATGACAATTATGGCCTAATGAACATGAAACCATACTGAGATCTGTGGAGGAGCCAGGGAACAAATCGATTGTTATTACTGAGATTGAAAAATAATATCTTACTGGTCAGGGGTGCTTGGTCATTACGATCACCGTAGACAGATATGTGATAGATAGATAGATAGATAGATAGATAGATAGATAGATAGATAGATAGATAGATAGATAGATAGATAGATCGATAATAGATAGATAGATAGATCGATCGATAATAGATAGATAGATACATAGATAGATAGATAGATAAGCTTTGGGGGATGGAGGAGCTCAGCTATGAGGATCGATGACATAGATTACAGTTATTCAACCTGGAGAAGAGACATTTAAGAGAGGGTAAGGTTACATTGTAAAAATATATCGAAAGTGACTTCAGTAACTGCCATACATTGCTTCCTCTAAGGTCCCTGAACAGGACACACAGGGGGTTATTTACTATAGCACCATGGGGGAACAAATGGTCACAAACAACTAATATCCCTAGAAAACTACTATATCTAATCAGAAAAGGTATTCACTAAAGCCCTGAGGGAGAAAAATAGTGATTTTATTAAAAATAACCGTAAAATCCTTTTCTCTGAGTTCACTGACAGACGCAGCCCTTCATAGACAAGTGGGGTTTATGCGCATGCTACTAGGAGTTGTCCTATAATAGTCCCAGAATCAAATTCACTATAGCGCCCAAACAGCAGTGACTGACTAAAAAACTAGTCGTGGTAAAAGCAAGGGAATTGCACATGGAAATAATGTTTGGAGCATGATCTGATCCCCTAAATTGTGCTAAAATATGCAGTATATTATTTAAAGATAATCTGCTTTTAAACTGTGTGAAAAAGTGATTTCTACACTGAAATATCTTAAAAAGTCTGAGAAGTGATAAATTCCCCATCTCCTTAGTCCTAAGCACAGAGCACAGCTGAGCACAACTGAGCTCAGACACAAAACAACTCTCAAAATAACTCTCATGGAGGAATTCCTTGAGTTGTTAGTAAATACCAAAATGAGACTTATTTTACACACACTTTTTGGGAGTGAAGATGAGAGTTATTTTGCCAAGTGCAAGTTTCTGCCATTCATTCTAATGGTACAATTGTTACTTTATCTAATAAATCCATTTCATGTTGAAAAGAAATGCATCTTTCTCTCTAATAAATTGTCCTGGCAACAATGTTGCACATTTGATAATCTATTTTGTTTTTAAGAATGCTACAATGTGAAATCTCTTCATGTTTTGTAAATATTTTTTTTTTATCGGTCAATTTCATTTTGCTGCTGTCCATGTCACAAAAATATTTCCCCAAACTCACACAGGTGTCTTTACAAACCACAAACAATACCATTGCTTATGGAAATTTAAATTTAGTCCCATTTTTTTATTCTTTTCAAATGATCCTAATTTGAACCCCAAAAATGTGATATGTGTACCAACATCAGAAATAAGAATGTCATTACCAAAAATCTGAGGATAACTTTAGTATAATTATTTTTTTTTATTATATAATACTTTATTTTATAATAATTAATATATTCTATGCTCACGCAGCAAGAACCACCAAAAATCACAGATTCAATTTTAGAAGATTTACTCCTGACTAATGTAAGTTCTGTATATTCGTAGACATGCAATATCTGTGTATTTATGTGCAGGAAGTCTTGTTGTGTGTAAACCCTGTGGTTTAAAAGGTAGCAGTTCTGTCTACCATTGCAGATGTCCTGGGTTTGATTCTCAAACATGTCACTTCATGTAGAGATGTTGTTTGTCCTCTCTATGTTGTTAAACATGACTCAGGGACTTACCTAAATTATGTCTAAATGTTGTATTTATGTGTAGGAGGGTTCCACCACCATTGCAAATCTTACCAGATATACTAGTTATACTAGCTAGGCAATTGGGATGCCTGCCTTTACATGCACATGATCCCAGTCTTAGTCCGTAGGGTTCAATATTGAGTTTACCCACCCTTTGCAGCTATAACAGCTTCAACTCTTCTGGGGAAGGCTGTCCATAAGGTTTAGGATGTTTGTCTATGGGAATGTTTGATAATTCTTCCAGAAGTGCATTTGTGAAGTCAGGCACTGATGTTGGATGAGAAGGCCTGGCTCACAATCTCCACTCTAATTCAGCCAAAAGGTGTCCTATCTGGTTAAGGTCAGGACTCTGTGCAGGCTAGTCAAGTTCCTTCACCCCAAACTCACTCGTCCATGTATTTATGGATCTTGCTCTGTGCACTGGTCCAAATCATTTGGTGGAGGGGGGATTATGGTCTGGGGTTGTTTTCAGGGCTTGGGATGGCCCCTTAGTTCCAGTGAAGGGAACTCCTAAGGTATCAGCAAGACATTTTGGGCAATTTCATGCTCCCAACTTTGTGGGAACAGTTTGGGGATGGCCCCTTCCTGTTCCAACATGACTGTGCACTAGTGCGCAAAGCAAAGGCCATAAAGACATGGATGAGGGAGGTTGGTATGGAGGAACTTGACTGGCCTGCACAGAGTCCTGACCTCAACCCGATAGAACACCTTTTGGCCGAATTATAGCAGAGACTGCGAGTCAGCCTTCTCATCCAACATCAGTTCCTGACCTCACAAATGCACTTCTAGAGAATGGCCAAACTTTCCCACAGACACCCTCCTAAACCTTATGGACAGCCTTCCCAGAAGAGTTGAAGCTGTTATAGCTGCAAATGGTGGCCCAACTCTATACTGAACCCTGGGATGCCATTATAGTTCATGTGTGTGTAAAGGCACATTTCCCAATACGTAGGATAATCTATTGTATATTACTTGTGATACTGAGCATGGCTATGGACTTGGGCTGGTTCACACCATAGCGATAGACAACACATTTGCTCACTGCTCAATAGCTTAATGGCTAGCAAATCCACCTGGCACCCAAAAGGTTGCTGGTTCACCTCCTGGATAGGTTAATGCTTGTGTTGAAGTTTATAATAAACCCCTGGTTGGGTTTCTCACCAAAGACAAGCTGGCATTTTACTTATCTCTTGTCCAAATTGTCTGTAATTTAAGCAAGTTATTTTGGGACTTTAAATTGGAAGCTGCAGCCAGGGACTTGGACATTTCAAATTGTAGGGTTTACACTGCACAGGTACATCTGGTTAGAAAACTGTTGCTTGGATCAGAGTTTCTCAACTCCAGTCCTCAAGGCATCCCAACAGGTCATGCTTTCAGGATTTTCAGGATGAAACAGCTGTGGTAATTACTAAGGCCGTGAAACTGATCAAATCACTTGTGCAAAATAATGGAAAGCATGAAAAGATGACCTGTTGGGGGTACTTGAGGACAGGGTTGAGAACCACTGACTTCGAATTTTGTCCTGGACTTATACTGATCTGAAGAACATAGCCAAGGGTTAACACAGCAAATAGTATAGATATGGCAGCCTGTCAGGTGAAATAAATTAGTAAAGACAGATTGAAAGATACTGGTGGGCATGTACTTCTATTGGGCGTGTGTCAGTGCTAGCTTATATAAGGGACTTCAGTAGGGGGTGCTGGTTTGGCCTGGTGAGGGGTCAGGTTTGGTGCTGTGGTTTTTGTGGAAGAAGCAATGATATTTTGCTAATGACAAATGTTTTACTAGAGCTGTTTGTTTGCTGAAATGATTGTGCATTTTGACCTTCAAAAGTGGCTTGATTTTACCATGTTGTCTGATTGGGGTGTGTATTGCTTGTCTTATACTCACCAATGTTCTTGGTTTAATCTGTGCCTTTTTTAATGTTATGTTGTAATGCTTTGTTAGAATGACTGTTAATTATCTTTCTGTAGTTTTGCAGCTAATAACGTCATGTTGGTGTTTAGTCATTTTATGAAATGTGTGTGCAGTTATGGACGGTGAAACTAAAATTGACCACTGTAAGGTTTAGTCCAATATTAGATTGTAAGCTCCTATGAGCAGGGCCCTTCAAACCCAATTGCTAACTGTTTTGCTAGATGTGTATATACTGCAAATACTTTAATGCCAGTAAATATGTACATACTTGTATTGGCAAAATAAAATGAAATTGATTTTGCTTCTTCTCTTTTGTAACTTTTTTAATTCGTTTTGGGGTGGTGGTTTTGGGGAAGTGGATTACCTCCTCAGGACCAGTTCACACTGCTGCGGTGTCCGAGATCGGATGTGATTTGCACTGCAGTGCAAATCACATGCGATCTGTGCTATGCAAATTCAGCCATACAGATAGTATGGCTGAAATCGCATCTCATCCTGACCAAACTCGCACAGGACCCTTTTTTGTTACGCAGCAGAATCAGATCACATGGGTGTTCACATCCATGCAATCTGATTCCTGTCCGAATTTGCAGCTTGCAGTGCAATCTGCAAACTGATTTGGGGGTCTCAGCTTTCTATTGACACACCTAGCAGTTTGCATATGGCAGTGTGAACTATCTAAGTTGCGTGCGATACGGGGACCCGCCTTGGTATTGCAGGGTTCCCGTATTGCACTAGCGTAAACCAGCACTGATAAGTCATCTTCTCATTTATATTTGCATATTCCTTACAGATATACATCAGCAGGAAGTGTAATGTGGCTGGAAACAGGAAGTGCTGTGTGCACATGGGCTGCAAGCAATTGTGTGGTGATGCCAAATAAATCAATGAACCCCACCCACACCACATATAGCTCCCACATCCTCCCCTACATTGATCAAAAATGTAATTTCAATTTGCTTGCGGCTATAATGTATTGTCCCCCCCCCCCCCCCAATCCATACCAAGCCCTTTGGCTCAGGCATGGATTTTAAGGGGAAGCACACTCCAAATGTTATTACAAAACGCTGGTGGATTCCCCCAAACTCCAGACCCTTTCTGCGCATGCAGCCTGGAGGTCAGGATGGGGGGACAAGTGAGGGTCTGCCCCCCTCCTGCAACAAACCAGGCCACATGCCTTTAACATGAGGGGGTGTATGCTTTGGGGTGGGGGGGGGCTCTGCGCACTCCCCCCACCCTCCTCAAAGCCTCTTGTACCTATGATGTTGGTGACAAATGTCTCTTCCCGACAATCGTGGTGGTTGGGGGGTCTGATTGAAATGTGGAAGCCCCCATTAACAAGGGGGCCACCAGATCCTGGCCCCCCATGTGAATGGGTATTGGGTGCATCATTTTTTTGGCCATCTTTTATGTTAAAAAAGTGTGTCGCGATGTACATCCATGGTCAATAGGGATGGTCTCCCGGTTCGACTCAAAAGTATGTTTGAATTGAACAGTGGGGGGGTTGCCGAATCCTGAACATTATGGGGTGCTGGTGGGAAATTTGAATGGTCCATAGTGCAGTGAAATTGTGGGGGAATGCCGCCCTCTGATTGGCCAAAGAATGCACATGACCTGCGTGCTTTGGGCAATCACAGCATGCTCTGCTGTGAGAGCCATGATTGCCCAAAGGAAGGATGCCTTTGACCAATCATTGCTCAGCAGGTCTGAGTCCATGCCCTCACTATTTAAGACCACCTACGCAGAGGCCGAATATAGTGAAAACATTTGCGGAGATAGCAAAAGGTTCAGCAGTGGCATATATATGTACAGTATGTTATATATAATACACTGCATTCATTTATTTCAGGGACTTGTATAGTGCTGTCATTTTACATATATATTGTACATTCACATCAGTCCCTACTGCTCCTCAAGGAGCCTCAATCTAAGGTCCCTAAGTCACATTCATACACATACTAGGACCAATTTAGACAGGATTTAATTTACTTACCTGCATGTCTTTGGAGTGTGGGAGGAAACCAGAGTGCCTGGAGGAATCCCACGCAGACACAGGGAGAGCATGCAAACTCCAGGCAGGTAGTGTTGTGGATGGGAATTGAACCAGTGACCCATTTGCTCCCAGGCGAAAGTGCTAACCACTACACTACTGTGTAGACTATATACAGTGCATGCACGCTCTTAAAAGGGTCTGGCATAGATTTTAAGAGGAACTCCACGCCACTATTAAACAGAAATGTTGAGTAGGGGTCCCCCGCAAAGTCCGTACCAGGCCCTTCAGGTCTGGTATGGATTTTAAGGGGAACCCCATGCCAAATTTTGAAAAAAATGGCACTGGGGTCCCCCCACAATGCAAACCAGACCCCAAAGCACCCTCCCCATGTTGAGGGCATGTGGCCTGATAAGGTTCGGAGGGGCGCACTCACTCTTCCCCACCCCCCCCGCCATGCCAGGGCTGCGTGCTCGCATAAGGGTCTGGTTTGGATTTTGGGGGGGAGCCCAACACCATTTTTTATCAATGTGGTGTGGGGCTCCCCTTAAAATCCATACCAGATCCGAAGGGCCTGGTATGGACTGGGGGGGACCCCAACGCAATGCTTTTTCAGTGATTTTTATCTATATTGCTGGGAACCAGCAATGCATTCCAGCCACGACCAATTTTAAATGACAATTTTTCCTTTACAAATGTCATTTTGTGGTGCCACTGTTCTAAACATCACAGAGATCCATACTAAGGGGACCCATCTAGCACGATATTTAAGCACTCGCTGCCCGCCCGCCGCAGCGTGACGGCGGCGAAGTGGTTCGTTATCGCAAACTGCCCTCACCTGACGGCAGCTGCGATGACTAGCATTGTGAGCGTGCGCGTGCTGCCGGAGGCACGCTCGGGCGCTCACTGTATTCCGGGGGGGCAGGGAGTGGGTAGGGCAGACTCGATTGCCGCTGGATACCCGCAATCGCCCCTCTGCAGTGAAAGAACGGGGGTCCGTGTATGTAAACATTGATCTCCGTTCGGACAGAGGGGGAAGGGCGGTGATCACAGGCTTCCTGTATATGGAAGCCGTGATCACTCCCCTCCCCATGCCAGCCCAGCCCCCATACAGTTAGAACACGCCATAGGGAACACAGTTAACCCTCTCCAGGTTAACCCCTTCACTGCCAATGGCATTTCTACAGTAAGCAGAGCATTTTTATAGCACTGATCGCTGTATAAATGCCAATGGTCCAAAAAAGTATCTAAATGGCCCGACATGTCCTCTGCAATATTGCAGTACTGCTAAAAATCGCAGATAGCTGCCATTACTAGTAAAATATTTTAAAAAATACAACTACAGAAATTCATTTGCATCATCCCTAAACGCAGCAACTTTTGCGCAAACAAAACAATAAACGCCGATTGCGATTTTTTATTAACAAAGATAGGAGGAAGAATATAAATTGGCCAAAAACAAGTAAATAAAATGATTTTTATTTTTTTATAATTGGATCTGTATTTTAGCAAAAACAAAGAAAAACTGGTTATTTGGAAAAATTGTCGCTCTTTTTTTTATTTAGAGCGGCGATCAGAAATTACGCAGGGGAGATCAAATACCAGCAAAAGAAAGCTCTATTTGTGGGTAAAAAAGGACGCAAATTTAGTTTGGGTAGGACGTCGCACGACCACGCACTTGTCAGTTAAAGCAACGCAGTGCTGAATCGCAAAAAGTGCTCTGGTCCTAAAGCGTGAATTCCTTCCAGGGCTGAAGTGGTTAAAGGAATATTTTTTTTCCACTTTAACCTATATTAAAACCACTGCTCATGAAAAAAAAAAAAAAATTAGAAGCTTTTTTTATATTCAAACATGTCCCCTGGGGCTAAGGCTGTTAAAATTAGAGAGAGGGGTTGGTAATGTTTTTTTTTTTTATAGCAATGAACTTGCATACAAGCATTAAATGGAGGAATTCTGAAACCACAAGTTCAAGCCCAGCCAACATCAAACACTTAGAACATGTGATCTGAGAGGCATCTTCACAGGCAAATAGAGGCCGCATGTGAGTAATTTTACTCCCGAATGTGAGAGCTGAAGTTGTAATTGCCTTTATTTGGGAGTTATTTTAAAGTACTGCTGGAGTAGATTTGGGAGGTATAGTAAATCAGGGCCACAGAGTAGTGCAATGGTATGACCTTCTGAAAGCTTGCATTGTACTCAGCATTAGATGCTGAAAATATGCGAACTCATATTCGCCAATTAGGCAATGCGCATCAGTTTGATTGCTTCCATAGTATGATTTTTTTAAATGCATGCAATGGTGTGTACATATTCAATAATATTATGATGTGGAATTGGAATAATCACACACTAGTTGAAGTGTTGGCAGTTTGTAGAGAATTTTCAGAATCCAAGATTAGTAAATGTATTTTCTATGGCTGGTTGTGATCAACTTCGTAGTGTTGTGTTTCCTTCTAATACCTTCAAAACTTACAGCTACAGGTTCGGATCCTACTGGTGCCATCACTACACCTTGCATTGTTTTCTGAAAATATGTGAAGGTATATTCGCCAATGCCCATCAGTTTGATTGCTTCCATGCTATGAACTTATGCAATGGTATGTACATATTCAATAATATTATAGTGTAGATTTGGAATATTCACACACTAGGTAATGTGCCGCCACTTAGTTTGTAGAGAATGAAGAGAATACAAGACTAGTAAATGTATTTTTTCTGGCTGGTTGCAGTCAATTCTATAGCGTAGTGGTTTGTTCTGATGCCTTCAAAGCTTACAGCTCCGGGTTCGGATCCTACAGATGTCATCAGCACACCTTGCATTGGACGCAGCATTATGTTTTGAAAATATGTGAAGGCATATTCACCAATTAGCCAATGCCCATCATCAGTTTGATTGCTTCCATTCTATGAACTTTTGCAATGCATGCAATGGTATGTACATATTCATTAATATTATGGTGTGCAATTGGAATAATCACACTCTAGTTAACATGGCAGTAGTTAGTTTGTAGAGAATGAAGAGAATACAAGATTAGTAAATATATTTTTTCTGGCTAGCTATGGTGAACTGTATAGCGTAGTGGTTTATTTCAATACATTCAAAGCTTACAGCTCCAGGTTTAGATCCTATGGATGTCATCAGCACACCTTGGATTGTACGCAGCATTATGCTTTCCATTTTGCTGCGGTAGTAATATGTGACTATGTAATACTATGTGACTATATAATACTATGTGACTATGTAATACTATGTGACTATGTAATTAGACATGTGCAGAATGAAAAAATTCGTTTAGTTTAGTTTAGTTTCGATTCGTTATTTAACTAAATTAGTTTAGTTAAATTAGTTGCATTCATTACATTCGTTTTCGGGATTAGTTTCGTTTCGTATTCGAATTCGAAAAAATTCGACCGAATTCGAAAAAATTCGACCAAATTCGAAAAAAAACGGCCGCATTCGAAAAAAATCGACCGCATTCGAAAAAATTCTACTGCATTCGAAAAAAATTCTACCGCATTCGAAAAAATTCTACCGGATTCGAAAACATTCAA
>BLSH010085442.1:147729-159580 GCA_018402905.1 Glandirana rugosa | reverse complement strand
GAAAAAATATATAAAAATGCAGATGAGACTAGAGAACAGTATGGTTGGACAATATAGTTTTGAAAGGACTTGTATGTGGGGTGAATTACAATGTTTACAGCCACCCTGCAGCAAACATGGCTAGAACAATGCACAAGGTTGTTCATCTAACCAGCGGGACTCCGGAGGACAATTCAACTGCCCATTCACACCTGGCCAGCATGATGCCTGAAGGGTGATGAATTGGATGGACGTCTGTGTGATCATCTGATGAAAGGAATTGAAAGTTGAACCTGGGAGAGGAACAAACTTGTTATTACTTTTGGTTCAAAAGGGCGCTGTATGTCCAGGAAAGGGGCTGCATTGGTAAAGAGGTCATCTTCCGTGAAGTGCAATCAGGCCGGAACATTACAAAGATTGGAGTGAGATCGATATCAATTTTTTATGTATATTATGGCAAATATTGGTGTGCCATTCAGGCACAAGACCAGGAGATGTTATATTTGATGAAAATTGATATCCTTGCTGTTTGGACATGAACTGAAATACGGCTTCTCTGTAGAAGCAAATTGCAATATGATATTTACACATCTGGCTAACATCAAAGAGGGCTATATGAGTGTCTTAATTCATTAACACTTGACTAGGAAGACCCCTGCCCCCACACTTGGACAATTTGGGTTATTGAAGGGAGAGGGATGGAATGGACATTCTGAATACCAGGACCCCTGCTGGAGTTGACTGCCCAAACGGGCCTAAAATGACTGCTTACCTCCTGTGCTGGGATATCATGTGGACAGCTGATGTAGTGATCAAGAAATCAACATAAGCCTGGGACAGGAATGCAATGTTATGACCTTTTGTTTAAGATATCTTCACTGACTGCAATTACCAACCCCCCAACTGGAGGGCGTGCTTCAACTCTGGACAAAAAGGGCCCTTGGTATGAGAGATTCAGAGAGTGAGGATGTATGGATGAGAGTAGACAGATCCCTACCCCCTTCTTTTCCTGTAACCTTCCCTATCCATCTCCCTATATCCCATGTACCGGTAGGTGTAAGGATAATGTATTTATTTCCCTATTGTAAATAAACCCTTATTTTTAAGAAGTAGTAGTCCTTCACTGGAAGCCAGACACCCTAAACAGAGCATATTTTACAGAGCCGTATTTTGGCTATGGCGTGGATCTCTAGTTATTAAAAGTGTGACCCCAAGGAAAGTAGGCAGATGGCGCTTTTGGAAGAGCACCCGTAAAAAGTCAGGGGGGGTGGCTTTGTAGTACCCAAGTCAGTGTGGCAGGGGGACACAGGGAAAGTCACCTTATAAGACTGGGTTTGGCCCTTGAGAGTGATAGCTGGCACAGAGTCACCAATTTGAAGAAGTTAGGCTGGTGTGTCCCACCCCCAACAGGTTCGGAACGGGGGGGGGGGGGAGGATATGTGGCAGAGTGTTACCCTGCCAGAGTTTAGACAGTAGGGATGGCCCAGAATTCTCAACCTGGCAGGTTGAGGGGCTCCAGAGGCATTGCGCATCTATGAGGAAACTGGCTTTTTAGTTTCCTCATTTCATAAAAAAGTCAGTTTCGGGATCTGGAGCTCGGGGATCTCTTAGAGACCTGGGTGGTATGAGATTCTCAATCCTGGGTCTGGGTTTTGGGACTTACCAGGACTCTGATTGCACAGCTGGGTGGAGGTCTGTTAAGGCAGTCAGGCAAAGGCTTCAGGGGCACACAAACACTGGGAGACAGGCGGTCTCCAGGAGTCAAAGACTGCAGGAGGCAGTCTGAGTGTCCACCTCTGCAAGGAGGCAGAGGTGACCCTCGATCGTGCAGTGGCCGATTGCTTATAGCCAGGAGAGCTATTGATCACTTATAACCAGGAGAGCTATTGATCGATTGTAGCCAGGGAGGTACTGAGCCATATAGCCAGGAGAGCTAATGTTCGCTGATGAGCCAGGAGGCTGAGTATATAAGTTGATGTTTGATGCACATGGATGATGACAACCCCCTGCGAGGGAAAACCCTGTGATTTCTGTTTGCTTTGAACTTTTCTTTTAATAAACATGGGCTACCATGCCCTCAAACAGAGATCCTGGCTGTCAGGAACTCATGCTCTGCTTCAGTATGTCATAGTACATATTGGCATTCAGTGTTCCCTCAATGAACTGTAGCTCCCCAGTGCCGTCAGCTCTCATGCAGCCCCAGACCATAACACTCCCACCACCATGCTTGACTGTAGGCAAGACACACTTGTCTTTGTACTCCTCATCTGGTTGCCGCCAGACACGCTTGACACCATCTGAACCAAATAAATTTATCTTGGTCTCATCAGACCACAGGACTTTGTTCCAGTAATCCATGTCCTTAGCCTGCTTGTCTTTAGCAAACTGCAGGATTTCTTGTGCATCATCTTTAGAATAGGCTTCCTTCTGGGATGAAAGCCATGCAGAACAATTTGATCCAGTGTGCGTATGGTCTGAGCACTGAGTCTATTTCCCAAAGACAACCTCTGTATATGAAGCGGACCATGTGCACTCAACTTCTTTGGTCGACCATGGCGAGGCCTGTTCTGAGTGGAACCTGTCCTGTTAAAGCGGAGTTCCACCCGTTTAAAAGTCAGCAGCTACAAAAAGTGTAGCTGCTGACTTTTAATAAATGGGCACTAACCTGTCCTGCGGTCCAGCGATGCGGGCGCCCGATGGCTCACTTTTCTCCCCTTCCCCTTTGCGGTGCCGGCATAGCAAATGTGGGTGCCCAGCTGTGGCTTAACAGCCGGGCTCACACTGCACATGTGTGAGCTGCGCGCTGTGAATGGCCAGGCAATCTTCTAGAACCTGTGACGTGTCCCAGAAGATTGCAGGGAGAGAGGGGGAGAGGTGAACTTCCTTCCGGCGCTAGGAGAGGGAGTGGGAACGAGGTACCCTTGAAAACTGGGTACCAGCTCCCCCCCCCCAAAAAAAATGACATACCAGTGGGTCACCTGCACTTAAAGGGGTTAGTTCCACTTTTGGGTGGAACTCTGCTTTAAATTGCTGTATGGTCTTGGCCACATTGCTGCAGCTCAGTTTCAGGGTCTTGGCAATCTTCTTATAGCCTCGGTCATTTTTACGTAGAGCAACAAATCTTTTTTTCAGATCCTCAGAGTTCTTGGCCATTACGTGCCATGTTGAACTTTTAGCTAGCTAGCGAGTCACATGACACCAGGGAGGGAAAATGGCTAATTGGGCCCAATGTGGACATTTTCACTTAGGGGTGTACTCACATTTGTTGCCAGGGGTCTAGACATTAATGGCTGTGTGTTGTTATTTTGAGGGGACAGCAAATTTACACTGTTATACAAGCTGTACACTCACTACACTATAGCAAAGAGTCATTTCTTCAGTGTTGGCACATGAAAAGATATAAAATATTTACAAAAATGTGAGGGGTGTACTCACTTTTGTGAGATACTGTATATTGGGGTTTTCTCAAGTCTGACTGCAAAGTGGAAATAAACTTTAAGGCTCCATTTACACGGGACGCTAGATCAACCTCCTCTGAACGTTTTTTTTTTTTGACAGCTAGAAGCCCGCGTCTAAAACGGCTGTTTTGCATGCCATGTTTAGCGGCGTTTTGCCGCGTCTGCGTCTAGGAGCGTTTTAAAAAAAAATATATATATATATTTTTAGAATGGAAACGCCTGTAAACAAAATGGTTCTAGACATGAGATATCATGTTTAGGCCCGTTTAATGGTGTTTACAGGTGGTTTGGCATTTCAAATGCCTCTGAACTGGCATCTGAACCCATCTTTTTGCGTTCCAAAAAAAGCCTTTAAAAACACAACTGCCTGGAAACGACCTTAAACAAACCTGTGTAAATATACTGATGATATAACAGAGAAGGGTTCAGGGGCAGCTAAAAAAAATGCCCAAATGCCTCAAAACGTCAGTTTACCAGCAGCAGTGTAAATGAGGCCTAAAGGATAACTAAAAGTAAACAGTCATGTTTTTATTGCTGTCCGTGTCCCTGTTTAGGAGATTCAGTTTCTCTAGTTGCTTTGATTACAAATGTCACCAGGAATAAAAGTATGGGTAAATCCAAAGTGATATTAAAGGCAATATTAAAAAAAAATTAAACGTACCTGCTCTGTGCAGCAGTTTTGCCCAGAGCAGCCAGGATCTTCCTTCTTGGGTCACCTGCTGCCGCTCCTGGCCCTTCCCTCCTGTCGAGTGTCCCCCCCAGAGCAAGTAGCTTGCAATAGGGGCACCCAAGCAGGCGTGCTCCTGAGCCGCTGCTCTGTGTGATTTTATGACATTTTGGTGAGATACTCTCAAAGGCTATTTGAGAGTATCTCACCAAAATTTCATTTTTGTTGCAGGGGAAGTTCAAAAACTGGATTTTTTGACTTACCGTAAAATCCTTTTCTCTGAATTCATTGACAGACGCAGCCTCTTATTCATGACACGTGGGGTTATGCACCTTTTACCAGGGAGTAGACTAGGCAGAACAAAAGTTCAGACAGGCAAGGCTGGCCGCTCCCAGGGGCCGTCCTCACTCAGTGTATAACCCCTCCGCCCTGCAAGGCATACCAGTCCGTAACAAGCAGTGCAACTCAACCACAGAGGGGTGGGTGCTGCGTCTGTCAATGAACTCAGAGAAAAGGATTTTACGGCAAGTCAAAAAATCCTGTTTTCTCTTACGTTCATTAACAGACGCAGCCTCTTATTCATGACACGTGGGGACATCCCAAAGCGGTGTCGAACAAGAAGGGTGGGTAAACAATAACAACTGTACCCAAAAGAAACTCGCGGGAGGCCCCAGCCACACCTACACCGCCGCCTGCAAGACTTTGTGGCCAAAAGCAGCATCCGCAGATGCTGACACATCAACTTTGTAAAACTTGACAAACGTGTGCACCGAGGTCCAAGTAGCCGCCTTGCACACCTGAGACACTGAAGCTTGGTGTTGAAAAGCCCAGGAAGTGCTAATCTCCCTGGTGGAATGAGCCATGACCGGGAAAGGGGGCTCTTGCCCCCGTACAGCATACGCATGGGTCACAGTCTGTCTGATCCAAGTAGCCGACGAGGCCGACAAACCTTTGCGCGGTCCTTCCGTCAGCACAAAAAGCGCATCAGACCTCCGAAAGGGAGCCGTTGCTGACAAATACACCCGCATGGCCCTCACTACGTCCAGGGAGTGCAAGGCAATCTCCTTAGGATGTGACGGGCACGGGCACAAGGAAGGGAGGACAATGTCCTCAATGTAAAAAGAGGAAACCACCTTCAGTAGAAAGAAGGGGAAGGGCGCAGCACTGCCTTATCCTTATGTAGGACCAAGTAGGGAGACCTACACGACAAAGCTGCCAATTCAAACACCCGCCTAGCGGATGTAATGGCCACCAAAAAGGGCCACCCTTTGTGACAGCAGATGTAAGGGGATATCCCTGATCCGTTCATAGGGCGGTCTCTGCAGTACAGAAAGCACTAAGTTTAAATCCCACGGTGTCAAAGGCGACCGTACCTGAGGAGCCACATGCCATACACCCCGTACAAATGTAGGAATGAAAGAATGCGTTGCTAACGGACGCTGAAACAGAATCACCAGAGCAGAAATCTGACCTTTGAGTGTACTCAATGCCAATTTGTGATCCAGTCCTTGCTGGAGAAAAGCCAGCACCTGAGTCAACCAGAAAGAACGGGGGTTCCAACCCCCCGCCTTGCACCAGGCAACCAGGTGTGATGATAAATCTTGCGCGAAGTGCACTTGCGCGCCTTAAACATGGTGGGGATCACCGACTCAGAGACCCCCCCTATCCCTCAGCACCTGGGACTCAATAGCCAGTCCGTCAAAGCCAGCGAGGGTAAAGCAGGGTGCAGGATGGGTCCCTGCGACAGTAAATCTTCGCTTAGCGGGAGCCGCCAGGGAACATTTGTTACCATCTGCACCACGTCGGCGTACCAAGGGTGCCAAGGCCAATCCGGAGCCACCAGGATTGTCGAGATTCCCTCCACTTCTATCCTGCGCAACAGCCGCAGTAGACGTTTGAGAGGGGGAAAGGCATACAGAAGCCGGTACCGAGACCATGGGGCCACCAGGGCATCCGTGGCCACCGCCAGCGGATCCCTCGTCCTGCACACGAAGGTCTGCACCTTGTGATTGAATCTGGACGCCAGTAGGTCCACATCTGGCGTGCCCCACTTTTGGCAAATCTGGCGGAACACCTCTGGCTGCAGGGACCATTCTACCTGATCCAGTGTTTGGCGACTGAGAAAATCCGCCTGCCAATTTTCTACGGCAGGAATGTAGATGGCGGAGATTGCTGGCACGCGAAGTTCTGCCCACCTCAGAATGTGGGCCGCTTCCGCAGCTGCTGCCGAGCTTCTTGAGTGACCGGGCCGCAGCTCGCGTCCAGGGGTCGCCTGGGGGGGGAGGAAGGTCTGCAACGGGTGGCTACCCGCTACGCCCGTCGGGGTGCGGTGGGGGGGTTAGCGGTCCCATCCTGGTGTGGGGTATAGGTGGCCTGGGTGTTTCCCGGTCGTTCTGGGGGGCAGTGTGTGGGTGTGTAATGTGGGTGCGTTATGGCCGGTAGGCCTCTCAAGTGGGCAACGGAACCGGCAGTTTCTTCGCTGGAGGGGTCCGCTGAGGCCCAAGCTGCACTGGGACTGATGGTTCCCCTGGACAGACTGACCTCTATCCTGGAGGAGTTTTTTGCCCAGGAGGAACCGAGCCGTGATCGGGGGGAAGCCATAGAAGCGCCCACCCCCTCCTCCATCTTCGGGGGAGGAATCGGAGCCGAAAGGGGGCTCTGTGGTTACAGGGACCCCTGTGGAGCTTTCGGACGGGGAACAGGAGCCCTCAGATGGTGAAGGGGGCCTTGGTGGCGCGCGATAGGGCGCTGGTGGGCTCCCTGGTCGCAACTGTCTGATTCTCTGCGGCTGGATCAGGCTGGGGAGCCGCAAGAGACGGCTTACGCCTTTGGGTCCCAAGCTGTTTGTTCCAGTGCTGGCTCTGTTGAGACAGAGAGGCATTGCGGTGATAGCTTACTTAGACGATCTGCTCCTGCAAGCAGAGTCGGCTCCGGCTCTGGAGGACAATGTGGCTATCACCCTGGCCTCCGTGAGGGACTTCGGATGGTTGATCAACCTGCAGAAGTCGTCACTGACCCCGTCCTGTCACCTAGAATATCTGGGCCTGATATTGGACACGGAGCAGGCGAAGGTGTTCCTACCTCCGGCCAAGTTGCTGACGCTCCAAACAGCGGTGCGAACTCTGTTGTCCCGACGGTGGTCCTCCTTACGTTTCTGCATGCGGGTGTTGGGGCTCAAGTGGCTGCTTTGGCTCAGGAGGCTGAGAAAGATCGACAAGCCTTAGCTGAAGTACTACAGCGGATGCCACCCCAGGCTGCAAATGTCTCCACAGGGTCCCCTGGTGAGACCCTGCCCAGCACCAAAAGCCACCTTCTCCAAAAAATGACATTGCAGGATGATGTGGAGGCCTTTCTATGTACATTTGAGAGAACCGCTGAGGGGCAGGCCTAGCCTAAAGACTGCTGGGCTGCGCTGGTGGCCCCACTGTTAGGACTCCCAAAAGGCATACTTTGACTTTTCATCTGAGGATGCCCGAGATTATAACAAACTAAAAGCTGAGATCTTGCAGCGTCTGGAAGTCACCACGGCAGTAAGAGCACCGAGAGTACACAGCTGGAATTTCAAGGCAGATGGATCCCCCTACTCCCAAACGTATGACCTAATCAACCTGGTCAAACGGTGGCTGCAGCCTGAGATCCTCACAGGGCCCCAAATAGTGGAAAGAGTTGCAATGGATCGGTTCCTGAGAGCACTACCTCCTGAGTTGCAGAGGTGTGTGAGGCAATCTGATCTTAATTCAAAGGATGGTCTAGTTGAGCGCTACATGGTGGCAGAGGACCTGGTTGCTTGGTCTGCAGTTTCACGATCTCTGATAGTCAAAAGACCCCCCCGTGGCCGCCCGGTCAACCCCAGTAACACAGTTGGTAAAGCCGAAAAAAGGAAGTCCTGAAAGGCCGGCGAGAATGATCAGAGCATCACCCCCTGTTGAAAGACCCCATCCGGGAAGCCCCAGAAGAACCCGTGGGCATCTCCAGTGTTGGCGGTGCAGTCAGTGGGATCACATCACTGCCAAGTGTTCCTTGAACCATGAGCCTATGGAATGTCACGTAGTTCGGCGCATGTCCCTGTTTGCTCGCCCGGGCCTGGTCGCTGATCCGGACATGCCAAGCTCTGTGGTAAAAATAAGGAGGAAAAGTGTATGTGCCCTCCTGGACTCTGGAAGTCTGGTCACCCTGGTCCATACTGGGCTGGTGGACCCTGAACAGCTGACCCAGCATCAGGTAGGAGTGGTGTGTATGCATGGTGACTGTAAGAAGTACCCCACAGTGCTGGTGACCTTTGAAACCAGCTCAGGATCTGTTTGCCATGAAGTGGCTGTGTCCCCTATTCTGTTGCACAGTGTAATATTGGGGAGACACTTTCCACTGTTCCAGGAACTTTGCAGTATGAAAGAAAAGGGCCTTGAGCCTGGACTTCCTAGTGGGACTGAAGGGGGGAACCCCAAACCCTTTGAACCAAAAGATTGAGGAAAATGCTGTAGGGGTGACCCCTTATGAAAATGTCTCTTTCCCCCTAGCAGTCTATGCGGGGGAAAATGGGAAGGTAAACAATGGGACCCCGGTAGCCCCAGAGCTGGAAAATGTGTTTCCTCATATTATGGTTAACCATGACATGTTGTATCGGGTTGACAAAATTTGGGGTGAGGTTGTGGAACAACTCTTGGTGCCTGGCCCCTTTAGGAGGACAGTGCTGAACCTGGCCCATACACACCCCCTGGGTGGCCATCTGGCCTATGAAAAGACAAAAGAACGTGTCGTACAGCGCTTCATCTGGCCTGGGATACATGCCGACGTGAAAAACTATTGTGAGTCATGTCCGGAGTGTCAAAAGGTAGCCCCTATGCCCCATTACCGTAGCCCACTGGTACCATTGCCTGTGATTGAGATTCCTTTTGACCGAATTGCCATGGATCTGATAGGGCCAGTAGAGAAGTCTGCCAGAGGCCATCAGTACATCCTAGTCGTTGTGGATTATGCCACCCGGTATCCCAAGGCTGTCCCCTTAAGAAACAATTCCTCCAAGACCATCGCCAAAGAGTTGCTCCACATGTTTACCCGTACGGGGATCCCAAAGGAGGTTCTAACCGACCAAGGGACCCCCTTCATGTCAAAGGTGATGAAAGAATTGTGCAAATTGTTCAGTATTAAACATTTGCATACTTCAGTTTACCACCCTCAGACAGATGGTTTAGTATTACAGTTTAACAAAACCCTCAAGAGTATGCTCAAAAAGGTGGTGGCTAAGGATGGGAGAGATTGGGATTGTCTACTGCCATATCTGTTGTTCATCATTAGAGAGGTCCTACAGTCTTCCACGGGGCTCCCACCTTTTGAACTCCTGTATAGGAGGCATCCCAGAGGGTTGCTGGATATTACTAAAGAAACTTGGGAGATTGAAACTACTCCCTACCGGAGTGTCACTGAACATATCTCAGCCATGCAGGATAGGATTGTCTCAGTAGTGCCCCTGGTACGAGAACACATGCAGCAAGCCCAGGAAGCCCAGAGAAAAGTATACAATCGGTCGGCAAAGTTTCGGACTTTATATCCGGGGGATCGCATACTTGTTTTAGTCCCCAAGGTGGAAAGTAAGTTCCTAGCTAAGTGGCAAGGACCCTATAAGATACTGGATAAGGTTAGGGAGGTAAACTATAAGGTATACCAACCAGACAGGCAGAAGAAAGAGCAGATCTATCATGTAAATTTAATTAAAGAATGGAAAGACAAGGAAGCTCTCCTAGCCCTGGGTGATCCGTCACTTAAAAAAGAAGGAGGCATAAGTGAAGTTGCACAAATGTAATTAAATATGACATTGTCACTGACACCAAGGTTCGAGTACGCTTTAAGCCTTATCGTATTCCAGAGGCCCGTAGACAGGTAGTAGCTGAGGAAGTTCAGAGGATGTGCGACCTCAGGGTGATAAAGAAGTCTAAAAGTGAATGGTGTAGTACGGTGTTTAATTATATTGTTAAAGAAGTAACCTTATGGTATTTATTTGATATCTAATAAATTTGTATATTGTTACAGTATGTATATATATATATTCACTGTTAAGTCCCGCGGCCCTGACGAAGCAGGTTCGCCTGCGAAACGCGCAGGCCATTATACTGGACTCTACCTCCAGGATATAAGATACCCTGGACAACAAAAACTGTAACAGTTTTAATTATTCTTTGTCTTTTAAATTATTTATTTTGCATTGTGTAAAATAAAGATTTGTACTTTTTTTTTTTATATTTTGCTGTTTTGGATATTTATTTGACCCCACAAGGTACATGTAAAATCCCACCCTACATATTTGAAATACATTATTGCACTTTATGGGATGGTACTTTGGAGGGGTCAGAACCATCTCACGCTTTTCCTTTCCCCACACCTCCCTCTCATTTATAATAAAGTAGTACTAAAAGCTGAGTTTTTTTTATTATTTCATGGATATGATCATTTTAACCACTTCCGGACCGCCCGCCATCATTATACGGCGGTACTTTGCGTTAAACACCGGGCGACCAGCTTTCAGATAAAAGTGGTCTCTGCAGCAGATTCATTGCAACTTTGATCGGGGGCAGGAGAGGTGCCCATCCCCTCCCGCCACTTTCCAGCTGTCTCCGCCACTTACCAGACCCGACGGTAGCAGCGGAGACAATCAGGTCTGCTCCCCCCACTGCCTGGATGCCGAGTGAGCAGAAGATGTCGCCCACTCGGCTCCATAGCATTGAAAGGCGGAAGCGAAGTCTAACGTCACTTACGCCCATAGCGCTTAACCGGTTCGTGTACATTTACTACTGCAGAGTGGCAGGATCCCACGAATCGCCGTCTATAAACGGCGGCTCGCTTGTGCGCGGCTAGCGGGCGGGGGCGCGCTGGAGGCGCGCGCTCTCGTGCACGCTGCACTCTCCAGCAATATGACTCGATGTCCGCCGGCTACCCGCGATTGCCTGGCAGAGAAGAAAAATGGGGAACTGCCCATGTAAACCCTCTGTTAGGTGGAATGTAAGAAATCTACTGATCCCTATCACTGGGATCAGTTAGATCTTTTATGCCCCTGGCAGCCCAACCCCCTCACAGTTAGAACATGCCTAGGGAACAGTTAACCCCTAGATCACCCCCTGCAGGTTAACCCCTTCACTGCCAATGACATTTACACAGTAATCAGTAGATATTTAAATTTCTGATCGCTGTATAACTGTCATTGGTCCCAAAAAAAAGTGTCAAAAATGTCCGACATGTCCGCTGCAATATCACAGTCCCGATAAAAATCGCAGATCACCGCCATTACTAGTAAAAATAAATATTGTACAAGAAGCCATGAATGAATTCTCATGATTTGTAAATGCGGCAACTTTTGCGCAAACCAAACACCAATCGCAATTTTTTTTTTTAACCACAAATATGAGGAAGAATATATATCGGCCAAACCCGATGAATACATTTTTGTTTTTTTATATTTATTTTGGATATGTATTATAGCAAAAAGTAAAAAATAGTTTTTTTTTCAAAATTGACGCTTGTTGTTAATAGCGGTGATCAGAAGAAATATCACCAAAAGAAAGCTCTATTTGTGGGGAAAAAAGACATCAATTTTGTTTGGGTACAATGTCGCACGACCGCGCAATTGTCAGTTAACCACTTCCATACAGGACACTTACACCCCCTTCCTTACCAGACCAATTTTCATTCGACTTTTAACCAGACCATTCCTTCCCCCACATTCACAGGACATACCTTCACCAATTGACTGTTAACG
>BLSH010085442.1:118423-129279 GCA_018402905.1 Glandirana rugosa | reverse complement strand
CGGCCGGACTGGGGAAAGATTTGGATTCTAGATATCCTCTATACCACCAGCCAGCTTCTTGATAGCAGTCTCATCAGATGAATCTTCAGGAGACCGCAGATCCCAAAGGGAACCAGGTCTACTCCTTGCACTAGGCAAAAGAAAACTGATGTGCTATGCAGAGCAGGGGGATTATATGCTGAGGTGAGGACGGCCCCCTGGGAGGGGCCAACCTACGCTTTTGTTTGTTTTTGCCTAGTCTACTCCTAGTAGGATGAGCATAACCCCATGTGTCATAAGAAGGCTGCGTCTGTCAGTGAACGGAAGAGAAAGTAAATTTTCCTAACAGAGAGGTACTCGGGTACTCTGATGAGATGGTGACAGGTGCTCGGGTACTCTGATGGGGTGGTGACAGGTCCTCTATTACTGGGGGGGGTCAGTGTGCTTGGTGTGTACTGTGAACTGTAACGAGTTGTTACCGCAATCTCCTCACACACGATCGGTGTGTGAGGAGGACCCGGTAACAGTTCATTACTGCGGTTTGTTTACATCATGTGACCGGCTGTGATTACCACGGGACCGGCTGTATCCAAAGAGCCAATTTCATTGGCTCTTTACCCTGATCGGGGCTGGGTTTTGTCCGGGGGACAAGCCTAAAGCCCAATCGCCGCACTGAGCGCCCCCAGAGGCGCGCACGATTGGTGTGAACGTGGATGCCTGTAAATATCGGAAGTGACCAGCTGTGATAGGACACAGCCGGTCACATGGTAAAGAGCCAATTGTATTGGCTCTTTACCCGGATCTGGGATGGGCTGAATCCTGAGGGACGCGCCTGATCCCCAATTGCTGCGATGCGGGCCCCCGAGGGATGGGGATTGCACCTTGCCGGCATATTACAATACGCTGGTAAGGAAGAGGAAGTGGCTAAAGTGCAATGTGATATATATATATATATATATATATATAGAGAGAGAGAGAGAGAGAGAGAGAGAGAGAGAATAATTCATATATGTACATACCAAAGTGGTGGTGCAGTATTTACATTTCATATAAAAAAAGTCTAATAAAATTGGATCATGATAAACTTGTGCAGATCCAGTGCAAGCTGTCTGCACCAATTTCAGTGTAACATCACCAAGACACAAGCGCACACACCAGCTTGCCAACAAATGTGTCCTCTTAATATTATGCGGTCATGTGTGCTTGTCATCTGCTGGATATTTGCTGCCACTTCACTCAAAAAACAACAATGCAGGTATGGTGGCTTTCTCCTAAAAGTGTCCTTTGCCCACTCTGTGCAGTCCAGTACCAATGGGGTGGTGACAGGTCCTCTATTAATGGGGGAGGGGGGGGTCAGTGTGCTTGGTGTGTATACGCAAAGAATAAATCACAATATAGTGCATTACCAAGGTAATTAAACAACTTTATCTCTTTATCCATAAAGTTAGCTGTAAGTACAGTACATTATGTCCCGCTATAACACTACAGAGTGCTTTATTCTCTGCATATAAGGGGTTTTCTTTGGTTGGTACTGGACTGCACAGAGAGGACAAAGGACCCTTTTGGGAGATTGCCATCATACATGCATTGTTGCTTTTTGAGTGAAGTAGCTGCAAATATCTGGCAGATGACAAGCACACGACCGCATCATTTTATAAAATCACATGTTTTTGGTAAGCAGATGGTGTGTGCTCTTCTGTCTTGATGATGTTACACTGAAGTAGGTGCAAACAGATTGCAGTGGATCTGCATACGTTCTTAACCACGCAGTTTTATATGACTTTTTATATGTATGTTTTATGCATTTTATTCATTGCAATAGCACTTTGGACTGTACATGTATTAATTATTATTTATATTAAGCACACTGCACTTTATTGTGTTTCACACTTATATGATGGATGTTTTTCCTTTGTTTCTTTGAGTCCCATCCTCCTGGCAGAGCTGATGTACAAGGTGGAAGGATGATTGGGGGGGGTTGGGCAAAATGCACCTTTGCCTATGTACACAAAAATTGGGGCACTAGCCCTGGATGGATATGGAATATAACAGGATGGAGATGTTTGGGTCATGATTAGACAGCTATGATTTGGGTAAAAGGTGTTGATGGGAACAGACATTAGGGCGCAGGCTGGAGAGGAGGATTTCTTTATTCAGCGTGATGTCTGTACAGGAAAATATAGGACTTGCTGTCAGCATTCAGCCTTACTATGTCTAATCCATGAAATATGAGACATCCACCCCACCCCCCACATAACATTATTGTGATCAAAATGAATGTTGCAACTTTGAGCAGGTGACTTCACACACACTGCACAATAATCCCTGCAACTTCTCTGCCCAGCTCTGAGATGAACCTCCCCTGGATCAGTTGTCTGTGTGTCTTTTTGCTGGCATGTTAGGAGCTGCAATATTTATCTCTTCCCTGGTTATTACACTGAACTTGTGCTGATCTTGTAGATAATGCCCATTGATCACTATTATCCAGTCAAAACCAAGGAAAGACCCCACATGACTTCAGCATGTAGAATCATGATGAGGTGTTGAACAGCCAATCCCTTTAGACCTGGAGAAGAAAGGGGAAGAGGGGGGATGTGGGGTGTGAATGCTAGTGCATGAGATAAGAATCACCTGTCTGTCACACAGCACTGGGAGGAACAACTGCTTAAAGCGGAGGTCCGCCAGGGAAAAAAAAATTAAAAGTCAGCAGCTACACATACAGTAGCTGCTGACTTTAATAATAGGACACTTACCTGACCTGGAGTCCAGCGATGTCTGCACCTGCCGCCAATCTTCGGATCGGGGGTCGGGTGCAGCCGCGTCCATTGCGGGTAAGGGAACCCGGACGTGTAGCATTATAGCTTCACGCCGGGCACCTTACTGCGCATTCGCGAGGCTCCGCTGCACTCTGCTATTGGCTAGACGGCCAGTAGCAGAGCGAGCAGGAGGAGGGAGCCGGACTGCTGACGTCAGCGGCCGTGGCGGCCAGCCAGAGCTCCCGGATGTATGGAAAAGGACACCTGTCTAAAGAAAGGTGCCAAATGTGACACCTGAGGGAGGGAGGAATCTAACCAGCGGAAGTTCCACTTTTGGGTGGAACTCCGCTTTAATTCTCAGTCAGTAGTTTTTTATCTTGGTGAACAAAGAGAAGAGCTTTACTCATTGTTGGATTAACTCTTCGTGATCAAACTGGGCACAAATGACCTGAAATTGTCTCCTGTACAAGCTAGAAAGGTTAGTAAAAAAAATGTTTTTTCGGGTTTACATCCACTTTAAGGGAACAAGGATTTCCTTGGTGGTCGTATGTGGATAACGGCCTGCAGGAAGCATTTGTTCAATGGCGATTCCACCCATCTGCAGCTTGAAAAAGATAAAAGGCAGAGACCTTTACTTTAATGGAGTGGTATGCCAGGCCAACATCAAGCGCCAATTGTAAAAATGTCCAGGATAATGGCTAGAGCTGGGGACACAGGAGAGAAAACTTTGCTGCGCAAACAGAACAAACTTCCCTCATATCCTCTTATATGTAGTGTTTATGGTTTTGTGGTCTTCACCAAGGTCTGAACCGCCTCGGATCAGAATTCCTGCACCTCTAGTCTGGACAATTCAATAGCCAAGCTATTAAGAGTCTCACTGGATTGGGGTCCTGCCATTGATATTGGTATAAAAGATCTTGTTTGGCCGGAAAGGGGACTGGTGATCAATGAAAACCAAGGCCTCCTCTGCAGGTGGAAATCACCTGTATGCAGGGCTGGATTAACTTAGGGGGTATTTGAGCTGTAGCTCCAGGCCCCTACCTCAAGATAGGCCCATGCCAGTGAGTCATTTATGCTGTTTATGTTATGTAAATCGCGTGTGGCAGGGGCTATTGTCATGTAACTAGCAGGCGGCCGACAGGTGCTATTGTTATACGAATAGCGGACAGCAGCAGAGTTCCACACAGTGTAGTGTAGCCCAACATAGAGGCTGACTCTTGTTCCTTCCTCACAGCTTTCACAAAACACCCATTTCCTTCTAACTCCCTCCCTACAGTGACAGTCTCACTTGCTGGGCACTGACGCTTGTCTTTTGCTGGTGGCGGGAGTGTGAGGAAGGATCCACACACTCTGATTGGCGGAGGGTACCATCTCTCAATTACACTAGCTCCACCCCCTGTATCTCAGCAGTGCATGTGGGGGAAAACGGCTGGCACAAGCAAAGCGGTGCCATACAAGTGATGGGAGAGGGTGCAGTGCTTAGTCTATTTCTCATGCAACCAACAGATCTATCTGTTCTATGAGCAAGAGCATTCTACAGTACATGATGGTGAGCCATAGGTGCTGATTGTTTGTTACTTTCGCACACTGCAAAGTAAATATGTTTTGTGCCAACATCTTCTAGCTGAAAAGGTAACAGCAGCAAGAATGAATGATCACCATAGTAAACATATAAGAAAACAAAAATCATGACTATAAGGGTCTGACCATCTTCCAGCAAATTTTAAGTGCATTCCTCCCTTACTAAATTAGCAAGCCTTAGGCCTTTAGGAAGAAGGATGCAGACTCACCATAAGTACAGAGAGAAAACAATTACTCTGTATGTTTTGTTCACACAGTGTATGCGGCGTGCTGCAATAAAAATGTAGACATGCTTCATTTTTATTGCAGCACAACGCACGTCATAATAGCACATTAAGTTGAATGAATTGTCTTTCATTAATTTTGAATAGATTTAAAAAAAAAAAGGAAAAATTAAACAATGCAAAGCATTTTACCAATTGCACACAACAGAGGGCACGCATCACATGGACCATAACGCACGCCCACTGGTGTGAACGTACCCCAAGTGCTTGCAGCTGTGTCAAAGACAAAGTTGCCCCTTCCCAATGAATTGATTATCTTTATACTGAGTGTAAGGCAGGCCAAACATTACTCTTTTTTTTTTCAACCAGTGTGTTGAATGGAAAAAAAAAAAAAGAGCCAATTCCCCATCCACACAATCACTCCTGCTGTGCTTTTATATTCTGCTGGCGGGGAGCCTCACCTGCCATCAGAATACAATGATCAGTGCCGCCAGCTATAGCACTGGTTATTTGGGAAAAACCTGACGGGCTGGTTTGCACACAAAATGATTGATAGATCAATTTGTGTACAACAAGCTAGCCTGTACAGTGTACATGAATCTAAAAACACACAGTCCCTGCTGAATTGGCCAATGTATTGGATCCATGTACGGCTGCCTTTAAACCCCCCCCCCCCCCCAACCATAGCTATATATACACACCATAGCTAACCAAAGCAGAGGGGAGCCACAGGGCAATGAGCTGAGGGTGCCCTGTAATTCTGTATGGAGGCCCATGACTACTGCATGCTGCCTGCTGCAATATCAGTCCCTGCACTATGCTGCTAAATTGTAGGAGAACAATGTGTCCAAAAACATTTTGTGAATGGTGTCTACTGATAGCAAGCTCCCTGACAAAGGTGTGCTGACAGCTGTTGTGATATCAGTTTAGGCAGCTGGCAGCACAGTGTCACTGCCTCTCCAGAAATTAAATTGCTACACACACCCACTAAACCCTTTCCTGCACTTTAGCCACAGTGCAGGTGGTGATATCACAGCAGGTGGGACAACAGCAAGCTCTACCACTGGTCCAGGCTGGCCAGAAACACCAATTACTGCAGGAGAGGGTAATGGATTTGCTGGCATTCTGTGAAAAGTGGGAGCAGCAGCCCTAGATCTGTAGGAGGAGCTCCTTGAGTCAGAAGTCTGCTGAGCAAAATATACCTCTGGTGGAAGCTAGTGGTAAAATTGACAAGGTCCCATAATCAATACCTCGCTACAACCCCATTTTCATTTCAGTCCACCCCTCTCCTAGTCACAGAGACTCCCTGCCACATAAACCCCCCCCATACCAACTTACCTTCTCTACACAGTTACAGCATCTCCCACCCACCTCTCGATGGTCACTGTGCCTCTCTACCAGCTACTTTACAGATCACAGCACCTCTGAATGCAAACCTCTCCTCCTCCTTATGCTACCTACAGTCTACCCATCTTTTACCTTTTCCAGAACTTCCCTCCTATCCATCTCCCCCACCCTGTTTCATTACACTGCCTTTGTGAAATGCATCTCTCACCCTCCAGGTCACATCACCTACCTTGCAACTCATACACCCCACCTTACCCTCCCAAACACCCACTTGCCAACCCTTCCCCTATGGTGTGTGTGTGTGTGTGTGTGTGTGTGTGTGTGTGTGTGTGTGTGTGTGTGTGTGTGTGTGTGTGTGTGTGTGTATGTATGTATGTATAAGGGGGTGCAGCTTGGTATCTTTGCCTTGGGCACTGGATGGGCTTGTCCCAGCACTGGTGACAGGCGGTATTGATATGTAACTTGCAGGGCATATTCATAGATATATCATTACCACTCCTGAATCAAGCAGAGTTCCAACCAGAATTTTTTTTTTATATCATTTAAGTCCTTTGCCTATATAGGCTTACCTTTGAAGGGAAAAAAAATTATACCTCACCCTAAGTCGCTTGTTGCTAGGTGGTCTCTGTAATCTGCCCCTATTAGGTCCTAGGCTCTTCACCTCACTTCATGCTTCCCCTGGCCTCCTGGGAGATGTGACTCATCATTTCCCAGGAGTCAATGGACTTCCCTGTACAGTAAAATTGTGTTATTTCTAGACAGGAAATGACACGATTTAAGGCGGACCGAGATCGAGGAGTGCATGATGGTTACCCTCCATGCACTTCTTTCAGGAAGAGATGCCAGGAGACTACGGATGGGCTTCAGGTGCCCTCACCTAAAATGGAAAAGTCCAGCAGTGAGAGACGAAATTGTGAGTAAAAAATACATGTAATTACTTGGCGGTTTGAAAGTAAGGAAACAAAAGGTTACATCTTAGTATTAAAAGAGTGGATTCCAAAAAAAAAAATAGGATTTTTTGACTTACTGTAAAATCCTTTTCTCTGAGTTCATTGACGGATGCAGCCTCTTATTCTTGACATGTGGGGTTTATGCACCTTTCACTAGGAGTGGACTAGGCAGAACGTAATCAAGCTAAAAGCAGACACAGCCCCTCCCAGGGTGCAGTCCTCACTTAGCATAACCCCTCCTGCCCTGCTCAGCAACTCAGTTCGTAACAAGCAGTACAAACAAAAGAGGGGTGGGTGCTGCGTCCGTCAATGAACTCAGAGAAAAAGATTTTACGGTAAGTCAAAAAATCCTATTTTCTCATTCGTTCATTGACGGACGCAGCCTCTTATTCTTGACATGTGGGGATGTCCCAAAGCAGTGTCACAACAAGGGGTGGGCAACAACAACAGTACCCAACAAAAGAGTTCTCCGGGAGGTGCCAGACGCACCTCACATCACTGCCTGCAAAACTTTGCGGCCAAAAGCAGCATCTGAAGACGCTGCAACATCAACTCTGTAAAACTTGGAAAAAGTGTGCACGAGGTCCAAGTGGCCGCCTTGCACACCTGAGAAACCGATGCCTGGTGTCGGAAAGCCCAGGAAGTACTAATCGCCCTGGTAGAGTGAGCCATGACCGGAAAGGGGGGCCCCTGGCCCCGGACAGCATACGCACAGGTCACCGTCTGTCGTATCCAACGGGAAATAGTGGCCGACGAGGCCTCCATCCCCTTGCGTGGACCATCCACCGCAACAAAAAGCGTGTCGGACCTCCGAAAAGAGGCCGTGGCCGCCAGATACACCCGCAGAGCCCTAACCACATCCAGGGAGTGCAAAGCAACCTCCTTAGGATGAGACTGGAGTGGACACAGCTAAGGGAGGACAATGTCCTCATTGATGTGAAAAGAAGAGACCATCTTCAATAAGAAGGAAGGAGAAGGGTGCAAAACCGCCTTGTCCCTATGTAGGACCAAGTACGGGGACCTACAGGACAGAGCCGCCAGCTCAGACACCGCCTAGCGGATGTAATAGCCACCAGGAAGGCCACTTTCTGCGAAAGCAGCTGCAGGGAAATGCCCCTAATATTTTGGAAAGGCGGCTTCTGAAGTACTGAGAGGACCAGATTAAGGTCCCAAGGTGCCAAGGGTGCCCATACCTGGGAAGCGACATGACGAACCCCCTGGACAAAGGTACGAATCAAGGAATGCGTCGCCAAGGGACGCTGAAAAAGAATCGCCGGGGCGGAAATCTGCCGCTTAAGCATGCTCAATGCCAACTTGTGATCTAGGCCTTGCTGAAGGAAGGCCAGCACCCGAGCCACTGAGAAAGAACAGGGGTTCTATCCCCCCGCCTCGCACCAGGCAATGTAAGCCTTACAGGTGAGGTGATAGATCTAACGTGAAGTGGCCTTACGCGCCTTGAGCATAGTGGGAATTACAGACTCAGAAAGACCCCTATCTTTTAACACCTGGTACTCAATAGCCAGGCCTTTAAAGCCAGCGAGGGTAAAGCAGGGTGCAAGATGGGTCCCTGTGAAAGTAGGTCCTCGCAAAGCGGGAGCCGCCAGGGAACAATCGACCACCATCTGCACCACGTCGCCGTACCAAGGACGCCGAGGCCAATCTGGCGCTACCAAAATGGTTGGGATCCCTTCCGCCTCTATCCTGCACAGCAGGCGCGGGAGTAGCAGAAGTGGAGGGAAGGCATAGAGCAGCTGGTACCGAGACCACGGAGCCACAAGGGCATCCGCCGCGTCTGCCAGCGGATCCCTTGTTCTGCTCACGAAGGCCTGCAGCTTCCGATTGAGCCGGGACCCCAGGAGGTCCACGTCTGGCGTGCCCCACTTTTGACAAATCTGGCGTAACACCTCCGGGTGCAGGGACCACTCTCCCTGATCCAGCCTCTGGCGACTGAGATAGTCCGCCTGCCAATTTTCAACGCCCGGGATGTGAACGGCGGAGATTGCTGGCAGGTGAAGCTCTGCCCACCGCAGAATGTGGGCTACTTCTGATGCCGCTGCCACGCTCCTCGTTCCGCCCTGATGATTCACGTAAGCCACAGCCGTGGCGTTGTCTGAATGGACCCGAACAGGAAGACCATGCAACCTCCCCGACCAGTTGGAGAGGCAAAGCCTGATCGCTCGAAGTTCCAGCACACTGATCGGGAGGCGGGACTCCTCCGGGTACCAGCGACCTTGGGTTCCCCCAAGCCCCAGGATCCCCCCCAGCCATATAGGCTAGCATCCATCGTGACCACCGTCCATTCCACGGGTAGAAACGACTTCCCCGGCCCCAAGGCCGGGGGCCGCAGCCACCAGGCGAGGGAAACCTGGGTCCTGTAATCCAACCTGATCACCCGATCCAGGGATGGCAGAGACTTGTCCCACCGCAGCAGAATTGCTTGCTGCAGGGACCAGGTGTGACTCTGGGCATAGGGCAGTGCCTCGAAAGTGGAGACCATCAGCCCCAACACCGTCATGCAAAATCAGAGAGGACCACCGCTGGGACAGCAGGGCCCGCACCGCAACTTGGAGTGTCAACACTTTGGCGGCAGGGAGAAACACCTTCGCCCACTCCGTGTCCAGGACCAAGCCCAGATATTCCAACCGGCGCGACGGAGTCAGTACCGACTTCGGAAGGTTGATCACCCAGCCGAAGTCCCGCAGGAAACAGAGGGTGATGTCCACACTGTCCTTCAAGGCTGAGGCCAACTCCGCCCGCAGGAGGAGGTGGTCGAGATATGCCACCACTGCTATGCCCCTCTACCGCAGCAGAGCCAGCACTGGGGCTAGGAGCTTGGTGAAGACCCGTGGGGCTGTGGCCAGACCGAACGGAACGGCTAAAAACTGGTAGTGGAGATCCCCTACCGCAAAGCGCAGAAAATGCTGGTGGCGCGCACATATGGGCACGTGCAGATACGCGTCCTTGATGTACAATCGAGCAGGACTTGCACAGCCCCAAACAGGGCCTGCCATTGCCCCGGGGGGAAGCCTCAGATTGGAGGCGAAGAACCTGTCCGGGGGCTGTGTACGGAACTCTATCTTGTACCCGGACGAAACCACCTCGTGCACCCAGAGATCCGAGATGCGAGAGGTCCATCGATCCGCAAACCGCAAGAGCCGCCCCCCCCACCCGAACCACAGGTGGGGGCAACCCATCATGCGGAGGGGGACTTCTCCTCCGCCTTCTCGGCCTTGCGCTGCCAGGGACGCTTCTGGCCCCCCGCGGGGGCCTTAGCGGTCTGGGAGACCTTGTTAGAGACCCATGGTGCACGAAAAAACCTCTTGAGTAGAGAAGGAAGGGCCCGCCCTACGCCGGGGCTCATTGCCCCTTCTAGGCTCCGGGAGGAACGTACTCTTCCCCCCAGTGTAATCCTTGATGATCTCATCCAGGGAGGCCCCAAAAAGACGACCACCCTCAAACAGCAGGTCCGTCAGGCCCTTCTTTGATGCCTGGTCCCCCGACCAACATCTAAGCCACAGCAGATGTCTAATGATGACTGCGAACATGGACAGTTTCGACAGCATGGGAGCCATGTAGAGGGCCGCATCACAGAGGAACTTAAGACCCTGAATCAGCTGGTCCGCCATCTGCACAGGTTCCGGAGGGGCCTGGAGAGTCACCAAAGCCTGGTGCACAATGGCCGCCCATTCTGTAAGTGCCTGTGCCACCAGTGCCAAAGCCAGCGCCGGCCGCATGACCGACCCTGCGACCAGGAACATTGCCTTGGACACCGCCTCAGTCCTCCTATCAGCTGGTTCCTTAACCACTTCAATACTATGCACTTAGAACACTTTACTACCAGACCAATTTTCAGTTTTCAGTGCTGTTGCGCTTTGAATGACAATTGCGCGGTCGTGCGACGCTGAGTCCCAGAATTCAAGGAGACACTACGCCGGGAGATGTACCGAGGGTACGACAGCTTTGACAGGTACAAGCGTCAGTAGTAATCTGTAGACGACACCGAATCTACAACCAGCCCC
>BLSH010085442.1:92478-108028 GCA_018402905.1 Glandirana rugosa | reverse complement strand
AGGGGGGCGCTCTAAGGGTTAAGTATGTTCCCTGGGCGTGTTCTAACTGTGGGGGGACTGCCCTAGCTGGGGAAGGGAAGTGGTCACATCCTTCGTATACAGGAAGGCTGTGATCACAGCCCTTCCCCCTTCACAGAACGGAGGTCTGTGTTTACTTACACGGACCTCCGTTCCTTCGCTCCGGGGGGGGCCATCGCGGGTAGCCGGCGGCAATCGAAGCCATCGCACCCGCTCCCTGGCCCTCCCCGGACACAGTGAGCGCACGGGCGCGGCTCCGGCGGCGCGCGCGCGCCCACTAGGCGCGATCACGCGGCCGCCGTTATATGACGGCGATCCGCGTTACAGAGCCACTTTGCCGCCGTCAATTGTCGATTGGCGGCCGGCAAGTGGTTAATAAGCGGACACCTTAGTGTGAGGCTCCCCTTCACTTTGATCTGGTAAATTTCAACCTGGCTTATAAGATTTGGCCTCCTGAATCCTTGTGAAGATCGACCAACTTATTAGACTGTGGACACACTCTGGACATTTCTTCTGTCACTCGATTAGTCCTACGTTTTGCCAAAAAACCTCCCATTATGGAGAATGTTACAAAGGGCTTGTGTGGAAGCTTCATTCACCCTCCAGTGACACAACCACAACGATCTTATAGCTGTGACTTAAGGCACCAGCCCTAGAACTAAGTCTATTGAAGCCTCGGCCAAAAGTCAATAGCCAGGTTCAAGTCCTCCAAAACCATGCCCACTCCTGCATGTTCCACTTGATTTAAAGGCCATTTCTTAATGCTTTAAACATAACAGTTAATGCTGTTGCTAGTCAACAGGCAGAAAACCTGTATAGATTTTCTGCACATCTGCGGGCCAGTTTACCACAATTTCTAAATTGAAGGGGCCTTTCTGCATGCACATTTTTGAAGTGTTCAGATGCTTCTTCAATGCGTTTTGCCATGTTACAGATGTGTTCTATACAAAAAAATGCAACATGTTCTACTTTAGTTGACTGGACAGGAACCCACTGCACTGATGTGACGTAGGCCACTGGAATCCATGGTAAACACATAGGTCATGCATTCTTTACACAAATAAAAACACATTGGACTGCATCTGGTGTGAACCATAAAGCAGAACTCCGGGATTTTCAAAAAATCCCCCATTAGTACACCTCCCTACCCTTAACACTAAACGGTTATTACATTTGTGAAATTCCTTACCTTTGAAGAGAGATGTCCAATTTAATTTACAGGAAGTCAGCATCATATCCTCTTCTCTCTGTTTAGACTATCAGGCTTTGCACATTTCAGTGAATGCGATAGGTACACTAGCCTGAACATGTAAATGTGAACAAGCCTTACTTCAACATAAATCCCACCCCTCATTTTGCAGCAAGGCCCACTAACCAGTGACACACAGCATGTCTGTACTCTCCTCTCCAGACACAAGGAGATAAACATTGACATTACTTTCTGTAATCATTAGTGAACTATGCACACATCCCATTATGATACATTATATACACTGCACCCTGCTTTAATTCACTATTAGAAATATTCCTCCTCCTGATGTAGATTTGAAATCTTTCTAACAACAATCAGTGCTTGTATGGTGTATGAGGACATCCCTAGCAGCACCACAGAAAGAAAGAGCCGTGAGGTTTTATATCAGCATGTGACAAGTAAATGTCGGCATGAGAAAAAAAACAAAAAAGTGCAGCATTAACTTAATAATCAATAAGGCAATAAGGGTGGAACCCTCTAATGTATGGAGATCTCAAACTTCAATATCAGTGCCGTCTCATCATTCTTTTGCGAGCCAGAGCACATATGTGCATTTAGGTCACCGGAGCACATATGCGCGTTTATTCCACCATTGCACATATGTGCGTTTATTCCACCATTGCACATATGTGCGTTTATTCAACCGAAGCACATGTGTGTTTATTCCACAATTGCGCATATGTGCGTTATGGGGGGGGGGGTGCAGAGAAAACACTGAAACACCATTTTGTCTTCTGGATTCCATTTTAAAATATCCTTTTCTCCTCTGTCTTGATGTTCCCCACCCCCCTTCTTCCATTTCAGAATTCACAGTTTACATGTACAGAGATGATCTCATCTATGATTCCAATTACTAAATTCCATGTACCTGGTACTGTTAGCCACGATAATAAGGGTTGTAGTAATAGGGATTGTAGTAAAGTATTATTGTACTTTCGTTTCTCCTTAAGCACAACCCCATAGCTCCAGGCCTCTGGATAAAGATCCCCTTCCTTTCTTAAGGAGGAGTTTTTCTTATCTATGATAATTACTAAACCTATAGTCTCATATTATTTGGAATATTATTAACTTTGTATAATTGTTAACCTATAAGGTGATGTGTTGCAGAATATCATTAACTTTGTAACACCCTTTATAATGACTATAAAATGTTTGACCCAAACAATACAAGTCAGAATGATCTTGGCATCCAAACTGTCTGTCTGTGTGTATTTTTCATAACGCTAAGATCATTCTCAAACTGGATCCTTAAAAGACACAGGGTCGATCCAAGCCAGTCAGAACAGCAGGCCTCACTGGTACCCCAACATGCATTTATTCCACCGGAGCACATATGTGCGTTTTTTCCACCATTGCACATATGTGCGTTTATTCCACCGGTGCACATATGTGCAGAGCGGGGATCATTACAAGACATGGCCGGGAACAGAGCGGGGAATCCCTGGGCGGTGTAGGTCTTCTATCCTGTGTATGGATTCCCTGCTCCCTGGCAGCACCGTTCTCTCCCCCCACCCCCCCCTTCCCTCCGCCGCCGCTACCCGCCTGCTATCTCTTACTGCAGGGCAGGATCATAGCACTCCGGCCGGGGACAGAGCGGGGAATCCCCGGGCGGTGACAGGTTTTGTACCTTGTGTATAAATCCCTGATCACCCTAACATCTGGCCCCTTAGACAGGCATAGTGATTGACAGCAAGGGGCGGAAACATTCCAGTGATCAGGGATTTATACACAGTATACAAAACCTGTCACCGCCCAGGGATTCCCCGCTCTGTCCCCGGCGGATGTGTTATGATCCCGCCCTGCAGTAAGATAGTGGGTGGGTAGTGGCGGGGGGGGGGGGTGTGCTTAGCTGGCAGGGAACAGGGGAGGAGGAGGAGGGGGGGAACATCCTCAAAGGGCGGTACAGACCACTTTCCAACCAGTAGGATCCCTTAAAAGTATTGAATGGCAAAGACACTTGTGCACCAGACCCCGACAGGCCCCATCCACTCCTGGAAGCGCATTGCTTAAACATGCATCGCCCAGCTTCACTGGATAAAGCTTGGAGACCTTTTACTGTAAATTGGTCTTCTCATCAGATCTTTACATTCTTTATCAATGAGCTTTAAACTCTGTCATTATGGGAAAATAATTCCTTCCCTTTTCACATTTGGAAAGATCTGCGTGCTTTCTGCGATTGCTGGGCTTAAGTCTTTTTTGTGTCATGGATATTTAATCACATACTTTCCACTACAGCCTCTAGGCTTTGAAATTTGTGCATCCACTTCCTTATACAGTTGGCTCTTTGGCAATTCATGGTAATTAATGGCCAATATGTAAACTGGGCTGGGCAAAGCATTTTCCATTGCGCCGATTAAAACGCATGTGAGCTGCTTGAAGAGCATGAAAGCCGCCCTGTGAGGGAATGTGAGGAATGCAGATTGTCCTAGTCAGCGGATATTTTCTGGAGTGTTCGCATTTAGGGCTTCTGTTCCTAAAATAATGCAAAATACCATACTGTACTTTGCATTCCTTGAGCGCTCCCTGAGCACTCCCCGCCCCTCCTACCTTTTGCTAATCTTCTGTGGCACTAAGGTTTGGTGAGCTTATGCAAAAAAATAAATAAATAAATTATATATATATATATATATATATATATACATACACACACACACACATACACCTGCGACGTCCAGCGCTGTCCCCTGTGCTGGCGGCGTCCATCTTCAGCCCCTCTTCCTTCCGGGGCCACGACTCCAGCTCTGTGTCTGGCCGGAGTGGCGTGAGGTCACTCCAGCGCATGCGTGTGGGAGCCGCCAGTCACGGCACGATCACAGTGGAGAAACGGCACGGAGGCAGTTTCTTTAATGCGCATGTGCCGTCAGGACATTGCCACATTTACTACCCTGCATATCTCCTGAACCGTGCAGGTTTAGGAGATATGCAGGGAACCTACAGGTAAGCCTTATTATAGGCTTACCTGTAGGTTAAAGTGGTTGTCAGGAGTTGACAACCACTTTAAGCTGCTGCTTGGTGACTGGCGGTCGCTACCCCGCACCGCCCGTCTCCCTGCCCTCCGACATCATCCACGGCCTCTCTCAGACTGAGGACAGAGCCAGGAGAGCAGTGCAGCATGCTGCGTATACCGGACAGTAAAAACCCCAATGGTGGCATTGCAGAGCATAGTAATACCACACCTGTGGAATATTTGTGCTATCTAAGCAACATTTGCCCACGGCCTGGCACAAAGGACACTCAGTTTCAGGAGGGTTTACCATCCAACATTCAGGGTCTTCCAACTCCATGAGAGACTGAACATGGAGGGGTAGGTTCGGCGGGGGAGGGGGATATCCTTGCAGCAAGCAAAATACTTACCAACTGCAATCCACAGGTGGCCTGGAGCAAGACCAAAAAAAAAAAAAAAACCCACCTTAGTGGGAGAGGGGCTGTTAGAAGAAAATACTTGTTGCCAGCAATTCTGGCCGATTCCGCGGTGGTGTGCGCGCCCCCGTGTGCGTGCGCGCACGCGCCGGAAACGGCGCCAACCGGCGCCTATTTAAACCCAGGGACTCCTGCATTGAACTGCTGCTCGTTCTGCAGCGTTCCAGACCTGTGGGCCACAGCTCCCCCACCTGTTCCTGTGTTCTTTTGCCTCCTGTTGACCCGGCTTGCCTTGACCTGTTGTCCGCTACCTGCACCGACCCCGGCTATCCACGACCATCCCTTTGTCTACTCCTCTGTACCTCCGCTGCCCGCCCGTTAAACGAACCTTTGCCTGGACTTGACGATCCGCCTGCCTGATCCTTTTGTACCTCTCTGCCTGCCTGTTGCCGACCCTGCCTGTACGACCACTCTTCTGTCCGCACGACTTCCTGGAACCTCACTACAGCATCAGTGACCATCCAGCCCTTGTGCCATCCCGCACTCTCGGGCCTCTGTCTACACTACCAGGGGTCCTCGAATCGGGTGCGCAAGAGCGGTTGTTCCCTGCACAAGACAGACTCCACCGTCAGGTACGTAACAGAAACGAGAAGCCAAGACTGAGTCTGCGCAGGGAACACGCTCCGCTATGGACGACTTGTGCGCCCATCTGGCAGGCCTCACCCAGGCCGTCAAGAACCTGCAAGAGGGATACACCCGATTGGAAGAGCAGGTACAGAAACTGTCTACCTCCCCGGCCTCCGGTTCCGCAGCTGACCACACCATCGTGGCCCTGCCCTCGGAGCCCAAAGTCCCGCTGCCGGATAAATTCTCCGGGGACCGACGCAAGTTTCGGGTCTTCCGGAGCGCCTGCGACCTATATCTGGGTCTCCAGCCACGGACATTTTCGTTAGAGAGCACCAAGGTGGGATTCGTGATCTCTCTGTTGCAGGGTGACCCCCAAGCCTGGGCCCTCCGACTATGGGAGCAGAATGCCCCCGAGATTGCCTCTGCTGCTGCCCTTTTCCTGGCCATGGCGCAGGTTTATGATAATCCCCATCTGGCCGCCACGGCCGAAGCCACCCTGTCCAACCTCCAGCAGGGCCGCCGCCCTGTGGAGGATTATGCCGCTGAATTTCGGCGTTTGAGTTCAGATACCGCCTGGGGCAGCACGGCACTCATCTTTCAATTTCGCATGGGGCTGTCAGAGGCAGTAAAAGATGAGTTGGCTTGAGTGGGGATTCCTAAGACCCTGGAGGAGCTGGTCACCTTGGCCATCTCCATAGACCGGCGCGTCAGAGAGCGCCGCGCCGAGAGGTCCTCTGGACAATTGCGTCCCACCTGGACGCTCCCTCGGGTGCCCAGTTACCCGACGCCGCCGGCCTTCCGGCCAACGACCTCCTCCTCCTCTCCTCTGGATTCTTCTGAGCCCATGCAGGTTGGGTTGCTTCGACCATCACTCTCCAGTGAGGAAAGACAACGCCAGTTCCAGCTGAGTCTATGTCTCTATTGTGGAGAACCTGGTCACATGGTTCGGACATGCCCCGCGAAGCGCGGTAAGTGCTTGTCCACTTTCTCTGGTGTACCGGTTAACTCCCGTGCCCATCTCACTATTTTCTTGTCGCTGCAGCTTCTCGGAGGGATCATCACGGTGCCGGCAATCCTTGATTCCGGCGCGTGCAGCTGTTTTGTCGATCTGGATTTTGCGGCACAGCACCACATCCCACTGCTACCCAAGGCTCACAAACTGGTGATCCGCCTGGCTGACGGATCACACATCAAATCCGGAGTCGTCACACATGAGACGATCCCTCTGCTCACCTGCACCCTGGATGGTCACCAGGAACATCTGCGGCTGGATGCCATTGCCTCTCCGCTCTGCCCCATCATCCTGGGATTGCCCTGGCTCCAGGCCCACAACCCCAGCATCAACTGGGCCACTGGAACCGTCCGGTTCCTATCTCCGTATTGCCGTCGGCATTGTCTGGGCCCTAGGGATGGGATTGTTCCAAATCTCCTCAGCCTGGAGGCCGACACTGAACCGGATGTTCGGGCTCTTCTTCCCCCAGCCTACCATGCAGTCTTTAGTAAGAAGGGGGCAGACATACTTCCGCCGCACAGGCCCTATGATTGCCCCATTGAACTGCTGCCCGGGGCAGAGGTGCCGTTCGGGAGGATCTACCCTCTTTCCGAACCAGAATTGGCGGCCCTTAAATCCTACTTGGAGGAGAACACCAAGAAAGGATTCATCAGGCCATCTACATCTCCGGCCGGAGCCGGCATCTTCTTCGTGGAGAAAAAAGACAACTCACTCCGGCCGTGCATAGATTATAGGGAGCTCAACCGGGTAACCATCAAGAACCGGTACCCGCTACCTTTGGTTCCTGAAATTTTTCAGCAGCTAGGGTCAGCAACTGTCTTTACCAAGCTTGACTTACGGGGGGGCATATAATCTTATCCAGATCAGGGAGGGAGATGAGTGGAAGACTGCATTTCGTACTAGGTTTGGGCATTACGAATATCTGGTGATGCCCTTCGGCCTATGTAATGCCCCCGCAACCTTCCAACATTTCGTCAACGACGTGTTTCGAGACTTCCTGGATCTTTTTGTTATAATTTACTTAGATGACATCTTAGTCTTTTCCAATTCCTTGGAGGAACACCGCAGGCACGTCACCAAGGTTCTTGGGCGTCTACGGCAGCATGGCTTATACGCCAAAGTGGAGAAATGTCAGTTTGAACAGCCCAGCATGCATTTCCTGGGGCTGGTCATCTCTACGACGGGCGTCCACATGTATCCCCAGAAGGTTTCCACCATCCTGGAATGGCCTGCACCCACGTACCGAAAAGGAGTACAGAGGTTTGTGGGCTTCGCAAACTTTTACAGAAAATTTATTAAAGGATTTTCCGCCATCGTGGAGCCCATCACAAGTTTAACCAAACAAAATATCCGGTTCCAGTGGTCCCCCGAAGCTCAAGCCACTTTTCAGAAACTCAAGGCCCTCTTCACGTCTGCTCCTATTTTGAAGCACCCGGATCCAGCTTTGCCATACGTCCCGGAGGTGGACGCATCTGAGACTGCAGTAGGGGCTATCCTGTCCCAGCGCCAGGGTGTCAAGGCCCTGCTCCACCCAGTGGCATTCTTTTCTAGGAAGCTGACCGCCCCGGAGCGGAACTACGACGTGGGAGACCGGGCGCTACTGGCTATTAAATCTGCATTAGAGGAGTGGCGCTATTTGTTGGAAGGGGCCTCTCACCCTATTTTGATATTCACTGACCATAAAATACTGGAATATCTCCGAACTCCAAAGAGATTGCGATCTAGGCAAGCCCGCTGGGCGCTATTCTTTTCCAGGTTTCATTTTCACCTTACATACCGTCCCGGATCCAAGAATAGTAAGCCCGACGCCCTCTCCCGAATGTTCACAGAACCAGGCAATACCACTCCACCGGATACTATACTTCCTGCACGGAATTTCCTGTTAACAGATGAGGACTTTCTCTCCCAACTTCGTCGGGTCTTGAACGAGTCCGCCACAAACTGTGGAAGATGTTCATTCCGGCAAGCCTGCGGCTTAGAGTTTTGGGTCTTTGCCACGACCATAAACTGGCAGGACATTTTGGCACACAAAAGACCGCTGAGCTCGTCTCACGGTCGTTCTGGTGGCCCAACATTTTGGAGGACTGTAGGAAGTATGTTGGAGCCTGTCCCGTCTGTGCCAGGAACAAAACAGACAGAGCTAAAGCCTGGGGTCTGTTGAACCCCCTTCCTATACCTGAACGCCCGTGGTCGCAACTGGCGATCGATTTCATCGTGGAACTCCCTCCGTCAGAGGGGTTTTCTACCATCTTTGTCATTGTGGACCGGATGACAAAGATGGCTCATTTCATGCCTATGAAGGGGACCCCTTCAGCGGCCGAAACAGCCCGTATATTCATAAAGGAAGTTGTCCGACTGCATGGAGTGCCCAGCAACATTGTGTCTGATCGAGGCGTCCAGTTCACGTCAAGATTTTGGCGAGCCTTGTGTGCTGGATTGGAAATCGAACTGGCATTCTCCTCAGCGTACCACCCCCAGACCAACGGACAAACAGAAAGGACGAACCAGACACTGGAGCAATACTTGCGATGTTTTTCGTCCTTCTCCCAAGATGATTGGGTTGCACTGCTGCCTGTGGCCGAGTTCGCCTACAATAATTCTATCCATTCGGCCACCCAGCAGTCCCCATTTTGGGCCAATTATGGCTATCATCCCACATTTCTTCCCGACTTGAATCCAGAGTGTTCCGTTCCAGCAGCACAGGATGTCACCAACTTCCTCCACACCAATTGTCGACTCCTTCAGGACACGTTAACCAAATCCCGGGAGGCTAGCAAGGAAGCCTATAACAAGAAGAGACGGGGGAGATAGAGCTCCAACCCGGTGACCATGTTTGGTTATCAACCAAAAATTTTAAACTCGCATGCCCCTCGAAAAAATTGGGCCCGAGGTTTCTGGGGCCTTTTCCCGTGAAAAGACAGATTAACCGGGTGGCATTCGAACTTGATCTTCCACCATCTCTGAAGTACTAAAGCCCGTAGTCCGCGATTCCTTCTCTGGCCGAAAAATAGGACCACCAGGTCCCATCCTAGTTAACGGAGAGGAGTTTGAGGTGGAAGCAATTTTAAAAAGCCGCCGGAGAACTGGTGTGACCCAATATCTGATCAAGTGGAAGGGTTTCGGCCCGGAAGAGAACTCGTGGGAACCCGAAGGGAACATCCATGCTCCCGGACTGATTCAGGCCTTCAAACAAAAGCGCCAGGATGGTGACACTCGGTAGGCATCCGGAGGCTGCCCCTTGGGGGGGGCAATGTTAGAAGAAAATACTTGTTGCCAGCAATTCTGGGCGTTTCCGCGGTGGTGCGCGCGCTCCCGTGTGCGCTCACGTGCCAGAAACGGCCCCAAATGGCGCCAATTAAACCCAGGGACTCCTGCATTGAACTGCTGCTTGTTCTACAGCGTTCCAGACCTGTGGGCCACAGCTTCCCCACCTGTTCCTGTGTTCTTTTGCCTCCTGTTGACCCGGCTTGCCTTGACCTGTTGTCCACTACCTGCACCGACCCCGGCTATCCACGACCATCCGTTTGTCTACCCCTCTGTACCTCCGCTGCCCGCCCATTAAACGGACCTTTGCCTGGACTTGACGATCCGCCTGCCTGATCCTTTTGTACCTCTCTGCCTGCCTGTTGCCGACCCTGCCTGTACGACCACTCTTCTGTCCGCACGACTTCCTGGAACCTCACTACAGCATCAGTGACCATCCAGCCCTCGTGCCATCCAGCACTCTCGGGCCTCTGTCTACACTACCAGGGGTCCTTGAATCGGGTGCGCAAGAGCGGTTGTTCCCTGCACAAGACAGACTCCACTGTCAGGTACGTAACAGGGGCTGTCTTATTTAGCAAGAGAGGTAAGAGGTGGTCCTGTGGGTGCCAGATGGGGTGTTAACCCATTGTGTGCTGACGTGAGGTATGGCCAGGAAAAATCATTTGTCAAGTCTGGATAGAGCAGGAAAGGACGAAGGCTCCATGCACACTAGCGTTTTTTTCTGCTCCTAGAAGCTAAATTAGTGTTATCCTATGTATCCATGCACACTACTTTAGACTATTAGCATATTTTGAGCATCAGAGTCTGGGAGCAGAAACAAAATTGTTTTTTAGAGTTTCCTGGAGCGTTTTCCCAGCAGAAACGCTCCTAAACGCTATTAATAGTGTTTCTTTTTTTTTTCCTTTTACTGCAAAAATGCCAATAAAATGCTAATGCTCCTAAAACGCTACTAAAAAAAGCTATTACCAGTGTTTTTTATCCAGTTATTTTTCCAGTGTTTTTTTTAGCTTAAAAAAAACACTAGTGTGCATGGAGCCTTAAAAGTAGAAGTCCAGCCAAAGCACGTTTGGCTGGGCTTCTCCTATGGATCACAGGAGTGCAATTCGTTTTGCACTCCTGTGACCCATTTTCAGCAGAGAGCTTAAGTCCGACAGCCATCTCAGCCTCTCAGCGAGCCGCTGAGATGGCCGCTCCCTGCCCCTCCACAGCTTAGCGCTCCAGTGAGCGTGGAGGAGCAGAGCGGAGGGCTTGTTGATTGACAGCCAGCATCTCTCTGCTCGGGGAGCTGTGAGAACTGAGCCATCGGCGGTGTTCAATGGCTCGGTTCTCAGTGTAGAAGCGCCGGGGGACAGATGCAGCATCAGACTGCCGCGCGCTCTGTGATCACCGAGTCAACGAGGCTCGGCTGATCACCGATCGTTGTAAGGGGCCGATCCCGGCCCCTTACCACGTGATCAGCTGTCAGCCAATGATAGCTGATCACATGATATAACAAACTATGAATCTTTTTGGTATGCTTTCGTTTTATTACTAAAAAAAAATAAAAAACCCAGCAGTAATTAAATACCACCAAAAGAAAGATATATTTGTGGGGAAAAAAAATCATAAAAATATCATTTGCGTACAGTGTACCATGACCGTGCAATTGTCATTCAAAGTGTGACAGCGCTGAAAGCTGAAAATTGGCCTGGGCAGGAGCACGGTTTACGTGCCCAGTAAGCAAGTGGCTAAATCCTGTAAATTGTGAGTTGGGGCCTCTATGGATCAGACTTGTTTTTCCGGCACATCCCACAGATGCTCGATTAGAAGATTTGCAAACCAAGTCAACAACTGAAACTCGTTATGTTCCTCCATTGAGTTAATCAAAACTAGGCCAACTTCTTCCATTGCTCCATAGCCCAGTTTTGATGTTCACATGCCTTTTGTAGGCGCTTTTGGCTGTCAACATGGGGCAGCATGGGAACCAGACCAGTATGTGGCTACTCAGACACATACGCAACAATCTGCGATGCAAAATGTGTTCTGACACATTGGAACCAGCATAAAACTTTTTCAACAATTTGATCTATAGTAGCTCTTCTATTGGATTAGACTGCCTTAGCTCATCTTAGCAGATTGCACTGAATCGGCCTTAGCTCTTGTGCATTAATGAGCCTTGGCCACCCATGACCCTGTTGCCAGATTTCCACTATTGGTCCCCTAAGTACGGGTGGTACATCTAACATGTTCCAAAGGTGAACTTATCCGTTAATTCGTTAGTCCATCTATGGTCAAGATATAAAATCATATACAAGAGGTCCCCGGGTTACAAACAAGATAGGGTCTTTGGAGATTTTTACCTATAGGCAAGCCTATAATAAGGCATGCACAGTGAAGTTCTGGCGAAGGCCCAGCTTATCGCGCCAGAGTGCCGTCTCGCAGCTCCGGCCACTCACGGCACTGGAGCCGCGAACCCAGAAGAAACATCGCAGGGAAAATGTCAGCTCCCTCTGCGGTGACCGGGAAATGGTGCGGTCACTTCGTTTTAAGGTTTTTTTTTTTTCTTCATGTGGGCATACAACCGCTTTAAGTTGATTTTGTTTGCAAGTTGGAACAGGTAAATTTTTTAAGTGTAGCTCCAGCTAAAAAAATTACCAGTTACACTTACCGGTAAAAGGTGTTTCTGGGAATTCTTCCAGGATGGCACACCTGAAAGATGACTGGTCTCATCTGGACAGGAAACACAAGAACAGAGTTTAAAAGGCCTCAACCTCCCACTGCCCCTCAGTTTAGACAAAGTATTAGCCCACACCGGTGCAAGAGTGTATCCTCTGTGCAAACAGACACCACCAACACATAAAAGGGTGGGAAGTAAGCCTGCCGTCCTGAAAGAATTCCCAGAAACACAGTTACCGGTAAGGGTAACAGGTAATTTTCTCTAGTCATTCTTCCAGTACGGCACACCTGAGATGATGAGCAAGGAGCTCAGGCCTACCTTTAGGACGGGACCACTGCCTGCAGGACTTTTCTGCCGAGCGCAAGGTCCTGAGGTGAAAACAACTCCACCCTGTAGTGCCTCAGGAATGTGTTCTGGCTTGTCCACGTGGCCACTTTACAAATTTGGTCAGCCGAGGAGCTCTGCCCAGGAGGTCGCCAGAGACCTAGTGGAATGAGCTTTCAATCGAACAGGGGCTGGTTTACCTGCCTGCTCATAAGCCACTGAAATGACCTGCCTTTTTTCTGACCCCAGAAATTAATCAGCACATGGTTAGACCTTCTAAAACCTCTGACTCGGTCTATGTAAATTAATAGACAACGTCTAACATCCAAAGTTTGGAAGCTTGTTTCCCTCTCATTCCGGGGACTTGCGCAAAATGAGGGAAGAACTGTGAAGCCACCTTTGGGAGGTATAAGGGGTCCTGTCTAAGTATCACCCTGTCAACAAAAAAGCTCTTTAATTGTCAGAGCCTGTAAGTCACCTATCCTTAAGTACCAAGAATAAATCCCACGGTGGGAAATCTTTGATCTCACGGGGGTTACCCTTTCTCTGGCCAACAAAAATCTTTTTATGAGCGGATCCAGGGCTAGCCTCCTATCTAAAAATACTGATAGGGCCACTACCTGGAATCTGAGGGTCTTGACGGCCAGACCCAGGTCCACTCCATACTGGAAAAAATCCAGAATGGATGGAATAGCCTGTTCCGAGACCTCTTTCGCCAAACACCAGCGACAGAAGACCGCCCAGACTTTGGCATATATGTGCCTGGTGACTGGCTTCCTGCTGAGCAGGAGGGTATCAAATACCTTTTCTGAGCACCCTTTGAGAGGGAGAGGAGCTCCCTCTCAAGCACCAGGTTGTCAGGGACAGAAACTCTGGATCGGGATGAACCAGTCCCTGACGGAGAAGATCCTGCCTGAGAGGTAGATGAAAAGGAGGGGCCACCGATCACCTCTTCAGAGTGGGAAACCATGCACTCCTCGGCCACCAGGGTGCTATCAGAATGAGACAGACGCCTGTCCGGCTTAGCTTTTGCAGTACCCTGGGGATGAGAGCAAGGGGAGGGAATGCATACGCCAGGCCGAAGTCTCACCTGTGGGCTAGGGCATCTACCCCCCCGGATTAACTTCCTGGCGAGAGAGAAAAACCTTGGAACCTTCCTGTTCTCTCTGGAGGCAAACAGGTCCACCTCTGGAGTGCCAAACTGTTTACTTATGAGAGCAAAGACCTCATCACAGAGTTCCCATTCCCCTTACTGAATGGACCGTCTGCTCAGATAGTCTGCATCCACATTGTGATCTCCCCTTATGTAGACCGCAGAGCTTGAAGGAATCCTTTCTGCCCACTCAAGGACCTCCTGCGCCAGCTTGGATAGCTTCCAGGACTTGGTTCCCCCTTGGTGGTTCAGGTAGGCCACTGCAACTACATTGTCCGAAAATACCTGAACCTCCCTGTCCTGGATCCGATCCTCGAACACTTTTATTGCCTCTCCAACCGCCAGGAGCTCCCTGAAGTCGCAGTATGCCCTGCTCTGGGCCTGATCCCTGGGCTCAAAGGTCTTCCAGGTGGGCTCCCCACCCCTAAGCGCTCACGTTGGTAGTAAGGCTTAGAGGCTGTTGTTGGGTCCAGGGGTGACCGTTTGACTCCCACCCTGGAATGAGCCACCATCCCAGTGTTTCCCTCACGTTCCCTGGGAGGGACATCTTCACGTCCAAGGACTCCTCCTTTCTGTCCCAACAGGCGAGAAGAAACCCCTAAAGGTCTCGTGAGCGGAGCTGGGCCCAGGGTACCGCTAGGATAGATGACATCATGAGGCCCAGGACTCTCACGATGGCCCTCAGTGACATCACCTTTGAGTCGCACAATGCCGACACAGCTCCCTGAACCTTCTCTACCTTCTGTAGGGGGTGGAAAATTCTCTGCGCCACCGAATCCACTCGGTAGCCCAAGAACACCTTTACCTGTGATGGCTCTAGGGAGGACTTCTCCTAGCTGATAATCCACCCTAGGCTATCCAGGGTGGAAATTACTCTGTCCCGATCTGACAAGAAACCAAATAAGTATGTGCGCACAGTATTCAACTCCTGGACTGCCAAGGGAAAGGAGGGGGGGGGGAGGGAGGTTAGGCAATACAATAACAATTATGGTGCAATGGAAAAGAAACAAGCTATATACAACAATCCAGGACAATAATGAAAGGGTAATATGTATTAGAACATTAGTATTAGGAAGACCAATAGTCCATGTACACTGGCGAAGCAGCCATCCAAGGAACCGAACCAAGCTCCAATAGCTGGAATCAAAAGACAAGAACAGAAGCACCTCTAACTGCAGTATTAAAAAGATTTATTAAGAACAAAGGATTAAAAACACAGGATGAGAGTAAAAAAAAGAGCCTGTATCAGGGTTAGTCCTGAGGACATCATGGTCCCGAGTGGAATCCTGCTGGAGAGCTGTACAGTGCTGACAGTTCCTGGTGAGAGCTGCTCTGAGTGGTGGAAGGGCCGGCCCGATATGACAAGCGCTGATCCTGGGATGAGTTGTAGATCAGCATGTCATCCAAGTATGGAATCGGGGCAATTCCTTGGAGGTGGAGAAACAAGACCACCTCGGCGAGGACCTTTGTAAAGATCCTTGGGCTGGAAGCCAGCCCGAAGGGAAGTGCTCTGAATTGCCAGTGTTGGACGCCCCGCTTCGTCTTGATTGCAAAGCGCAGAAACCTCTGGTGCTCCAGGGCAATGGGGACATGGAGGTAGGTGTCCTTCAGATCCAGTGTGATCATGAAAACCCCCTCCAAGGAGGTGCCTCCATTCCGACGTACCCTCCAGTCACAAGTTCGCCGTTTGATGTGGGGACACCCGGTTCAGGACCCTCCTCACATTTCACTCGCCAGACGGGGCGGTCGCGAGGGGAGGCGGCCCAACAACGGCTTTACCGGATCCGGTCTTTGTTTTTTCTTACATCCTCCGTGGAGGAACCTCCCCCAAAAGTACTAGTGTGACCTAGACTTCCTGTGGATGGAGGTACAGGGGTAACGGGA
>BLSH010085442.1:78358-92468 GCA_018402905.1 Glandirana rugosa | reverse complement strand
TGGCTCCTCTTCTCCCACCATGGCTTCCTCCCTCCCCCCCCCCCCGCCGCCCCGGGACCCTGTCTTCGGGGGTGGGGTTGTTTGATGGAGGGATGGGGGTGGAGGTTGACTATCCAGAAGGGTAAAATGGTATTGACTATTCAAGTGGGAATCAATGCTGGGACAGTACCTGGGGGCCTTGTGGTGAGGAGGGGTGACTCTTGTTCCCCCCCCCCCATTCTCCTTCATTGCATTCTGCCTTAACTACTACCACTTAGGTGTAACATGTATATTGTTTCTGTGAAATCTGCTAAGTTACCTTATGTAATTTAGTCTAAAGTTTATGTATTGGTTGCTACTTTTACTCTGCCGACTGATGACAATCTAATGTATTTTATAATGGACACAACATCAATAATGCATGGATTTGTACTGCTTGTGCTTCTGATTTGTACAATAAAAACCTACCTGTTAAAAAAAAGGAGGTGCCTCCTGACCATGTAGATACTTTCCATGCAGAACGTTTTGTATCTTAACTGCTTGTTCAGTTTCCGCAAGTTTATGATCTGTCTGAACCTTCCCGAGGGTTTCAACACAAAAATGTGGGAATAAAACCCCAGTCTCAACTGCTCGCTGGAATTGGGACGACTACCTCTTGATCCACCAACTCCCAAACGCTCTCCAGGAGCCAGTCTGCTTTCTGCGGATCTCGAGACAAGTGCGTCAGGGCAGGGAGGGGGTGGACAAACTCCAACCTGTACCCCTCCTCTACTAGGCAGAGAATGTACGGGCTCTGGGTGATTTCCCTCCACTGGGGGAGAAACCACCTGAGCCTCCCACCAACCCGAGGGTTGGCGTCATTTAGATTCCTTAGTGCAGGGACCGGGGCTGGAAAAAAGGATTGCTCCCTTGTCACAGATCAGCTGCGGAGCTGATCTGTGTCTTACTGGTTGCATATGTTTTTACCTTTGCTGCAGTAGGTCTGTTGACACATGTGGCCCCACAAGCTTGTGCTCTGCTCTGGCTGCACCGGGGGGGGGTTGTGACCTGGGGTCAGCGCGCAGCTAAGTCCAAACTTCCATGAGGGGGTCCCTGGCAGAATACCGACTGGCCCTTAGACTCCACGCCCCGGGGGATCCCGCGTCACCTGCTCGTCCGTGGGTGCACACCTGCATCATCATGACAGTTTGCTCAAGCCATGAGCTCCACGGAGAGTCACTCACTGGCCGAAGACCAAATGCAACACTTGGCCCAGAGACTGAACTCCCAGCAAACTAATCAAGAGCAAATAATGCTGTTTCTACAGGATCTTACCTCCCATCTGGATTGCTTGCAAGTCACTGTAACCTCAACTTCTTCCACTCCTGTCTCATCGGCTCCCGTGGTACCTACTACACCTGGCCTGCACCTGCCACCACCACCTCATTTTTCTGGGGACCCAAAGGCTTGTCGTGGCTTTGTTAATCAGTGTTCCATACACTTTGAACTTTCCAGCTACCATTTTCCAACTGATCGCACCAAAGTGGCATATATCATCTCCCTCCTTTCTAGTGAAGCCCTGGCTTGGGCCTCCCCACTCTGGGAACAACAAGATGCCATCCCCTCCAACCTCCAGGTGTTTTTGGATGCATTCCGTAAAACTTTTGACAAGCCCAGCAGAGCGTCTTCTGCTGCTGGGGCCCTCCTTCGTCTTCATCAACAAGAAACAACAGTCAGCCAATATGCCGTTCACTTCCGTACGCTGGCGGCTGAACTCACTTGGAATAATGAGGCTCTTACCGCTACCTTCTGGCAAGGCCTATCAGAGCGTGTAAAGGATGAACTCGCGGTATGCACCATTCCTACCACGCTTGATGATTTGTTCGCTTTGAGCATTCAAATAAAGGGATTTTATTAAAACTTACCGTAAAATCCTTTTCTCTGAGTTCACTGACAGACGCAGCCTTCTTTGACATGTGGGTTATATGCAGATCCTACTAGGAGTTAACTAGGCAAAAAGAAAGAAAGCAAGCTGGCCCCTCCCAGGGGGCCGTCCTCTCTCTCTCTCTCTCTCCCCCATATAACCCCCCTGGTCTGCTCAGCATATCAGTTCGTAACAAGCTCTACAAACACAACGCAGAGGGGCGGGTGCTGCGACTGTCAGTGAACTCAGAGAAAAGGATTTCACGGTAAATAAAATCCCTGTTTCTCTTACGTTCATTAACAGACGCAGCCTTCTTTGACATGTGGGGATGTCCCAAAGCTGTGTCATAAAAGAGGGGTGGATAAACGACAACAACTGTACCCAACAGAAACCTCTCAGGAGGTGCCAGCCGCGCCTACACTGCCGCCTGTAAAACTTTACGGCCAAAAGCAGCATCCGAAGATGCTGACACATCAACTTTATAAAACTTGGTAAACGTGTGCACCGAGGCCCAAGTAGCCGCCTTGCACACCTGTGACACCGAGGCCTGGTGTCTGAAAGCCCAGGAAGTGCTAACAGCACTGGTGAAATGAGCCGTGACTGGGAAAGGAGGTACCTTGCCCCGAACAGAATATGCATGGGTCACGGTCTGTCTGATCCAACGGGAAACAGTAGCCGACGAGGCTGCCATTCCTTTGCGCGGACCGTCCGTCAGCACAAACAACGCGTCAGACTTCCGAAAAGAGAGTCTGTAGCCGCCAAATACACTCGCAAAGCTCTCACAACATCCAATGAATGTAACTCAAATTCCTTAGGATGTGAAGGATGCGGACACAACGAAGGAAGAACAATATCTTCATTAACATGAAAAGAAGAAACCACCTCCGGTAAAAATGAAGGAGACAGGCGCAAGACCGCCTTGTCCTTGTGAAGGACCAAGTAAGGAGACTTGCAGGACAATGCTGCCAACTCAGACACCCGCCTAGCGGATGTAATGGCCACCAACAAAGCCACTTTCTGCGACAATTGTAAGGGAATATCCCTGATCTTCTCATATGGTGGCTTCTGCAGCACAAAAAGCACCAAATTCAAATCCCACGGTGCCATCGGTGACCGTACCTGAGGAGCCACATGGCGCACACCTTGTACAAATGTATGAATCAACGAATGTGAAGCCAAAGGCCGCTGAAAGAGAATCGCCAGAGCCCAAATCTGGCCCTTGAGAGTACTCAAAGCCAATTTTTTATCCAGGCCCTGCTGCAAAAAAAGTCAGGACCCTGAACACAACATAAGAGCGGGGATTCCAACCCCCCCGCATCACACCAGGCAATATAAGCCTTCCAGGTGCAATGATAAATCTTGTGCGAAGTACACTTGCGCCATTTCAGCATAGTAGGGATCACGGATTCAGCTACACCCCGATCCCTCAGCACCTGGGACTCAATAGCCAAGCCGTCAAAGCCAGCGAGGGTAAAGCAGGGTGCAAGATGTGTCCCTGAAACAACAGATCTTCGCACCGCGGAAGACGCCAGGGAACATCTGCCACCATTTGCACCACGTCGGTGTACCGTCGGACACCGAGGCTAATCCGGAGCCACCAGGATCAATCGGAATCCCCTCCGCTTCCACCTTGCGCAGTAGCCGCGGTAGAAGCTTGATGGGAGGATAGGCATACAGAAGACGGTACCGACCCCAAGTCGCTACCAGTGCGTCCGTGGCGACCGCCAACGGATCTCTCGTCCTGCACACAAAGTTTTTCACTTTGTGGTTGAACCGAGACGCCATGAGGTCCACATCTGGGGTGCCCCACTTGTGGCAAATCTGGCTGAACATCTCTGGATGTAGGGACCATTCCCCCTGATCCAGTGTCTGGCGATTGAGGAAGTCCGCCTGCCAGTTTTCTACGCCCGGAAAGTAGATGGCGGAGATCGCCGGCACATGAAATTCTGCCCATCGCAGAATGAGAGCTGCTTCCGCAGCTGCTGCTGAGCTCCTCGTTCTGCCCTGATGTTTCACACAAGCCACTGCCGTGGCATTGTCCGACTGGACCCAAACCGGCAGGTCGTGCAATCTCTCCGTCCAGTGGGAGAGGCAGAGACTGATCGCCCTCAGCTCCAGCACATTGATCGGAAGGCGAGATTCCGGCGCTGACCAGCGGCCCTGCACAGACAACTGTCCCAGGACTCCCCCCAGCCCGATAGTCACGATGGACGCCAGCCTATCGACCAATTCAGGGGGAGAAAGGACTTCCCCAACGAAAGGGCCGGGGCCCGAAGCCACCATGTCAACGACCCTCTGGTCTGAGAATCTAACCTAATTACCTGGTCCAGGGACAGTGGGGACTTGTCCCACGAGACAGAATCGCTCGCTGAAGTAGCCGAGTGTGACTCTGGGCGTAAGGGACCGCCTCGAAGGCTGAAACCAAGAGCCCCAACACCTGCATACAAAACCGTAAGGTAGACCACCAGCGTGACAGCAGGGTTCATACCGCTACTTGCAGAGTCAGCAACTTGGCCGGAGGTAGGAACACCTTCGCCTGTTCCGTGTCCAGGATCAGACCCAGATATTCCAGGCGACAGGACGGTGTCAATGTCGACGTCTGCAGATTGATCACCCAGCTGAAACTGTAACGAGGTCATGGCGATAGCCACATTCTCCTCCAGAGCCGAAGCAGACTCCGCTCTCAGGAGCAGGTCGTCGAGGTACGCTACCACCGCAATGCCCCTCTGCCTCAGTAGTGCCAGCACCGGGGCCAATAGCTTGGTGAACACCCGGGGAGCCGAGGCCAGACCGAAGGGAAGTGGTAGTGAAGGTCTCCCACCGCAAAGCGCAGAAAGCGCAGGTGCCGGGAGAGATACGCATCCCTGATATCCAGAGACGCCATGAACTCCCCTTGGTGCAGGGTGGCCACGACCTAACGAATGGATTCCCTCCGAAATTTTCGCGCTCTCACAAAGTGGTTTAGGTCCAGAACTGGCCTGACCCCCCCCCCCCTTTATGGGGACCACAAATAGGTTCGAGTAGAAACCGTGAAACCTCTCCAACTGAGGTATTGGCAAGATCACACGCTGGTCGGAGAGTGCCTGAACAGCCCTTAAGAGGGCCTCCCGATGCCCCTGAGGGAGTCTCAAGTTCGATGGGAAGAACCTGTCTGGGGGTAGGGTGCTGAACTCTATCCTGTACCCGGAGAACACCACTTCCTGCACCCATCGGGCGGAAATGCGGGCAGTCCACCCACCCGTTGGTCGGGCGGGGGCAACCCATCATGCAGAGGAGGGCCTATCCTCTGTCTTTTCGTTCGTTCATTGCCAGGGACGCTTCCCGGCCCCTGCGGCCGGCTTGCCGGGCCTCGACCCCTTGCCCGCTGCGCCAGGGGCACGAAAAAACCTCTTCTGACCCGAAGAGACAGGCCCTTGCTTGCGGCGGAACTCCCGCCGTCTGGGCTCCGGAAGGAAAGTACTCTTCCCACCAGTGAAATCCTTGATGATTTCATCCAACTGTGGCCCAAAGAGATGGCCACCCTGAAAGGGAAGGTCCGCAAGACCTTTTTTAGACGCGTGGTCATCCGACCACGATCGTAACCAGAACTCGTCTGATAATGACTGCAAACACAGACATCTTAGACAACATGGGAAGCAGGTCCAGAGCTGCATCACACAGGTACCGAATACCCTGAAACAAATGGTCTGCCTTCTGTGACGCTTCCAGCGTCCTGCCCCAGTCCAAATCATTTTGCAGCTCTGCCATACATTCAGATATTGCGCCGCCATGGCAGACGCCAGAGCCGGCCACATGGCTGATCCTGCCAACAGGAAAAGTGCCTTAGACACTGCCTCAGTCCGCCCATCGGCTGGGTCCTTAAACGAGGGGGACCCTTCCAACGGAATAGTCGTCGCCTTGTTCAGGCAAGCCACCGGAGGGTCCACTGTGGGGGACGCCCACTTCTTTACGAAACTATCCTCAAAGGGATAGCGTAACACGAAGAGTTTAGGTAGAGCAACGGAATGCTGCGGACGCTGCCATTCCTGATAGACCAGGTGGTCAAAAAATGTATCATAGGGATAAGCCTTAGGCGACCTAGGCAGTCTAGCAGACCCACAAACATATGCGGATGCTGGCGACTCCCCTGCATGGTCCAGTCGCAAAGACGCACGGATATTAGAAATCAGTGCGGATACCAGCGCTTTTTCGCGTGCAACTGAGACCCCCTGGTCCTCTTCGTTGTCTGAGGGTACCAGGTCACCCTCTGAGAGCTCCACGGGGGTCCCTGTGACCCCCGAGGTCACCTCCGGTTCAGATTCGTCCCCTGAGGAACAAGGGGGAGGCAGGCGTTTTTTAGGGGCCCCCAGAGCGTTGCTCGGCCCCACCCAGGGAAGAAATTCCCCAAACACTGCCCTCAACTGATCCAAGGACACCAGTGCCCCAGCGCAGGCTGCGCTGCCGCTGACTCCTCCTCATAAGGGCCTGCAGGAACTTTAGCAAAAAAATGGACTGACACCCCCACAATGCAGCCCCACCACCGCCCCACAGAACGCCAGGGAGACCCCAGGAGGACTGCACCCACTGCTACCGCACCCCAGGGAAGGCCCAGCTATACTTGCTGTTTCTGTGCCCACAGAACTTCTCGCAGCAGGAGTGCTTAAAGCAGGACCGCCAGAAAGAAGCGCCGTTTGTCTTCAGCCACGCTGTCCCACTGAAAAGGAAAGTAAAACGGCAGCAGCTCCAGGGACATCCAATATGGCCGCCGATACATCCACAAGAGGCTAAAAGCCTGTGTACAGGCCGCGACTACAAGAAAATGGCCACCACTGGCACTAGAGGGTAACCCTCAGCAAAATGGCCGCGGCTACGGCAAAATGGCAGCGGATCGCCGCATGGCCGTACAAAACGCACAGATGAGTTTTTAGAACTGGGTGCGGAGCTGGGGGGGGGGGGCGAAGACACCCAGAGGGACACTAGCCCAGTGACCACCCTCCACCGGTCGGCCTAAAAATGCCACAGTACGCCTAGCGCCCCCCCTCCGCACCCCCAAGGGGGAAGAGGGGGGGGGGGGTCACTCCCCACTCCAACGGGCGTAGCAGGTAGCCACCCGGTCACAGACCTTCCTCCCCATCCGGAAAGGGATGCTGCAGGCAAAGCCCCTGGACAGGCACCAAGTCCGGTCACCCGGCGTAAGTGGGGGTCACTAACTGGCCGCCCGCACGGAACGGGCACGATGCGGCGGGTCCCGCCTCAGCATAGGACTAACTCGTATCGTTCGGCCGTGCTGGGGAAATTGCAGGATGCTAGTTATCCTGTATGCCACAGCCGGCTTCTTGATAGCAGTCTTCATCAGATAGCTTGAAAAAATAAAAAAGCAGTAGCAGAAAAATCTAAACCGCAGGTCCCATAAAAAGGGAGCCAGGTCAACTCCTTGCACTAGGCATATTAAAAGTGATATGCTGAGCAGAGCAGGGGGGTTATATGGGAGAGAGAGAGAGAGGACGGCCCCCTGGGAGGGGCCAGCTTGCTTTCTTTCTGCCTAGTTAACTCCTAGTAGGATCTGCATATAACCCACGTGTCAAAGAAGGCTGTGTCTGTCAGTGAACGTAAGAGAAAGACATCCGCTTCCAGGAGAGGGCCCTGGAGAGATCCAGATCCACTCTCCCTCCTTCTGACAAAGTTTCCAAAAACCCATGGAACCCTCTCAATCTCCAACCTCTCAAGCCTTGGAAGAACCTATGCAGCTTGGGCGAAACTCGCCTCAACCCAGAGGAATGCTCCCGTCGCATGGGTTTTGGCTTGTGTCTTTACTGTGGCGGTAAAGGACATTTTTTGAACTCCTGTGCAGCTTGTCAGGGAAACTCCAGGGTCTAGGTCACTCCGAGGGAGGAGAGCTAGACTGTTCCTTTAATTCTGCCAGTTTCTCTTGTTTCACCCTACCTGTGTCTATCCATTGGGCTCAAGAGCTTATCAACTCTCTGCATAGGTGGACACTGGAGCAGCCAGGAATTTAATGGAGTAATCATTGGCCTCCGAGTTGGGCATTTCCTTTGTTGCCCTGAAGATACCTCTCTCTGTGACTGCAGTAGATGGCTCCCTCTTTCCAATTGGCCCTATCCGGTTTCTAACCCCTCCTATTGTGTTACACATTGGGGTTTTGCATGGTGAGGAAATTTCCTTTCTAATGCTGCCTAAATCCTCCAGTCCCATCATTCTGGGCCTCCCATGGTTGCAGAGACATTCACTGCACCTAGATTAGAACTCTGGACACGTATTGGCTTGGGGCCTCGGTGTCATGACCAATGTATGTCCAAGGTACTATCACCTCTTGCCGTCCCTCTGGCTGTAACCTCTACAGCTCCCTCTTTGCCTTCCCAATATCGGCCCTTCTATGATGTTTTTTGCAAAAAGTCTGCTAATCGCCTTCCTCATCACAGAGACTATGACTGCTCCATCGATCTGTTACCAGGAACCTCTCCTCCCCGAGGCTGAGTCTACCCTCTCTCTATCCCAGAAACACAAGCCATGTCTGTATACATTCAGGAAGACTTGCAAAAGGGTTTCATCAGGAAATCCAACTCACTCGGAGCCGGGTTTTTCTTTGTAGGCAAAAAAGATGGTTCACTCTGTCCTTGCATCGGATTACAGGGGCCTTAACACCATCACTGTGAAGAACTGATACCTCTTCCTTTGATTTCGGAACTCTTTGACAGACTGCGAGGTTCTCAGGTTTTCACTAAATTGGATCTTAGAGGGGCTTACAATTTAATAAGAATCAGTGAAGGAGACGAGTGGAAGACCGCCTTTAACACCAGGGATGGACATTATGAATATCTTGTGATGCCCTTTGGGTTTTGTAATGCCCCAGCGATCTTCCAAAACTTTGTTAATGAGATCTTCCGTGATCTTTTGTATGTGTGCATTATTGTATATCTGGATGATATTCTTATTTTCTCTACAGACTTGCACACCCATTGTCTCCATGTGAAAGCTGTGCTGCAGCGACTGCGGGACAACTGCCTCTATGCTGAGTTGAAGAAGTGCCTATTTGAACAAACAAGTTCCATTCCTGGGCTACATAATCACAGATCAGGGACTTTTCATAGATCCAGCCAAACTTCGGGCCATCTCTGAATGGCCGCAGCCCTCTGGTCTTAAAGCCACCCAGCGCTTTTTGGGCTTCACCAAATTACTATCGCCAATTCATTCATAACTATTCTACTTTGGTGGCTCCCATTACATCACTTACCCATAAGGGTGTCAATGTCAGGTCCTGGCCCCCTGAAGCCATGGAGGCTTTCCACAAACTCAAGGCAGCCTTCCTCTCTGCCCCTATTCCGGACATTACGAAACCCTTTTCTATGGAGATTGATGCCTCTTCAGAAGGAGCCGGTGCCGTCCTACTGTAAGCTCAGAAGGGCAAGTCTCAGCCTTGTGTATTCTTTTCCAAAAAGTTTTCAGGTGCAGAAAAGAACTATACCATAGGGGACCGTGGGCTATTGGCTATTAAGTTAGCTCTACAAGAATGGCGATATCTGCTAGAGGGCTCCCCCCATTGCATCACCATCTATGCTGATCATAAAAATCTGCAATATTTACAATCTGCTAAATGCCTAAACCCACGACAAGCTCGCTGGGCTCTCTTTTTTGCACGGTTCAACTTCAATATTACCTTTCGTCTTGGTGCCAAAAAGGTTTGTGCAGATGCCTTTTCCAGATCGTTTGATGTCAATGACTGAGAATCACCTAGATCCTGGTCCCATCATCCCTCCGGACCGAATTCTAGCCATTACTCAACTCTTGCCCATGCAGCCTCCTCCAGATAGAAAATTTGTGGTGCCCACCCTTTGTCCCAAACTCCTTGCATGGGCTCGTGACTCCAAGTTCTCTGGACATCCTGGGGTACATCGTACCTGTAGCCTCCTTCAGCACCACTACTGGTGGCCCTCTCCTTGGAAGGACGCAAAGGAGTATGTCCAAGCTTGTACGGTTTGTGTACAGTCTTCCACGTCCACCCCAGCTGGGCTGCTTCTACCTTTACCGGCTCCCGAAATACCTTGGCATTGTATTTCCATGGATTCTTATCTCTGATATGCCCCCCTCAGCTGGTTCTACAGTAATTTGGGTAGTGGTAGATTGGTTCTCCAAAATGTGTCACTGTGCCAGCCCCTAGACGTGCGGGGAGACCTTCTAAGCAGGGGGGGGGGGTACTGTCACAGATCAGCTATGGAGCTGATCTGTGTCTTACTGGTTGCATATGTTTTTTTACCTTTGCTGCTGTAGGTCTGCTGACACATGTGGTCCCACAAGCTTGTGCACTGCTCTGGCTACACTGACTCAGCAGCTATGGGCATCGCCGGCTTCAACTGCTGGTTTATATGCCTTCCTTCCTGCTACTTCCTGTCTAGCCTCCCATGTGTCTCCCTATTTAAATCCCACTCAGACTAGTTTCTGGTTGCTTGAGCAACACTTGTTCCTGAGCTCCTTCCGTGCTATATTCTTTACCTGACTTCTCATGGACAGATCTCTTGTGTACCAACTCGGCTTGTTCCCCCAATTACGTTTGTATGCTGACTACCCTGACCTTGGCTCGTTATCTGACTCTTCTTTTGCTTCATCCATCCATCTGTGCCTGCACTATCTTCGAGTACTCTCCTTGCGATCAGGGTGAACCTGGGGGTCGTGACCTGGGGTCAGCACACAGCTAAGTCTAAACTCCCATGAGGGGGTCCCTGGCAGAATAACGGCTGGCCCTTAGACTCCACGCTCTGGGGGATCCCGTGTCACCTGCTCGCCCGTGGGCTCAAACCTGCATCATCAAGACATCCCTTCTGTTTTCGCTTCCCGAACCCCCACCTTTTACCTGCCTCCCTCTTACCCTTGGACCTGTCCTTGGTAGGGGGGCCTCGAAAACATTTCCTTTCCTTGCCCTTCTTGGGCTTCAAAGGAAACATCTTTCCTTTCTCTGCTGAATGGGGCAGAACCTGCTCTAAGCCCGTCCCAAAAGAGCAAGAAGCCCTCAAAAAAGGTATCCCACAAAGTCGGGATTCAGATGTGAAATCTCCATCCCATGTCTTTACCCAAAGGGCCCTCCTGGCTGAATTTAGGAGGGCTGCTGACTTGGCGGTTGTTCTTACCGTCTCTACTGCTGCGTCAGCCAGAAAAGTGACCGCTTTTCCAATTACCTCCAGAGAATCCAAAACCTCCTTAGTCTTGGTTCCCCTGGATACATGATCCGCCAGCCTGCCGACCCAGGCATGTACGTTCCTGGCAACACAGGCTGAAACCAATGCTGGCCCCATAGTCGCTGCATTAGCCTTCCAAGCTCTACGCATCAATGTTTCTGACTTTTGGTCCATCTGATCGGGGATGTTGCCAGCATCTTCGAAGAAAAGATCAGAATATTTGGATACCTGGGCCAAGGAGGCATCCAGCCTAGGGACCTTGAGGAACTTTCCCTTATCATCCTCGCTCAAGGGGCACCTGTGTTTCCAGGTCTTCAACCTCAAAACCTTCCTCTCCGTTTCCTTCCATTCCCTCAGAATTATATCCCTGAGAGACTGGTGGACCGGGAGAGATTTTGCCTGTGGTTTAGACAGCTCTCTGTACATCTGGTCTTGGGCTGAAACCTTCTGCGATGGCTGCTGGATCCCCTCAGAGGAATAAATTGCCTTCAGGAGGCCTTCCTTGTCCTCCTAAGAAAACAGGTGTCTGCCAGGCCTAGACTCCTCACTATCCTGGGTATCCTGATCAAGATCCTCCCCCTTCTCTGGGGAGCTCAGTTCCAAAAGCTCGGCCTCTTCCACTTCAGAGTCGTGCTCAGTTGGAACTCTAAAAGGACCCCCCTATACTACCCATGGAAGTCACTTCCTGGGATGAGGACCTCTCCCTACTACAGAGAGGCTCTGCCCTGTGGCCAATCCCTGTAGTAGACAGCATTTTGGATTGTAAGGCATGACAATCCTTCATAACCTGCACGGTTTCTGTGCCCGCTAACTTGTGGATGCACTTAAAGAAAAATGGCTTTGTGTACCCCTGTGGGAGTTTATCATTGCCATAACCACAACGCATAGAGTGGGAAGGGGCCTTAGATTTGGATCTAATTGCTGACAACTGGGCAGGGCATTCTGTTCCTGCAAAGAAGCACATACAGCAAACATACATTAGCCCACACAATATAGGACATTTCCCCCTGTATTGCAGCACCCGCTATCCGTGAGGGGGGTAAGGAATAGGGCTCTCCCCTAGCCTTCCCCCCTCCTTCAGCCAGGTAGACCCCTGTGGCCTCTTCGATTGCTGAGGGCCCTTCCGGCCCGCTTTCCCTCTCCATCTGCCCAGACTAACTCCCCGCCGAGCGGGAACCTTTGGCAGCGTTTTGCTGGGCACAGGGAAAGACTGGACCCCCTTTCCTCGCGGTCTTCGCGTGTCCACACATTGATGGCCGCCGCCATTTTGCCGGAGCCGACCCAGAAGTGGCCTCTAGTGGCGGACATGGCGTCAGAAGCGTGTGCATGCGTGCTCCTCCTCCCGGCACCCGGAAGCTCAGTGCCTCGTCCCGACCGCCTGTGGAGCTCCATGGCGCTGGCTACACATTTCCCGGCACCCAAGCCCTCATTGCATGCCTCCAGTTGTGCGCCCCCACGCTGTCCCGCTAACTCCTGAGCATCAGTGACCCGGATGACGCCCAGAAACCTCCGGCGGGCCATTCTGACAGCCTCCTCTGTCCCATTCACCACTTTCAGGTAGGAGGAGGGAGTGGGAAATTGGTCCCTGGGATTCTGGGTGACACCAATGTCCCAACCATTCCCCAGCTCTCGGGAGGGGGGGGAATCTCCACTGCCGTCTACCACTTTCAGGCTGCCAACACGCCCCCCGTGGTCTACTCACCAATCCCTCCTGGACTGGGCAGGTTTTGCCCACGACCTGCATTCCCCCGGTCTGCCCCAGGGCCTGTGATCAGGAGGGCCTTGATCCAAGGGAAAAAAGTAAAAAGTGTTTCGCTGCTTCCATGTGGGAAACACAATCAAAAACCCAGGGACAGAGGGAGGGTGGGGCCTTTTAAACTCTGTTCTTGATTGTGTTTCCTGTCCAGGTGAGACCAGTCATCTCATGTGTGCCGTCCTACTAGAGAAAATAATTTTTACGTTTTTTGAGTAGCAAATGGAAGGGGTAATGCCCCTGTAAGGTTTGTTTTTCTGTCTGTGCTTTGTTTAGAAGATTTTACCTCACTTTGAAAATTTTGGGTTGTTGTGAAAACAAGAACTGGTGATAAAGCTCCAGTGGAGACACCTTTTTCCAATGATAACTCTTACAGGAGTGAATTTCCCTTCCTAGCGGTAGATTTCCTGTCACGTACCTGATGGTGGAGTCTGACTTATGCAGTGGGCTACCTCTCTTAAGACCCTGATTCCTGAACCCCTGGTAGTGCAGACAGGGAGCTCGGGAGTGCAGGGAGGCACGAGGGTCGGACTGGGTCACTGGTGGTGGTGTGGTGCTCGTGCAAGCAGAAGCACAGTGATGCAGGCCAGGTCGGTAACGGGCTGACGGAGCAGTACAGATGGGTCAGGCTGAAGAGTAGTCGGGTACAAGCAGAGTTCGCTAACTGGCGGGCAGCGAGGTACAAGGGAGCAGGCAATCTGGTGGTCGGGTGCAGGCACAGTACACAGGGTTCAGACAGAAGAATGGTCGTAGGCAAGCTGGGGGTCGGTGCAGGCGGTGTTCAATCAGATATGGGTTCAAGGCAGGTCACGGGTAACAGGAGGCTTCAGACGGATCACACAGGAACACAATAATGCTGTAGAACAGACAGCACAAACTGCTGGGCGTGGAGGGATTAAATAGAGCCGTCAGGCACGGGCACACGCACCAATGATGGCTGGAAAGGTTCTTCTAACATTTCCTCTCGTTGAGAATGAATGTTTGCCTCCCTCTGTTGTCCTTCACTCTCCTTTACAATCTTCTTGGAAAGGTCGGTAGTAACCACGCACACGGGCACGGACTGCCGAGATAAATTAGGGAGGTGCGGGTCGTCAAACACGACAGACAAGATGTCGTAATAACACAAGGACACACTAGGCAGACTTCGGAGGACAATGGGCACTGGACGGAACTTGGGTATAGACTAACTTGTGGCGGACGTGGCTGGGGGTCGAACGGATGCTGGTAAGAAGACAGACTTGGGACACATGACACGGACGTGGGCTGGTGGTCTAACGGACGAGGGAACATGGAGCGACGGGCGGTCAA
>BLSH010085442.1:31633-47058 GCA_018402905.1 Glandirana rugosa | reverse complement strand
GGCCCCGCATCCAATCACCCTGAGCGGAGACTCAGGGCAGCCAATCAGCCTATGCATGGCCGCAGGAACAAGCGCACATGCATAGGCTTGAATGGCCGACCAATAGGCTCACTTACTTGGCTGTCATGTGACAGCCAAGGAGCCGAAAAGAAAAAAAAAAAAGAAAGTCAATGTACCGGCGCCACCTGTAGGTGGGCGGGGTTGACTTTTTTTTTTTTCGTCTTTTGCCGGCGGGGAGGCGGCGCCCCAGCACCCCTCCCACACCAGCCGCCGCTGCTCAGAGACTTTGAGGCAACGAAAAAACAGGTAATAGGGTTAAAAGGACAACGCCAATTTATTGATTTAAATATTCATAAAACTTGGACAAAGGGCCTATACAGTGTAATTATAATTCATAATGTGGATACAGATACAGCCTTATCAGAGGGTGGAATAGAAAAGCACAGACTGTATAAAATGTGTGTGTGTATATATATATATATATATATATATATATATATATATATATATATTTATATTACACACTTATATGTGTATATATACAATATCTCACAAAAGTGAGTACACCCCTCACATTTTTGTAAATATTTTATTATATCTTTTCATGTGAAAGCACTGAAGAAATTAATTACACTTTGCTACAATGTAAAGTGTTGAGTTTACAGCTTGTATAACAGTGTACATTTGCTGTCCCCTCAAAATGACTCAACACACAGCCATTAAGGTTTAAACCGTTGGAAACTAAAGTGAGTACACCCCTAAGGCCTCATACACACTATACAATTTTCTGTAGACTTTTGTCTTCAGATTTATCAAAACCATACAATATCAGTTCAACCCTTAAGAGTTTCAATTTGCATGCAACCAGGCAGGCCCTTGCACTGCATGGTTTTAGTAAATCTCAAGACAAAAGTCTACAGAAAATTGTATAGTGTGTATGGGGCTTAAGTGAAAATGCCGAAATTGGGCCCAATTAGCCATTTACCCCACCCCGGTGTCATGTGACTTGTTAGTGTTACAAGGTCTCAGGGTGGATAAAAATCAATGATTTTTTTTATTTTTTATTTTAACCAGTTCCCTACCGAGTCATTGTAAAATGACGTTGGCAGGAACCCTTCCTCGATCCGGGTGGGCATCATATAACGTCCTCTGCTGCTACTGCGAGCCCCCAGGGGCCTGCAGCGCGGCGATCGCAGATCGATCGTGTCCCTTGGGACACAGCCCCCCCGATCGGGGTAAAGAGCCAATGAAATTGGTTCTTTACCACGTGACCGGCTGTGTCCAATCACATCTGGCCACTTTGTTGATGAACGTGGCCACGGCAGCGCGGCGATCTGGGACGAGGCTTGTGCCTCGGACAAAGCCCGGCCCCGATCAGGGTAAAGAGCCAATGAAATGGCTCTTTACCACGTGACCGGCTGTGTCCAATCACAGCTGGCCATAAATGTAAACAATCTGCTGGTAACGCGCTGTTACCGGGCTCTTCTCCTCAAACACCGATCCAGTGTGAGGAGAAGAGAGCAGAACTGTGAGTTACCATTGCGATTTACTGTGCCCAGATTGTGCCCCACTCAAATAAAGAGTACCTGTCATCCGATTTGAGTACCTGTCAGTGAGCTCATCAGAGTACCCTTTTATCACCTCAGAGTACCTGTCAGTCCATCAGAGTATCTGTCAGTCCCTCAGGGTACCCTGTCAGTCCCTCAGGGAACCCTGTCAATCCCTCAGAGTACCTGTCGCACCATCTGAGTACCTGTCCCGTGAGCCCATCAGTGCCTGTCCTGCAACCCAGCAGTACCTGACGTACAGCCAAAAAAACTACTTGACGTGCAGCCCATTAGTCCCTGATGTGCAGCCCATTAGTCCCGGATGAGCAGCCCATTAGTCCCTGATGAGCAGCCCATTAGTCCCAGACGAGCAGCCCATTAGTCCCTGACGAGCAGTGCATCAGTGTCACCTGTCATACAGCCACCATGTCCAAAAGGGTATACACTGCAGAAGAGGCATATCAAATGCTAAGTCTGACCAATGAGAGCAGCGGGAGCTCTCATTGTCCAGTTACAGTTCCGATTCTGGTTCTGAGTTGGAATACCAGCCCATCAAAGACAGTGTATTATCGTCTGAATTTGAGGAGGAAGTAGTCCGTCGGAAAAGAAGACGAGGCAGCTACCAGCAGTGCTAGAGACCCTAACGGCCAATCGGCAAATGCCAACGGCGCTAGACCACAGGAAGAGAGGCCCAGTACAAGCACTGGAATTTCACAGCAAAGCATTAGGGCCCAAAACCCAGCTTCCAGATTCCTTGGCAAACCCACAGAGGCTGCCTTTTAGCACAGGGTCAGCCACAATCCCCCCTTTCACAGCACAGCCAGGTGTGCAGGCCAACACAGAAGGTTTTTCCAAAATTGATTTTTTAAAACATATTTTTCCCTAATGAGCTAGTGCAAAGCATCGTGGACCAGACAAGCCTTTATGCCCAACAACACATTCGGAACAATCCCAACTCATTCTATGCCCATCCTTTTGAATGGAGACCCCTAACCGTGGAGGAGCTTAAATATTTTTTTGCCTTACTTTCAACATGGGGATTCCAAAAAAAAAAAAAACAACTGCATATTGGTCTACCCACCCCACCCCATCCAGCATATGCCAATAACTCGCAGTGCCCCCCCCCACCACCGAAATCATACCGAATTTGATAGATTGTCTAAAATTCGCCCCCTAATTGATTTTTTTTCTAAAAGGTTTGCTGAACTCTATATCCTTGAGCAGAATATCTCAGTGGATGAATCCCTGGTCCATTTCACAGGCCGCCTGGGTATAAAGTAGTACATCCCCAGTAAGAGGGCCAGGTACGGATTAAAACTCAACAAGCTCCGTGAAAGTTCTGCTGGATACGTGCATGCCTTTCCTGTATGCGAAGGCAAAGACTCCCATCTCCAGCCCCCTGATTGTCCATCGTACATGGGAATAAGTGGGTAAATTGTCTGGGAATTGGCATACCCACTCCTCAAAAAAGGCTATCATATTTACATGGACAATTATTATTCATGTTTGCCCCTTTACCACTATTGTTTTGAGCATTGGAAAGATTGGAGATTACACCTGGAAGGGAATTACCATTGGGAGTGTTATACCTGCTACCTGCCAGACCCCTGGAAGGGGATAATGCCTGTTTAACCCTTGAGTGAGGTGAGCAGCCAATGTAGCTGGTGGAGGATAGAGATATGCACCAAAAGTTTTTTCCACGCACTTGTCGGGGTCTTCAGTCTATGATCTTTCTGCTTATGGATCTATCTCCATGTTTAAACGTCCCTGTTTGAAAAAAAAAAAATGATGAACTTTCCCTTGCAGCTTGCTGATTTTTTTTCACACGATTTTTTTCACTTTTTTGATGTGCACATTTGTTTATATGTTTGTATGATTTTTTTTTTTGCTTATGGACTTATTTCTATGCATAAGTGTCGCTGTTTGAAGGAAAGTTAAATTAACTTTTTCTGACTTTCCCTTGTTGCTTGCTGATTTTTTTACCTTCAAAATTTTTTGGGCAGAATGGTTACAAAAATTGATTGGGTTATTTTGTACGTTTACTGATTGCACTATGCACTATTAGCACTTATATATTAATTTACCTATTGTGTTTTGTTTTTTGCACATAGATATTTTATGCTTAGTATTGATATATATTGAGCATTTATAGGGTTAAGCGCTGCACATTTATGGTTTCATATTGTTAATATCAGAGTTCCAGTCATCATTGATTCCAAAGCGTGCAGTTGCTTAGTAGATTAGGCCTTCGCAGCACTGCACCAAATTCCTCTGCAACCAAAGGCCCACAAGATGATCATCCGCCTGGCCGACGGATCCATCATTAAGTCTGGAACAGTCACCCATGAAACCACTCCTCTACTCACCGATCGAATGGCCACCAGGAACTATTGCTTTTGGATGCCATTGCATCCCCTCTCTTCCCCATCATTTTAGGCCTACCCTGGCTCCGGGCTCACAGTCCCAGTATTGACTGGTCCACAGGGACCATTACATTCAGGTCCTCTTACTGCCTCCAACATTGCCTGAAACAAGGGAGAGATGTTACGCCCTCATTGCTCGGTTTGGACTCTGATCCCGACCCAGACACCTGCTCGCCTGTTCCATCTGCCTACCACAACTTTCTCTGTTTTCAGTAAGAAAGGAGCTGAAAAAACTGCCCCCTCACAAGCCCTATGACTGCCCTATCGAACTCCTGCCTGGGGCAGAAGTACCTTTTTGGGCGAATCTAGCCACTATCAGAGCCAGAACTAGCGGCCCTCAAGGCCTATCTTGATGACAACCTTGAAAAGGGGTTCATCCGACCTTCCACATCTCCTGCAGGAGCCGGAATCTTCTTTGTTGAAAAGAAAGACCACTCCTTATGGCCGTGCATTGACTACAGGGAACTCAACCGGATTACAGTCAAGAACCGTTATCCCCTGCCTCTAGTTCAGGAATTATTTCAAAGATTGGGATCGGCAACTGTATTTACCAAACTGCATTACGCACTCGCTTCAGGCATTACGAGTACTTAGTCATGCCCTTTGGACTGTGTAATGCCCCTGCAACCTTCCAGCATTTTGTAAATGATGTGTTCCGGGACCATTTAGACCTTTTTGTCATAATATATCTGGATGACATTTTAATCTTCTTTTCCTCCCTTGAGGAGCACCACAGGCGCGTCACTAAGGTCTTGAGTCGCCCTCGGCAACATGGGCTGTATGCCAAGACGGAAAAATGTGCTTTTGAACAACCCAGCATCCAGTTCCTTCGACTGGTTATCTCTGTCACGGGCATCCACATGGATCCTCAAAAAGGTCTCCACCATTCTGGACTGGCCGGCACCAACAGACAGGAAAGGGGTCCAACAATTTGTGGGTTTCACCAACTTTTACAGGAAATTCATTAAAGGCTTCTCAGCTATCATTACCCCGATCACACAGCTGACGAAGCAGAACTCTCGGTTCAGTTGGTCCACTGAAGCCCAAGCTGCCTTCCAGACACTCAATTCCTTGTTCACCTCTGAAGCATCCTAACTCTGCCTTGCCCTACATCCTGGAAGTGGTTGCTTCAGAGACTGCTGTGGGAGCTGTTCTCTCCCAACGACAAGGCACCAAGGCTTTGCTCCACCCAGTAACTTTTTTCTCTCGCAAGCTATCCACACCCGAGAAGAAATAGGATGTGGGAGACAGGGAGCTATTGGCCATTAAATCGACCTTGGAAGAATGGTGGTACCTGCTTGAAGGGGCCACACACCCCATCTTTATATATATTGATCACAAAAACCTGAAGTACCTGAGGATGGCCAAGAGACTGAGATCCCAGCAGGCCTGCTGGGTGCTCTTCTTCTCCAGGTTTCAGTTCCACCTGACACACAGGCCGGGATCAAAGAACATAAAACCGGACGCTCTTTGCCGGATGTTCTCGGAGTCAGGAGACACCACTCCGCCTGACACCATACATCCCTCGAGGAACTTCCTACTCACCCAGGAAGATTTGTTGTCACAGATCAGACTGGTCCTAGCTGGCTCCCCCGGTCCTTCTCACTCCAGACTGGTAGTAAAGGATGGATTATGGTGGTTCGCCCACAAAATCTTCGTCCCAGCAGGCCAACGCCTAAGGGCTTTAGGATTCTGCCATGACCACAAGTTGGCCGGGCATTTCGGGGCCCGCAAGACAGCCGAATTGCTTTCCCATTCCTTCTGGTGGCCGAGAGCTGAGGAAGATTGCAGAAGGTACGTCAGCTCTTGTCCCATCTGTGCCTGAAACAAGAAAGCCAAAGCCTGGGGCCTCTTGAACCAGCTCCCTGTACCTGAATGCCCGTGGTCTCAGTTAACCATGGACTTTATCGTGGAGCTGCCCCCTTCTGAGGGATATTCCACCATCTTTGTGGTCGTTGACCATATGACCTAAATGGATCATTTTCTGCCCATGAAGGGCACTCCCACGGCTGCCGAAACTGTGGACATCTTCATCAAAGAAATAGTCCGGCTTCATGGAGTCCCCAGTAATATTGTATCTGATCGTGGGGTCCAATTCACCTCCAGATTCGGGAAGGCTCTGTGTTCAGCATTGGAAATCGAATTATCCTTCTCGTCTGCTTACCGCCCCCAGACCAACGGCCAAACAGAGAATGAATCAGACCCTGGAACAGTCAGTACCTTCGCTGCTTTTCTACGTTCTCTCAGAACGATTGGGTTGCACTGCTGCCACTGGCTGAGTTTGCGTACAATAATACCATCCACTCGGCCACCAAGCAATCCCCATTCTGGGCTTCCATCCCACGTTCCTCCCTGACCTGACCCCGGAAAGCATGGTTCCAGCAGCACAGGAAGTCACAAGTTTTCTGGAAACCAACAACAAACTTTTGCAGGACACCCTGTCTAAGACTCAGAAACAGAACAAGGAGGCCTTCTGTCAGGAAAGAACTCGGGGAATACCTGGCAAAGTTTCCAACATCCAATATGGCCACGCTGATCCGCGCAGGTGCCATAGTAAATGGCCTTCGGTGACGAGCATTCGTTCGTAATACGTGCAAACGTTTGTCTGCAATACGCTCCAATTACCAGGGAGGACTGGTCTATAAAAGGACACCAGTGACTCACAAATCACTGGATTATGGTCAGCTCTGTATCCTGTGTTCCTGTGCCTTGTGTTCCTGTGATTGATTACCTGTTACCAACCCGGCTTTCCGTGACGTGCTCTGGCTTCTCTCCTGGCTCTGAACCCGGCTTGCTCCATGGACTTCTCCTGCCTTCTCCTGATTACCTTTGTGTGTTTGACCCTCGGCCTGGCCTTTGATGCTGCATCTTGCCTAGTCCTTCTGCTGTGATCCGCCTGCACTTCCAGAACAGCATCCGGTCCATCTACCGTTTACACAGGGTGCCTCTACACCTGGAACCTTCAGCCAAGCTCCGTTTGCAGGCAACCCGTGCACCTTTGGGCACAGTACCCTCTGTTACCAATCCCAGGGGTACCGTGCACTCAGCCGCAAGGGAAGCCCTCTCATCACCTCAGCCTCCAGCCCAGTAGTGACACCTTTGACAAGAGAAGGCGGGGGGAATTGGAACTGCAGCCAGCAATCGAGTCTGGCTGTCCACCAGGAACCTGAAATTGGCTTGTCCCTCAAAGACGTTGGTTCATTGGGCCGTTCCCAATTTAAGAGGAAGATTAACAGGGTGGCATTTGAGCTAGATCTTTCCCCTTCGTTACGTATCATTAAATTATTGCCACCAACCATATCAAATGTCTGCCAACATCACATACAGAACAATAGAAAAAATAGTTCATAGATGCCCACTTAAGACCGTTTGTAGTAAGTCTGCCCTCGTATGTAAGGGACACAATACATCTTCTACAACAAATTGAGGGTATTCATGTCTCACCAGAAGCCATTCTGGTCAGCGTGGATGTTGAAGCCCTGTACAACTCAATCCCTCATCAGAAGGGATTGAAGGTTATCAAACAAATCCTGTCTCAGTCCCACAAAAGATGACAAAAAAACAACGCCTTCTTGGAAGAGGCTTTAAATTTCATTTTGACACATAATGTGTTCACTTTCGACGGTTCCCATTTCCTCCAGGTACAGGGTGTTGCGATGGGGACTTGCTGTGCCCCATCGTACGCCAATCTTTACCTGGGGGAATGGGAACGCTCGTTATTTTCTGATGAACAGATGTTGTCTATGGTGTGCCATATTCAAGTATGGTTTCGTTACATAGACAATGTCCTTCTCATCTGGGAGGGATCTGTGGACTTGCTGGAGGAGTTTCTGAAGCACCTCAACAAGAAACACTTCAACCTGCAATTTACCATGGTTTATGATTCCAAGAAAATAACATTCTTGGACACTACCATCCAAAAGGAGGATGATGGCAGTCTTTTGAGTGGACTCTATAGGAAACCAATGGCCGGCAACACTATCCTTCATGCGGATCGTTTTCATCCGGCACCATTAGTGAAATCCATCCCCTTTTCACATTACCTACGATTGAAACTTAATTGTTCTAACCCAACTGATTTTCTATACAAAGCCGATAAACTGCGTGAGAGACTCCTGGCGAGGAGTTATTCCAAAACCTGCCTCAGAAAGGCCTTTAATAGGGCCAACGGTCGTACCCGCCAAAGTTTCCTCTTTGCCCCTTCTAAAAAGGGTGGAGAAGAAGGACAGATTACTAGGATTATCACTAGATGCAACAAGCAACACAAATCCATTAAAACTATTATACACAAACATTGGCATTTGCTAACTTCAGATCCTCTTCTGAAACCACATTTACCTTCAGCCCCAACCATTACCTATCGACGTGCACGTTCACTTAGGGATCAGCTAGTTAGCAGTGAATATGTGGGCTCCTTTCAGGGTGACCCTTGCAAACGGAGGGGCACTTTTACATATGACGGCTGTTCAATATGTAGATATATGAATACCCAGAACCCACTAACCTTGCCTAATGGCACCCCCTACAAACCCCAGCATTTTGCCAATTGCAGGACCCCTACATGGTGTATCTTTTGATGTGCCACTGTGGGGGGGGGGGGGGTTCTACGTTGGCAAAACATTACAGGAGTTTTCTAGACGAGCTTTGAGACACATTGCTAACATAAAATCAGCAAACCCTGAGGCACCTTTGGGACGCCATGTCCTAAAATGCCATCAGGCTCGTTGATAAAAATACCAGAAATATTCAGCGCAAAATAAACCCTATAAGCAACTCACAGCAGGCTGAACACTAATGGGGAAATTCACAACACCATTGATATACCATAAAACATAAAACAGTGCAGCGCTATGATAAACATTGTAGGATAGCATGAAATAGTCCTTAACTTAAAAGTCCATGAGCACCGGCATCACTCACTGCTCCTCTCATGTAATGGGTAAGTTCACAAAGGAATACCTTCCCTCCTGAATGGACAGTCCTTCACTAAGATCCAGCTGATTGGTCTGCCTCAGTATACATGGAAGAAAGATAAACAATATCGCATCTAATGCTCTCAGTACGCTAGATAATCCACCAGCAGATAGAGAATAGTCCCCGGTGCCAAAGAGGAGAAAAGAAAACAAAAACAGCCGACACAGGTGTGTGATGTGAAATCCTCCACCAGACGTGAACACACTGCCTCTCACCTTCCCTCCAGGACCACAAGGCCCATAATGCATCTTCCTCCTAGGAGGACTAAAGGACTAAAGATGGAAAACGCTCCCAGCTGGGCTCCAATCCTGCTTGTAACATCAATTCAGGCCTCGTTTATACATGAAAAAGAAATGCCACAAAAAGTGCTCTCTGAAAAACTGTTACATTTATTGAAGAATAAAAAAGCCACTCACATAAAAAGCACTCCGTCCGAGTGCAGGAATACACACATGATGAGTAAAAATAGACGTGCTGTGGAGACATCAGGGTCGTTGCCCAAGATTTTCCTTCCTCATTCTGGATCGCATACATCCAAATGCCTGGGGTGGTGACGGGGATAAGATCCTGTTGCAGCGTGAGTCACGCTGGATAGCGGCCCTCCAGGCCACCTCACCTCCTGGCATTAATGAGCACCTCAGTTTTAGACCCTTTTTGGAGGGATTCACCTCGAGTGGCTGGGATAGGTATAATGTATAAAAACATCTCAAAGCGGTTCTGGGCTTCGACCTTTGTTGGGTTGTGTTGCTGTAGATTTCTATGTGTATCCTAGTATGTATATAAATATAAATGGGGGATAGCCCCCGTACTAGTATGGTCAGTGTATCATAATATGTATACTGTGATTGTGTATGTGCTCTTTTCTCGTTGCAGTTTTAATCCACCGTTGAGGGTTCGAATGGCGAGCCTCACCATTGGAGCCACCCCTTTTTTCTTCCTTTTTTCCTTTCCTTCATTCTGCTTTCTTTCCTATCTATGTTTCTCTTTCCCACTATTGCTTTTTCTGTCTATTTCCAATCTGATGGGTCTTTGGGTTTGGGTGTCCTTTCCTTCCCCCCCCCCGGGTTGTTTGGTATTCACCACCTGGCGCACCCAGACCCCCGGCGCCATTGTTGTGGCTGGGGGCTGAGTATTTTGGCGAGACATGGACCTTCGGGCCCTTGAGGGATCCTTTGGTACCTGCTATCTCTCCTCTGTGCTAGTGGGGCCCTCCCGTGGATGGTCCATGGGGTGGCGCCGTGCAGGGGGGCCCCTGGGGACTCATTCTGGGTCCCCGTGCTGATTGGATTCTCGGACCTAGGCTAATTATCAATCCTGACACCGTTGTCTTTTATTTTTTTTTGTGCCAGCAATTATAACCTTGATCTCCACGGTGATTTAGTTTCTGGCCAAATGGGCTTTAAAAAATCCCCCTTTTTCTGCTTCCTCTTTTTTGTCTTTTTCCCTTTACTGAGTACATATACAAATATTTCGGATGTTTCTTCATATTGAGGAATTTGGTGCCTTTGTTGGGCTGCGGTGGGGTGCTGTGCCCATGGCGACTGCGGTGCTTTGGCGTCGGCGGACCCGCTTGGTGGCAGTGCAGCTTTGTGTGGCTGGTGCATCGCATTCCCCATGGGTGATGACGTATGCGCGTTCGCGTCATAGACACAACAACTCGATGACGTCACTGTCTCACGCGATTGAGTGTCACGCACAATTGGGCGTCGAGCACGTGTGTCTTTTGGCGCCATTCTCCCTCCCCCTTCCTCCCTATTCCGTTTACATCTAGAAGATGGTTAACTTGTGCACATCAGTTTATTTGGTATACTCATCTATGAGAATTTAAAAATTCCATAATTATATTATATATACACTTAGATGGTATCCCCGGTTTACGCCGTAGGGCGACGCCAAGGGAGACTCAGGGTGGCACACCATGGGCGTCCGCAGAACTTTTTTCAGGGGGGGCATAATTTTAAGGTCACCCATGCTCCGCCCCTTTCGACAATGTCATGAAGGGGAGGGGCTTAGCCGCAACTCACAATTATTTATTTTAAAGGGGGAAACGGCAGACTTTATTCCAGGTATGTGACATGTACAGGGTGCAGATTCCAGGCGTGTGCTTTGTACAGGGTGCAGATTCCAGGCGTGTGCTTTGTACAGGATACAGATTCCAGGCATGTGCTTTGTACAGGGTGCAGATTCCAGGAGTGTGCTATGTACAGGGGGCAGATTCCAGGCGTGTGCTATGTACAGGGGGCAGATTCCAGGCATGTGCTATGTACAGGGTGCAGATTCCAGGCGTGTGCTATGTACATGGTGCAGATTCCAGGCGTGTCCTATGTACAGGGTGCAGATTCCAGGCATGTGCTATGTATAGGGTTCAGATTCCAGGAGTGTGCTATGCCAGTATACATATCCAATCCCCTGCACAGAGCTCTCTTCCCCCCACAGAAAAGAATTGTCTATAACTCACATTGGCAGGTCAGGCTCCTGGCACAGGCTTCTGCAGGCTCTGCAGGTCAGTGCTGTCTTAATACCGGACGATGGAAAGCCCTGCCGGCTGCCGTACACAGTGTGATCTTCCTTCCTGTGCCGGGAGCTGGTACATGGAGTTATTCCAGCACCTGCTCACAATCTGCGCAGACACCTTGCGATCCCTGATTCCAGGGGGGGCACTTGCCCCCCCTTGCCCCTACCTGCGGACGCCCATGTGGCACACCGAGGTTAGGTGCTTGTGTAACTTTGGGGCTTTGTTTTCCCGCAGTTTGCGCCTATATAACTAGGTACCCTATGTCAATATTGTGAGCCCTGTAATTTTAACCTCTATACAGTGAAATGATTCTAATGCATATATGGGGTCTCTTTCCCCTTTTTCTTTTTGTTCCAGGCAGACATCCATCTTTTTTCTTTCTGTGGCCGTTACCATCCGTGCGGTGTTCCTTCCCGTTCACGGCTTGCCGTTCCTGGGGGGTCCTTGTGGTGGTTCCCTACCCAGTGGTCCCCCTTTAAGGACCCTGGATTGGTGGCCCCTTTTGGTGTGGCATGTACGTTCATTCCAGCAGTGTGCGGTGAGTAGTCTTTCATTGTGTTCTCCCGGTCCAATGCTATGTACATTGTGAACAACGGCTCATAATAATTCATGTATGTTTTTTAGAGCACTCATCTTGGGGATATATGACCGTCCCTGAAGAAGGGTATTTGTCCCAAAACGTGTTGGGCCCATGCCCAAGATGATAACTGCTCCACATCTCTATAAGGATTGTAACGTTTTGTCCTTGAATTGTAAATATATGCCACGTTGCTTTTATCATTGTATGTATGTGACCTTATGATACACTACTTTTTATACAGAAGTCTGTTAACAATAAAATTGATTATGATTTTACTTCAACTGTCTAGATGTATGTACTGCCGTACAAAGTCCCACTATTGTACTGGGGGAGTACTTTTTTCCTTCGTTACGTATCCACCCAGTCTTCCATACATCTCTATTAAAACTAGTTGTCCCAGATTCCTTTCCGGGATGGAAGACGGATCCACCCGAACCGATTCTGGTAAACGGAGAGGAGGAGTTTGAGGTGGAAGCCATCTTGAATTGTCGGAAGAGGGCTGGAGTTACTCAGTATTTGGTAAAGTGGAAGGGTTATGGACCCGAAGAAAGTTCTTGGGAGCCGGAAACAAACATTCATGCTGCAGAACTAATTCATGCCTTCAAAAGAAAATCACGTAGCGTGTGCGTGCACATGTGCGCGTTATGAGCCAAACAGCCCATTTAAGCGGACGGCAACCTGCAACCAGTGCTGTCCGTTCTACAGTGTTAGTGTACCTGTGAGCCTCAGCTCTGTTCCTGTTTCCTGGAGACCCGGCTTGACCTGACCTGTTTGTTATCTGCCTGCACCGACCCCCGGCTACCCACGACCATTCTCCTGCCTGATCCCTTGTACCTCCGCTGCCCGCCTGATTATGACTTCTGCTTGGACCTGACCATTCTTCTGCCTATTCCTTTGTACCGAACCGCCCGCCAGTTGCCGACCCAGCCTGAACCACCTATCTTCTTATCTGCACAAGCCGCTCCGGAATCTCTCCCACCATCATCAGACTATCCAGCCCTCGTGCCATCCTGTACTCTCGGACCTTCAGTCTGCTCTACCAGGGGTCCCAGAATCAGGTGCGCAAGAGTGGTTGCTCCCTGCATAAGACAGACTCCACCACCAGGTGCGTGACACCTGGACCAATGCTTTGACTGTGCTGCCAATATCTCTACATGTACTGACTATGGACAGTATTCCTGCCCGCTGCTTGTTTTGCTGTCGCTGTCCACGTTCCTGCCTGCTGCCTGGACCGCTGCTCTCCTCTGTTGACCACTGCACTACTAAAACCGCAGGTAATCTTTTCTTACCCTTTGCTCAGCAGAGTGTATTTTGGTTTGTAATTGGTATGTACAGTACATGCTATGTGTTAGAAATATGAAGGGCCCCCAACAATGTGATAGGTTGGCAGGAATTTGTGTGTGTGATTTATGTCCCTAGAACACCTGGAGATGGATGTTGGGCTTCTGTATGTGGCCAGGCTGTGTAAAAGTCTCTCATGTGGTATCACCTACAGGATTTTGGCCCAAATGAGAATCACAATTTTTTGCTTAGAATAAAGATCACAATTCTCGCACGATTCTCGTGGCATAACATCTTACATATACAAAAACAAATGGGCTCTGCCCAGATTTGGCAGACTGCCCAGATAGGAGAGACTCAAGTCACTCTGACTTAGAAAAAGACTCCTGGGGAGACATCAGGCGACTTGCATTGACTTCTATTACAGTCAAGTTGCGCTGAGTCGCCCCGCAAGTCAGACTCCATTAACTGCACTGAAAATCGCGTTAATGCCTGAAGATCTCGGGGGGGGGGGGGGGGAGGGGGCAATCGAGATTGCAATTTTATTATGATTAAATGTGCAGCTATAGTATCACCATACTCAGGAGGAGTAGCAGAATGTATTTTGGTGTGTCATTTTTGCTACGTACATGCTATGTGTTGGAAAAATCTTATGAATGGACAACTTTGTGTAAAAAAAAAAAAAAAAATGCTTTTTCATTTTTTTCCACATTTTCCAAAGACATTTAGACGTTAGGGTGTTTGCTTTCCAAAATGGGGTCATTTTGTGGGCATTTTCATTGTCCTGGTGCCCCAGGGCCTTCAAGATTGTAATAGGTTGGCAGGAATTTGTGTGTGATTTATGTCCCTAGAACACCTGGAGATGGATGTTGGGCCTCTGTATGTGGCTAGGCTGTGTAAAAGTCTCACACATGTGGTATCGTCATACTCAGGAGTAGCAGAATGTATTTTGGGGTGTCATTGCAAGTATGCATATCCTATGTGTGAGAAATAACTTGTTATTCTGACAATTTTGTGTAAAAAAATTTTGCAAAGAATTGTGGGGGAAAATTTACAACTTCAAAAAATTCACCATGCCTCTTACTAAATACATTGGAATGTCTACTTTCCAAAAATGGGTAATTTGGGGGGTATTTGTACTTTACTGGCTTGTTGGTGTCTCACAAAATGAGATAGGCCGTCAGTACATCAGGTATGATCAATTTTCAATGATTTGCACCATAGCTTGTAGACTATAACTTTCACAGAGACTAAATAATATACACTAATTTGGGATATTTTTACCAAAGATATGTTGCAGTATAAATTTTGGCCCAAATTTATGAAAAAAAATATTTTTTTGCAAAATTGTACTATACAAAAATAAAAAAAAAGTGTGTTTTTTTCCAAAATTTCACTTACAATGATAAACAAATTTTGTTTGGGTACAGTGTAGCATGAGAGAGTAATTGAGATTCAAAGTGTGAGAGCGCTGAAAGCTGAAAATTGGTCTGGGTTAATCCCATTTTTTTTTTTTTTACTTTTATCAAATTTATTTTAACCGCTTGCTGTCCGCCTGCCGTCAAATAACGGCGGAGCGGAACGGCTCTCGTTCCGGGCGGACGTCATATGACGTCGCCCCTTTAAGCCGGGATTGCGCACGATCGGGCGCACGCATCCCGGCTCGGTCGGTGGCGGCGTGTCCCCAGGACACAGCTCGTCACCGACTGGGGTGAACAGCCATTGGGCACGGCTGTTTACCACGTGATCGGCCGCGACGAAGTCACGGCTGATCACAAAGTGGTATTCCCCGATTTACACTACGCATGCGTGCGATCGGGAGCGCGCTGCGGGTGTACGTGGGTGGCAGCGTGTTCCCAGGGAACACTGCCTGCCACCCACAGTAAAGAACAGCCATTGGCCAGTGGCTGTTAGCATGTGATCGGCTGTGATCCATTCACAGCCGATCACAAATGTAAACACAGGCTGATAACTAGCTGTTACCAGCTCTTCTCTCCTCACACACCGTTTCCAGTGTGAGGAGAGGAGAGCCTGGATCAGTGAGTTACCAGTCTGTGTTTGTACTGTACAACACCTGCCATACGCATCACATTTAGCCCCTTATG
>BLSH010085442.1:0-11771 GCA_018402905.1 Glandirana rugosa | reverse complement strand
GCTTTCCATCTAAAATGCATCTCATCAGCCTTAGAAAGGAGAAATTAAAAAGCAGACATAGGTCATCCTCCTACATGTATTCTTCTTTGGAAGAGTCTGAAGGTTGGTGGGCCTGAGAAAGCTACTGAGTCCAGTTACTGGCTTCGGAAGGAAAACTGGACCTTGCCAGAATAGATGACCCTTGCACAAGGCGAGTCCAAACAGCTCTTTTAGAGTGTCTTGATCTCATGCTTAATGAATTGTGACAATTGTGTCTATCATCATCATTGGGGGCACAGTGTTAGCTAGCACTACAGAAGAAAAAGATTTGGGGGTGCTTATTTCAGATGATTGCAAAATGAGCAAACAGTGTAACCAGGCAGTGGGAAAAGCAAATAGAATTCTGGGATGTATCAGTAGAGGGATCACCAGCAGGAGGAAGGAGGTTCTGATTCCTCTATATAGATCTTTAGTGAGACCTCACTTAGAATACTGTGTCCAGTTCCGGAGACCTCACTTACAAAAAGATATTGATAAAATAGAACGAGTTCAGAGACGGGTAACAAAAATGGTGAAAGGTCTGGGGGATAAAACATATCAAGAGCGACTTCAGGAACTTAATATGTACAGTCTGGAGGAAAGAAGGGAGAGGGGAGACATGATTGAAACCTTTAAATACCTCAAGGGGGTGAATAAGGTTCAGGAGGGCAGTCTTTTCAATATGAAACCAAAATCAAGAACACGGGGACATGACCTCAAACTAACTGGGGGGAAGTTCAAAACTAATCTTAGAAAGTATTATTTTACTGAAAGGGTGGTTGATGATTGGAATAAACTACCAACAGAGGTTGTGAGACAGTCAACAGTAAATGGCTTCAAACATGCTTGGGATAAACATAAATCCATAGTCAGACAACAAGGTTAATGAAAAAAAAAATAAATAAAAAAAAAAAAATAAAATAAAAAGGGGCAGACTCGATGGACTACTCAGTCTTTTTCTGCCGTCACTCTTCTATGTTTCTATGTTTCTATGTTTCTACCCTTGCACAAGGCGAGTCCAAACAGCTCTTTTAGAGTGTCTTGATCTCATGCTTAATGAATTGTGACAATTGTGTCTATCATCATCTTAATCCCCCACTGTCTGAGCAAAGTAGGATTCATAAACTCATGTTCATGCACATCTTGGCAGAGCCTGAAGAGGGCTGCCTTTCCTGGGAAGCAGATGGGTACAGTCCCCTACCTTATTTAGTATCGTTGGTCTTTATTCGAGATTGGCATTTGCTTTCCTGCAGAAAAAGAAGGCAAGCAAAAACATTGAGCTTGTTCAATGACTATTAAGCAGCAGTGCAGTGCTTCCGTCATACAGAAGCTCAGTAAACCAGTAATAAGGAAACTGTCCACTCCAGCCAGGATATTGCACGGCTTCTACATTGAGAGTGATTTACACTCATATGCCGCCCCAGAGACCAGCAGAGGGGCTTCCTGATAGATGATGCATTTAGGATGTGAGCACAGGGACCACATCCCAGTGGAACAGGATGGACACCCCACAGTTTATTCAGGCTAGGTAGGAGACATGTGCCAATTTCCTGGACCCGGTCCCTTCCCGGTGAGTGGAAACAACTCCTTTAGAGTGTATTTACATGTTAATGAATGTGGCAACCTGTTAGGTGTCATCATCTTGTCTTTGCTTGCTTCAACCAACAGGATTCACACAGTTCTATTCCATCTGCATCTTCTCTTGGAAGAGTCTAGAAAGAGTTGATTTGCCCAGTGTGAGTGGAAACCACTTCTTTAGAGTGTATTGCTCACATTTAATGCATGTGACAACCTATTCGGTGTTGATATCTTTGTCCTTGACTGCTTGAAGCAGCAGGATTTATAGTCACATTCATTTGTATCTTCTCTTTGATGAGATTGAAGCCGATTGTTTGCCTGGGAAGCCCCCGAGACTGCATATTGCCAGAATAGGCAACCCCTCATTAGGCCAGTGGACACATTCCTTAGAGTGTATTGACCACAGGCTTAATGAAAGTCACAACCTGTTAGCTGCCGTTGTCTTCATCCTTGGTTGCTTGAACAAAGCAGTATTCTTGCAGTCATGTTCATCCTTAATCGCTATTAGTAAGCACCTGAATAGGATTGCTTTGCCTGGAAAAAAGGCTTGGAGACTGTTCAATGTCGAAACAGGTAACCCCTTCACAGAGCGATTGGAAACACGCCTCTAGAGTGTATAGACCATGTGCTTAAACAAATGTGACAGCCTGTTAAGTGTTGCCATCCTTATCCTTGTCTGCTTGAACCAACAGGCTTCATACATCACATTCATGTGTATCCTCTCTTGGAAGAGTCTAGAGAGAGTCGATTTTCCCACAATGTGAGTGAAAACAACCCCTTTAGGCTCCGTTTCCACTAGTGCGACTTGTCATGCGACCTTGGACACAAAGTCACATGACAAGTCACAATCCATTGATCTCAATGGCACCCATTCCCATCTATGCAAGTTTGAAAATCTGCGACTTTGAAAAGGTGCCTGCATCACTTTGATGCGACTTTGGAATCACACCAGTGGAAACGTAACCCAAGATATATAGGTGTCATCAAGAAACATACAGTGCTTAGCCTGCCAAGGCATGAGTGGCACAGGACCAGCTTAAGGCCGTGCTTGATGCCTGCCAACTGGAGGGACTAAATGGTAAAAAGCCCATAGTTAATTTATCATACACCTGAAAGAAAACTTACTTGAACGGTGCCCCTTACCTCCTTAGCAATGACTGGCTACCAGGAAGAGTTGATGCTCATGGCTTAGCAATATAAGCAAATTGCTTTGCAGCAAGCTGGCAGGAAGACAAGGTAACCATACATAGACTTACTGCACAAGGACTTCTTGACCTCACTTATATCTGATAAACAGGATACTAAGCAAAAGTCATTTGGAAATTTAATATATCAAAAGTTACTCATCTACTTCAAATGATAGCCCTGCCGCTTAATAAAGCAGTTTAAAGCAAATTTTATGCAATTGGAATTAGCTTGTTTGGCAATAAACCTCTAAGGGGTTAACCACAGCTAAAGGGTGGCCGACACAGCAGAATCTCAGACCTGACATTAGTACCAGGTGCTTATTGAAACAAACTCAACTATGCCAGAAGCAGGACAAGTATAAAAAAGCTTGTTCAAGACAGAAAAAAGGCAGGATCACAATAATATTCAGCACAATACATAGCTTACCTATAGCTAGAATAGAATTTTTTTTTTTTTACAAAAGTTGAGTGAGGCTGGCCATACACTACACAACTCTCCAACCTCTCCCAGATCCACCTTCCACCATGCAGTGCAAGGGTGTGCCTGATAGCACCCAAATTACATGGGTTATGTTTGATCTCACACTGCATGACTTTGGTAACCTAAAGGAAAGCCGAACAAGAACTGCACAGTGCAAGGCCAGTTTCCCACCCCGATAGCCAACATGCAGCCAGCCAGGTGCCCATAATTCCACCGCAAGCTGCTGTGGAACTCAGACATCCCAGCTGCCATATTGCGATCTGTATAATCTAGAGAAACATCACTGAACAAAGGAAGATGCATTACAGACAAAAAAAAAAGGTAAAAATAGCCTGTACAGAGAGAGCAGAACCACGCCATGCCCCCTGCTAATAACAGATCTAACACACCATTCAGGTTGCATGGACTTGCCCAGGCACCAGGATGCTCCAACAGGAGAGGGTTTACCTCTGTCCAGGAGCCCTCCACCTGGTGAGGCTAAACCAGGTGGGAGAGGTAGGAATCTTAAATACTTAACATTTCATCGTAGGATCATAGTGGTGTTGTCTCTGGAGCGAGGACAAAAAAGGAACGTAGGAGTATAGGGGGGCCCTCCTTTTATTCATTTAGTGGGCTGTCCTATGGGGGCCAGAAGGGAGGACCTGACCCATACGTAGGCTGACATGATGAGCTCCAGGAAATTTCATTTATAATTGCTACTTCCTTAGGGATTTTAATCTTTCATCACTGTTTTATTGAGATTTGTATATCTTTAATACATACACAATGGACAGACCTTAGAAGAAGGAATCACTCTGAAACATGTCGTCTGCTGGGACCTTTTGAACCAGCCTTATGGGCGGTCAGTTGGGTTGAACCCTCCTTTGCTTGTGTGATATGTGTACATATTTTATGCAGTCTGTGCTTTTCTAGTCCACGCTCTATGATAGGGCTGTATCACATTATGAATTATAAATTACACACATACATTATAATCCAAATTATGGAATATAATTGCACTGAATGGACCCTTTGTCTAAGTTTTATGAATATTTAAATCAATAAATTGGTGTTGTCCTTTTAACCCTATTACCTGTTTATTCACTGCCTCAAAGTCCCTGAGGGGTTTCTCCTTCTTTGCCTTCGAAGCATTATTTTTAATCCTTATCATATTGGGATGTTGGCAGTAATTTTGATATCCTGCGAGATTCTGGCCATATACAGTATCTCACAAAAGTTAGTACACCCCTCACATTTTTGTAAATATTTTATTTTATCTTTTCATGTGACAACACTTAAGAAATTACACTTTGCTACAATGTAAAGTAGTGAGTGTACAGCTTGAATAAGTGTAAATTTGCTGTCCACTCAAAATAACTCAACACACTGCCATTAATGTCTAAACCACTGGCAACAAAAGTGAGTACACCCCTTTCCCTCCCCGGTGTCATGTGACTCGTTAGTGTTACAAGGTCTCAGGTGTAAATGGGGAGCAGGTGTTTTAAACTTGTGTTATCGCTCTCACTCTCATACTGGTCACTTGAAGCTCAACATGGCACCCCATGGCAAAATACTCTCTGGGGATCTGAAAAAAAGAATTATTGCTCTACATAAAGATGGCCTAGGCTATAAGAAGTTTGCCAAGATACTAAGGCCTCATACACACAGGACGTTAAAAAAAAAAAAAAAAAAGTCCTAAAAATGTCAGTAGCTTATCAGTGATTTTTTTTCAGCTTTTATAAGCGTTATATTACTGGCGTTTTTTGCGTGTTTTTAAAGGGCCAGCATTTTTTTTTTTTTCTTGGAGCCAAAATGTCCAAAAACGTTGGTGAGCCAAGTTTTTGCGCGTCTTTGGGCGTTAGAGCGTTTTTACAGCTGAATAACGTCTCTCAGAACCTACTAGTCTTGGTTTGTTTTTTTTACAGCTCAAAAACGTCCCTGCCAAAAACAGTTGATAACAGCCTATGTGTGCATGAACACATAGGATAACTTGATGGGGAGTTTAATGACTGTAGAAAAAAACATCTGCAGCTGAAAACAGCAGCTGTAAAAACATCAAAAAACGTCCTGTGTGCATGTGGCCTAAAACTGAGCTGCAGCACAGTGGCTAAGACCATGCAGTGGTTTAACAGGACAGGTTCCACTTAGAACAAGCCTCGCCATGGTCGACCAAAGAAGTTGAGTGCACATGCTCAGCTTCATATCCAGCGGTTGCCAGCATTGCTGCAGAGGTTGGAGGGGTGGGGGGTCAGCCCGTCAGTGCTCAGACCATAAGCCATACACTGCATCAAATTGGTCTGCATAGCTGTCATCCCAGAAGGAAGCCTCTTCCTCTTCATGGATTACTGGAACCATGTCCTGTGGTCTGATAAGACCAAGATAAACGTATTTGGTTCAGATGGTATCAAGCGTGTGTCGTGGCAACCAGGTGAGGAGTACAAAGACAAGTGTGTCTTGCCTACAGTCAAGCATGGTGGTGGGAGTGTCATGGTCTGGGGCTGCAAGATTGCTGCTGGCACTGGGGAGCTACAGTTCATTGAGGAAACCATGAATGCCAACATGTACTGTGACATACTGAAGCAGAGCATGATCCCCTCCTTTGGAGACTGGACCGCAGGGCAGTATTCCAACATAACGACCCCAAACACACTTCCAAGACAACCGCTGCCTTGTGAAAGAAGCTGTGGGTAAAGGTGGTGGACTGGCCAAGCATGTCTCCAGACCTAAACCCTATTGAGCATCTGTGGGGCACCCTCAAACAGAAGGTGGAATAGTGCAAGGTTTCTAACATCCACCAGCTCCGTGATGTCGTCATGGAGGAATCCAGTTGCAACCTGTGAAGCCCTGGTGAACTCCATACCCAAGAGGGTTAAGGAATTGATGGAAAATAATTGTGGCCACACAAAATATTGACACTTTGGTCCCAATTTGAACATTTTCACTTAGGGGTGTACTCTTTTGTTGCCAGCGGTTTAGATATTAATGGCTGTGTGTTGAGTTATTTTGAGGGGACAGCAAATAAACACTGTTATACAAGCTGTACACTCAATACTACTACGTTGTAGCAAAGTGTCATTTCTTCAGTATTGTCACATGAAAAGATAGAATAAAATATTTACAAAAAATGTGAGGGGTGTACTCACTTTTGTGAGATATTGTATATTATGTATTATTATAAGAGGGGATACAGAATTTCACAGTCTGCATTAGTAATATTGTGGGAGGACACAAATTGAATCCCCCAACTGCCATAGAGGGAGAAAAGTAAGCCGGTAGCAATTATCATTGTCACTTGGGGGTGACATGTATTAGTGGCAGAGGCTCAGTCTGGTGTTTCAGTTGGACATGGGTCAGTCTGATGTGTCAGTAGTTTGTTGTGGGGAGTGTTAGTCTGGGGGTGGTGATCTATCCATCTGTGTAGCCAGCAGCCGGGGGAATTCCTAATTTTTAGTGGTTTGGAGTAAGGTTTCCTCAGTCCTCAGTGCACTTAATATATTTCAATGAAACACATTTTTAAAAACGTTGTGTTATTTGCTTATCTCTGTGCTAGTGATAATTTCCCTTTCAGTGTGTTATACAGTACTACATGGACCCTTCAGCGTACATCAATGCACCCTAGTGTATTATTGTGCTCTACTATAATTCAGCATTTGGCGTGCCTTTTATATCATTGAGGGGAAGCCAAGGAAGAAGAAGATAAAAAATTAGAAGCCCATACTAATCAGGAGATACTGTATTTTTTAACCACTTCTGGACGCCCGCCATCATACGGTGGTACTTTGCCGTTAAATACCATTACTATGGTAGCAGTTACCATAACCCCGGTATTTTTTTAACCACTTGCCGACCACTTTTTTAACCACTTGAGTGGTTCGATATCGTGAACCGCCGTCATCTGACGGCAGCTACGAGATCAGCGGATCGTGAGCGTGCACCACTGGAGGTGCGCTCACTGTGTTCCGGGGGGAGCCAGGGAGCGGGTAGGGTGGACTTGATGTCTGCCCGCTACCCGGGATTGTCCCCCCCCGCAGTGACAGAACGGGGGTCCATGTATATAAACACATGGATCTCCGTTATGACAGGGGAAAGGAATGTGATCGCAGGCTCCCTGTATATGGGAGCCGTAATCACTCTCCTCCCCCAGCCAGACCAGCCCCCACACAGTAAGTAACACACACAGGTAACACAATTAACCCTTACAGTGCCCCTGCAGGTTAACCCCTTTCCTGCCAGGGACATTTATACACTAATCAGTGCATTTTCATTGCACTGATCGCTGTATAAATGCCAATGGTCCCAAAAAAGTGTAAAAATGGTCCGACATGTCCGCCACAATATCGCAGTCCCGCTGAAAATCGCAGATTGCCTCCATTATTAGTAAAAAATAAATAAAAATAAAAGGGTGACACAGTGGTGTAGTGGATAGCACTTTCAACTGGCAGCAAAAGGGTCGCTGGTTCGAATCCCAACCACAACACTACATGCCTGGAGTTTGCATGGTCTCCCTGTGCCTGCGTGGGTTTCCTTCCGCACTCCAAAGACATGCTGGTAGGTAAATTAGATCCTGTCTAAATTGGCCCTAGTATATGTATGAATGTGAGTTACGTACCTTAGATTGTAAGCTCCTCGAGGGTAGGGACTGATGTGAATGTACAATATATATGTAAAGCGCTGCGTAAATTGACAGCGCTATACAAGTACCTGAAATAATAATAATAATAACCCCATAAATAAACTCTCGTCATTCGTAAATGCAGCAACTTTTGCACAAACCAGTCAATATACGCCAACTGCAATTTTTTTTTCTTCCAAAAATATGAGGAAGAATATAAATTGGCCAAAACCGATGAAAAATTTAGTTTTTTTTTATATATGTTGTTTTTGGATAGTTTTTTTAGCAAAAAGTAAGAAATATTGTTTTTTTGTTTTTTTTTTGCAAAATTGTCTTTCTTTTTTTGTTTATAACAGAGATCAGAAATGACGCAGAGGTGATCAAATACCACCAAAAGAAAGCTCTATTTGTGGGAAAAAAAGGACACAAATTTTGTTTGGGTACAACGTCACACGACTGCCCAATTGTCAGTTAAAGCAGCGCAGTGCCGAATTGCAAAAAGTCCTCTGGTCCTAAAGTGAGAAATCCTTCCTGACGTGGTTAAATGGCGGCTTTCAGAAAAAAAAAAGTGGTCTCTGCGGCGGATTTGCCGCAAGATCACTTTCACCAGAGGCGAGAGAGGTGCCCATCCCCCTCCCGCCACTTTTCCGTCGTCTCCACCACTTACCCGACCCGCCGGTAGCAGCGGAGACGATCGGGTCCACTCCCCCACTGCCTGGATGCCGAGTGAGCGGAAGATGCCACCCACTCGGCTCCATAGCATTGAATGGCGGAAGCTCTTAAGCACCTCCCACCTGGCCACTGTACATATACGGCCGAGTGGGCTCCTTACCGCTCTGAATGGATGTTCAGGAACGTCCCTCAGAATGCGTGCTCGCAGCATGGGCACGAGGCATGCTGTGGCTAAATCCTGTGATCATTATGATCGCAGGACCTGGCTAAGAATAGATCGGGATGTGGGCGATGTGATTGGCCCTCCCGATCACGCGACGGCTGTGTCAAATCACAGCCGTCACAATGTAAACAGAGACACGTGTCTCTGTGACAGTTCTCTCCCCACTGAGCTTAGTGCGGGGGGTGGGGAGAGGGGAAATCTGCAGCTATGTGACAGCTCTCTGTGTGAAGATGATTTTATATAGATTTTATACGCCAAGCACTACTGATACCCATGTCCCCATACATGTCAGTGCCCCCATAAAATATATGTACCGGTCCCCAAAACTTCTGTCTGTCCCCCATCACATCTATCACAGTTCCCAAAATATCTGTATGTCCCCGTCACATCTGTCACAGTGCACAAAACATCCTTCTGTCCCCCATCATCGCCAACACCAAATAAACCCTGATTTGGGTTATTTTTACCAAAGAAATGTAGCATTATCATTTTTATGAAGAGAAAAAGGGATTTTATTAAAACTTACCATAAAATCCTTTTCTCTGAGTTCACTGACAGACGCAGCCTTCTTTGACATGTGGGTTATATGCAGATCCTACTAGGAGTTAACTAGGCAAAAAGAAAGCAAGCTGGCCCCTCCCAGGGGACCGTCCTCTCTCTTTCCCATATAACCCCCTGCTCTGCTCAGCATATCAGTTCGTAACAAGCCATACAAACACAACGCAGAGGGGTGGGTGCTGCGTCTGTCAGTGAACTCAGAGAAAAGAATTTTACGGTAAGCTTTAATAAAATCCCTTTTTCTCTTACGTTCACTGACAGACGCATCCTTCTTTGACATGTGGGGATGTCCCAAAGCTGTGTCATAAAAGAGGGGTGGGCAAACGACAACAACTGTACCCAACAGAAACCTCGCAGGAGGCGCCAGCCGCGCCTACACTGCCGCCTGTAAAACTTTACGGCCAAAAGCAGCATCCGAAGATGCGGACACATCAGCTTTATAAAACTTAGTAAACGTGTGCACCTAAGCCCAAGTAGCCGCCTTGCACAACTGTGACACCGACGCCTGGTGTCTGAAAGCCCAGGAAGTGCTAACAGCACTGGTGGAATGAGCCGTGACTGGGAAAGGGGGTACTTTGCTCCGAGCCGAATAGGCATGGGTCACGGTCTGTCCGATCCAACGGGAAACAGTAGCCGACGAGGCCGCCATTCCTTTTTGCAGACCCTCCGTCAGCACAAACAAAGCGTCAGACTTCCGAAAAGAGTCTGTAGCCATCAAATACACCCGCAAAGCCCTCAGAACATCCAATGAATGTAACTCAAATTCCTTAGGATGTGAAGGATGCGGACACAACAAAGGAAGAATAATATCTTCATTAATGTGAAAAGAAGAAACCACCTTCGGTAAAAATGAAGGTGACGGGTGCAAGACCGCCTTGTCCTTGTGAAGGACCAAGTAAGGAGACTTGCAGGACAACGCTGCCAACTCAAACACCCGCCTAGCGGATGTAATGGCCACCAAGAAAGCCACTTTCTGCGACAACAATTGTAAGGCAATATCCCTCATCTTCTCATATGGTGGCTTCTGCAGCACAGAAAGCACCAGATTCAAATCCCACGGTGCCATCGGCGGCCATACCTGAGGAGCCACATGGCGCATGCCTTGTACAAATGTACGAATCAATGAATGTGACGCCAAAGGCCGCTGAAAGAGAATCGCCAGAGCCGAAATCTGACCCTTGAGAGTACTCCAAGCCAAATTTTTATCCAGGCCCTGCTGCAATAAGTCAGGACCCTGAACACAACATAAGAGCGGGGATTCCAACCCCCCACCTCACACCAGGCAATATAAGCCTTCCAGGTGCGATGATAAATCTTGCGCGAAGTACACTTGCACGCTTTCAGCATAATTGGGATCACGGATTCAGCGACACCCCGATCCCTCAGCACCTGGGTCTCAATAGCCAAGCCGTCAAAGCCAGTGAGGGTAAAGCAGGGTGCAAGATGGGTCCCTGAGACAACAGATCTTCACGCAGCGGAAGACGCCAGGGAACATCTGCCACCATTCGTACCACGTCAGCAGGGCCGATCCTAGGGTCTCAGACGCCTGGGTGCAGACATTTTTCTGGCGCCCCCACATGGGCGTGGTCATCTTGCTAATATGACAATGGGTGTATTGCGCTTAGGATTGGGGTTGCTCAACTGCTGCCCTCCTGAATTCCCTCCCGTGGGTGGGATTAATGCAATGTTAGTAATGTTTGGATATGGCGCTGTCTGAGCTTTGGGTATAGGGGAAAAATGTGTATATCAGTGCAAAATATACTAGTAAAATGCAGTAGTTTCAGTATAGATTTCCGTGTGTTAAAGCGATTTTTACCTAACACACTCACACGCTTACTGATAAATAAAATAAGTGATTTATACCTTTTGTGGATACTAGAAGCAACCAGTGCTGTTGCAGTTATTACAAATAAAATCAATAATCAATGACACCTTTGCTAAAGAAAAATAAAGATCTAATTTATTTTTACAGAAAAGAAGCTAGTCACTAATTAAACATAACCAAATCAGGGGTAAACATTACAATCTGAAAAGCATCCAAATTATTGCTAAAATACAACGTGAGGATTACCAAAATGAAAATAGTTGATCCATGTAAAAACAGGGTACTACACAAAGGAAGGAAAGAGAAAAAGAAAAGAGAAAAAGAGTGGGAAAATGAAGATATGGATACAGGGAATCTTACGTGACCATGGTGGGGGGGCGTCAGCCAGACATAGAGGCCGGAAGTCCGTTCTGGGCCCTCTTTTATACACACCCTCTACCCTAATCCCACCCATAACTCCATTCACCCCTCTGGCGTCTTCCCATTGGTCTAGAGTGGTAGTGAGCCCTAATTGGCCGGATTTGAGATTCTAAGCCCAGCACAGGAGGCCAGGTTCCCATGGTCACATTACACTTTCCCCACAGTTCCCAAATTAACATGTTAAGAATCTGCCTCAGTTGGAGACATGATGTCTGAGT
>BLSH010085383.1:165150-183936 GCA_018402905.1 Glandirana rugosa | reverse complement strand
GCCTAATGATGGCTTGCTTCACTGATAGTGACAGCTCTTTGGATCTAATATTGAGAGTTGACAGCAACAGATTCCAAATGCAAATAGCACACTTGAAATTAACTCTGGACCGTTTATCTGCTCCCTGTAAATGGGATAATGAGGGAATAACACACACCTGGCCATGGAACAGCTGAGCAGCCAATTGTCCCATTACTTTTGGTCCCTGTGGGAGGCACATTAACAAACTCTTGTAATTCCTACACCGTTCACTTGATTTGGATGTAAATACCCTCAAATTAAAGCTGAAGGTCTGCAGTTAAAACACATCTTGTGTGTTTCATTTCAAATCCATTGTGGTGGTGTATAGAGCCAAAAAGATTAGAATTGTGTCGATGTCCCAATATTTGTGGACTTGACTGTATATATATATATATATATATATATATATATATATATATATACATACACACACACACACACACACACACACACACATACAGTATCTCACAAAAGTGAGTACACCCCTCACATTTTTGTAAATATGTTATTATATCTTTTCATGTGACAACACTGAAGAAATGACACTTTGCTACAATGTAAAGTAGTGAGTGTACATCTTGTATAACAGTGTAAATTTGCTGTCCCCTTAAAATAACTCAACAGACAGCCATTAATGTCTACACCGCTGGCAACAAAAGTGAGTACACCCCTATGTGAAAATGTCCAAAGTGGACCCAATTAGTCATTTTCCCTCCCTGGTGTCATGTGACTCGTTAGTGTTACAAGGTCCCAGGTGTGAATGGGGAGCAGATGCGTTAAATTTGGTGTTATCGCTCTCACTCTCTCATACTGGTCACTGGAAGTTCAACATGGCACCTTGTGGCAAAGAACTCTGAGGATATAAAAAAAAAAGAATTGTTGCTGTACATGAAGATGGCCTAGGCTATAAGAAGATTGCCAAGACCCTGAAACTGAACTGCAGCACGGTGGCCAAGACCATACAGCGGTTTAACAGAACAGGTTCCACTCAGAACAGGTCTCACCATGGTCGACCAAAAAAGTTGAGTGCGCATGCTCAGCGTCCTATCCAGAGGTTGTCTTTGGGAAATAGATGTATGAGTGCTGCCAGCATTGCTGCCGAGGTTGAAGGGGTGGGGGGGGAGGTGTCAGCCTGTCAGTGCTCAGACACTGGGGAGCTACAGTTCATTGAGGGAACCACGAATGCCAACATGTACCGTGACATACTGAAGCAGAGCATGATTCCCTCCCTTTGGAGACTGGGCCGCAGGGTAGTATTCCAACAACCCCCAACAAGGCGACCACTGCCTTGATAAAGAAGCTGAGGGTAAATACAAGGCCTGGCCATGTATTTCTCCAGACTTAAACCCTATTGAGCATCTGTGGGGCATCCTCAAACCAAAGGGGGAGGAACGCAAGGTCTCTAACATCCACCAGCTCTCATCATGGAGGAGTGGAAGAGGACTCCAGTGACAACCTGTGAAGCTCTGGTGAACGCAAGAGCGTTAAATCAGGGCTGGAAAATAATGGTGGCCACACAAAATATTGACACTTTGGGCCCAATTTGGACATTTTCACTTGGGGGTGTACTCACTTTTGTTGCCAGCAGGCTGTGTTGAGTTATTTTGAGGGGACAGCAATTTTACACTTTTATACAGGCTGTACACTCACTAATTTACATTGTAGCAAAGTGTAATTTCTTCAGTGTTGTCACATGAAAAGATATAATAAAATATTTACAAAAATGTGAGGGGTGCACTAGCTTTTGTGAGATACTGTATGTCCATAACCACCATTTCCATTTCCCTATGTATATATATATATATTTTTTTTTGATGGTATGCGAGGCAATGTGGTAGACGGACGCTACCCGTCGCCTCATATGCGTCAATGTGGACTGGATTAACAATCCGGTACAGATTTTACCAGCCACCATGGCAGGGCTGGTTCCGGTCCGGAGTTTGTGGTCCACTGGAGTCCATCAGCAGGTGGCTTAAATAATCAGGAAGAGATCTCACTTGAGCTCTGACCTGGAACTCAGAGAGGGATCTGAGATAGCTCTGTGTCTGTTTGGACTTTAAGGCCTCATACACACGGACGTTTCTTAAAAAATAAACAAAACGTCGGGCCCGACGTCAAGGAAAAAAAAATCTGCGTTTTTTGCGGTAATGCATCGGCGTTAGTGAGCGTCGGCGTCAATAGGCGTTTTTAAAAAAAAATCATCCCTCTGCTATTTTTTAACCTAAAAACGTCGGTGTCAAAAAACGCCGGTTAACGCCGGTACAATATTAGTTGGCGTTTGTTGGCGTTTTGTGGCGTCGGCATCAAAAAATGCCAAAACGTTACAGCCTCAGAACGCACTGGCCGTGGGTTATAGTTTCAGCTCACTAACGCCGACGCCATCTACAGTTCAAAAACGTTGGCATTTTTATGGGGCCATTGACTAACATGGAGAGCAGCAAAAAACGTCCGTGTGTATGAGGCCGAACCCACGGCCAGTGCGTTCTGAGGCTGTAAAGTTTTGGCATTTTTTGACGCCGACGCCACAAAACGCCAACAAACGCCAACTAATATTGTACCGGCGTTAACTGGCGTTTTTTGACGCCAACATTTTTAGGTTGAAAAATATCAGAGGGATGATTTTTAAAAAAAAACGCCTATTGACGCCGACGCTCACTAACGCCGATGCATTACGCCGAAAAATGCCAATTTTTTTTCCTTGACGTCGGGCCCGACGCTTTGTTTATTTTTTAAGAAACGTCCGTGTGTATGAGGCCTTCTAGTTTCAGCTCACTAACGCCTACGCCATCTACAGTTCAAAAACGTCTGCGTTTTTATGGGGCCATTGACTAACATGGAGAGCTGCAAAAAACGCCAGAAAACGCCGGTGTCAAAAAATGTCCGTGTGTATGAGGCCTAAAAGACAACGTTTGCATTTTGGCTTATGTTTTGTGGGTGTCGGGGGCCAGCCCCACACTGTATAGTGAGGAAACTATACTGTTAAGCGCCAGATGGCAACGACTTATTGTCTGTTTTATTTGTTTTTAACTTGCAAATCTTTTACCAATAAACCTGGCAAGCTGTCAGATTTTAAAGAATGTTGCCCGCACGCTGACTTTTTTCCTCAGAAAAGTAAATCCCCACAAGCTAATCTCCCACAATATATATATATATATATATATATATATATATATATATATAGTTAGTTGTAGCCCTACGACCGAGAAGAATGAGGATCACATAACCACGACACAAGACTTACATCATAACATAGACCTGAGATGTGCCTTGGTGGTCTGGTCGGTATGCCAAGAAAAGGGGACATACCCAAGATAAGTAATGGATGATTGTGGATAGAAAAGCTCCCTGTAAAATGGGAATGGGAGGGAGGGTATCGTGCACCGGAACCGACAAAGACTACAGGTGAGTGGTCTGCTTAAATACCCTCCGGGCTCCTCCCATAAATTCAGGCCACTATACTGGCCTTCTAATTTATGGTCATAGCCCTACGACTGAGACGAATATGGATCACATAAACACGAGACAAGACTTACAGCATAACATAAACCTAAGTTGTGCCTTGGTGGCCTGGTCGGAATGCCAAGAAAAGGGGGCAAAAATATTAAGTTTGGTAAAGGCTTGTGCCATTTCTATCTGAGGATTTGGAATGCATCTAGTGAAGCAGGCAGATTTCCATTCACCTAATTACTTGATCACGTGGTCTGATACTCAGTGCTGAGATGCAGCTGAGACTTCTCCAATCCGGAAGGAATGTCTGGTGTACCAACCGGGGTCAAGGCCCAAGTTGACCACTAGGATCCTAATGTGCCAAATAAATTGTCTGCCACTCAGGGGGCTGGTCGGAAAAGGCAACATTGGGCTAGAGTCTGATTGGCTGGGCAGGTGAGGCAGTAGCCGGTCGAGTACCGTTACTGGGCACCAGGCGTTGTTATTCTGAAAGAGGTTGATGTCGACCCCGGGTCCGGATTGTTGAATTTTGGAGACCACAAGGTGAAGAATGTAATGATTTGGAAGCGAATCAGGTCATGTCTGCACAGTATCTGGCTGCTGGTGCCACTAAAGGTGAATTCACTAGGCCGCAGAAAGCCATAGATTGCCAGGTAGATGGCTACTTGGATGACCAGGCTAGGCTGAACCCCAAACGGGGAATGTGCAAGGATTTTACACATGTCCCTAAAGAGGGCACTAGTGATAGGCAAGTGTTTGCCGTTGGCTACGGGCTAATGCATCTGAATGGCACGTAGCAGGGAACTGACTGTGTGGGGCGTAAACAGAGATGGCTTTCCGGGGTCCTGAAAGGACAGAAAAATTCTGGATACTGTGTCTAGGTATAGCCTGATAGTGTTATGAGAAAGAGCCAGCTGCGTGCGGAAATATGAGGTTGTGTGGGGGCATGAGACTAGAAACCTGCAGTAGGCATTCCAAGCAGTGTAATAGGCCTTCAGTGTGTTGCGGGACAACCAGTGGTTAATGAGCTGGGTCACGTTGAGAAGGTGAGATTTTAATCCAACGTCAGCTGTGACCGAGTTGGGACAGAAGTAGTTGTTGGCAGCGCGGTGAGGGAGGAGCCTGATCATGGCACCAGCAAGTGCTACGGGCACCCGAGCTGCTATACCCGGGTAACTGCAACAGCATCAGGAGATCCCTGAAGCTCGCACAGAGCCAATAAAGAGAGGAGACAGGATCTGCAGTCGGGAATCTATTGGCGCCTTAGCGTGGAGACGCCAGGTGGCAGGAGGATAGAGAGCCTGTGTGGAGTGGGAGGGGAGAGGATAAACTAGCAGCTGACAAGTTTGGAAAGGTCCTGGGATCTCCCGGAGAAGATCTGTCGCCTCCTGTACCCATGAATAAGACACCGCAAAAAGCAGAAAGCGGCCCCCCAATGGGGTGAAGTATAATTATAAAGCAGTGGAGGAAAGTGGACAATTTTCCCTTGGAAAAGGAGAAGGAAAAGAGGAAAAAAAAGAAAATGAAAAAAGGCTAAAGGAATACAGGAGGGGGCGCAGAGCAGCCCGGGAAAACAGCTGGGGGTAAAAAGCAACCAAACGGATGGTGAACAATAGTAAAACCGTGCTACTCAGAGGATATGAGATAGGTAGGGGGATTGCTACCCGCCACTTATGTAGTATACCAAATACTACACAAAAAGATTGATATATAAATGGGTAGTGAGGCGCAATCAACTATAGACTAGAAACTTACATAAATGAAGCATAGACAGTGTAAATAAAAATATACAACACAGTGCCCCCTAATGGCTAATGTGCAATGATAGCTGCTATACATTATAAATTGTATAAATAAATATTATATGTGCCCAAAACAAAGATATATAATGTAATACAGTGCCACCTAGTGGCTAAAGTCCATCATCGCTTACACTAAAATAAACTGTCATAACATGAAAATTCATATTGATGCATATTGTGAAAAGGATAATTATAAAGTCCATAGAAAGTGCCACAATTACAATGATTACATGATTATAAAGTGCATAGAGTCCATAGAAAGTGCCCCAGTAAGGTGCTGCTCCTATAGCTCCTACAGTGAATATAATATTAGTTCCTGAAGAAATCAATGTTGGTGCAAAATATGCAAACAAAGTGCTGCTGTAAACATTAGTGTCCAGCTAAATGCTCCTACTTCCGAAAGTGAGTGCTCCTGGGTGCATGCACACACCTCCACCAAGCAATATATTGCGCTCACCTCCAAGTGCGACCCCGATGGGCCAAGTCCCACAGTCCCCACTGGGGTATTATCCTCCTAAGGCTAGGCAGTGTGGTGGTCACCAGTATGAGGTACAGCCATACGGCATGTAAAATAGAGGGAACTCACATAAAGCTGAATCATTCAAATAAAACCATTTATTTTAAAAAAAGATGAAAAACAAACACTCACATTTGCATGTGTACTAACACCAGTACACTCGGGCAATACATTTAATACAACAATCCCCAGCAGTTCCACGAATTGCAGTTTGCCAATGGCTGCTAGCTCGTGCAGGGATCGTATCTGGTCACTCAGAACGTCAAGAGGCTCCTCCCCGGCACGTTTCGTCACTCGTCACATGACTTTATCAAGGGGTGATTTCATGATTACAAAGATAAAGAACTGATATGGCAGAAACTGAAAACAAGAGCTCCAGTAAGACAGGAAGAGGCCGTTTTACAGATATTTGCAGACTTAGCCCCCCAAACTCGGAATAGAAGAAGACTGCGCAAGCCATTATTGGAACACATAATATCCAATACTCATGGGGTTTTCCAGCTTGACTAATAGGGAGGAAGGAGGGATGTTCAGCAAAACTGAGATTTCCAGAAGAAACAGAAGGACTCTGCAGAAAGTTAGCGATTTCCATTCCAAGATATGCTAGGATGGCTCGATGTGCTAGATAAAATAACAAATCCAGAAGAACACTGGCAGTTGGTACCAAAGAAGAAAACATCAACAAAGAAAAAACATAGACAATGAAGAAGAAAATAGGGGGAGTGCTGGGGGGAGAGGGATGCAGGAAGGGAAGTATAGGATAATTATAGGACGGGATCCCAGCAGCTGAGCCGGCCAGGAGAACATCGTTTTTGGGAAAGGGCAGAGCTCAACCTTAAGGGGAAGAAAGTTGAAGGGTAGGCAGGAAAAGGTGGGGAGCCTGCTCTCGGCTGGAATGGTCATGGATAGACCAGATGACCCCACAAAAGGGAGGAAGGGTTGGGGGTGGGTGGGATGGGAGGAGTGGGGGAGTAGGGAGGGAAGTTCTTGAAGTGTAAGAGATAGCAATACCCGTGGAAATGGGAAGGCCTCATTGTTCTCCCGAGTGCCACCATTATCTTTCCCTCGCACAGAAAGGACGAAACGAGGATTAGCACTGACAAAGTGGAAGAAGGAGTGGGTTAGGATGCAGGAGGGGCCAGGAGAGTAAAGATGTCATCATTAAACTTTCTAACATATAACGTACGAGGGCTTAATACACCTGCAAAAAGACATAAAATCTTAAAGGAACCTTAACGGTATGATGCAGGTATAGTGCTCTTACAGGAGATCCATATTTCCCAGGAAACCAATGTAAAATTGTGCTCGAGGGATTTCCCAATCTGATACTATGGAGACTCCATGACAAAGAGGGCAAAAGGAGTTGCCATAGGGCTTGCCAAAGGTGTTCGGTTTGCCCTGGAGGAGAGGTTGGTGGACCCAGAAGGTCGGTACATGTTCCTAAAGGGCAAACTGTATGAAAGGGAGTGCACTTCGGCAGAGGTATATTGCCCCAATAATGGTCAAACAAACTACCTGTCCAAAGTCATTAGTAAATTAATGGAGTTTAAAAGGGGAATTGTGAAAATAACAGGAGATTTTAATCTCTGTATGGATCTAACACTGGACAGTAAGTCCAGTTTACAGGGGATTAGGAATGCACAGTTGAAGAGGTTAAAAAAGAAAATATTCCAAAGTCAACTGATGGACGTTCGGAGAGTACAACACCCAAAAATAAAAGACTGCACATTCCACTCCCCAGTACATGGGACATACTCAAGAATCGATTGTATAATGGTTGAACATAGGGCCCTGGAGTGGGTGATTAAAACAAATATTGAATTGAGAACTCTGTCAAATCATGCTCCAGTGAGCATGACAATGGAGATACCTGGAGGTCAAAAGAGGGTAAACTCATGGAGATTAAACGAGGAATTACTACAGGAAAAAGAAACAGTAGACAAAATAAAAGAAGAACTAGCTCAATATTTTAGAATAAATGGCTCAGGTGAGGTATTGGTATCCTCAGTATGGGAGGTGCATAAGGCCTACATCCGGGGGATCTTGATATCCATTGGAGCTAGGAAGAAAGAAGAAACAAGAAAGATGGATATACTAATAAAGCAAATCCATGAATTAGAACAAATACCTAAGAAAGACAATGAGGCAGAGATACTCCAAGCATTGGTTATAAAAATAGATTATATAAAGGAACTGATAGAGCAGGAGACTGGATATCAATGGGGGAACAAAATAGGAAAACATTTAGCTAAAATATTAAAAAAGAAGAAGTCGCCACAGAAATAGTTGAAACATTCAAAAAATATTATATCGCATTATACGCGGTAAAACAAAAAACTGAAACAGAAAGAACAGAAAAAATTAAGAAGTTCTTGAAAGAAGTTAATCTACCCAAAATAGCAGAAAATAAATGACCCGCTCTAGAAGCTCCTATAACACAAGAGATAAACCTTGCTTTAAAAAATACGGCTCCAGGAAAAAGCCCCGGCCCGTACGATTTTAGAAAGTTCAAGGAAATTCTAATCCCTAAGCTCTGCGTTTATATGAATGGAATTGGGACAAGTTGTAATATAAGAAGAGGAGCATTATTGGCTACAATTTCAATTATCCCTAAAGAGGGAAAGGACAAAACGCTATGCTCAAGCTATAGACCGATTTCATTGTTAAACACAGACACAAAGCTATTTTCAAAAGTATTAGCCACCAGGATATAAGAGATGATAAAAGATTTGGTACATGGGGATCAGGTTGGGTTTGTCCCATGAAGGGAGGGTAGGGATAACGGGATAAGAACCCTGCTATTACTTCAAAAAATCAAGGAGGGTACATCCCCAGGACTGCTACTGTCAATTAATGCTGAAAAAGCCTTCGACAGGGTAGACTGGGGATTTATGATACATACATTGAAAGCTGTGGGGATGGGTACAAGGATGATCCAATGGATCAAATCACTGTATAACCATCCTACAGCTAAGGTAGAGGTAAAAGGGTCTTTGTCCTTCCATTGCATAACGGGACAAGACAAGGCTGTCCCTTGTTGCCATTATTATTTGTACTGTCATTAGAACCTCTCCTCGCAGCAATTAGAAACAGTCCAGATATAGGAGTGTTTAAGTTAGGAGAAGAACATAAAATCACAGCAAATGCGGATGACATACCATTTTATATTTTGGCCCAAGGATAACACTAGCAAACTTAGTAAAATTGATTAAAAGCTATGGGGAATTAACTCATTTTAAAATAAATCCTTCTAAGTGAGAAATCTTGAACATTAATATGAGCAAATAAGAGGAGTTGGCGCTACAACGAGAATTTCCATTTAAATGGAGAGAAACAGAATTAAGCTATCTAGGTATTAAATTAACACCAGCCTTAGGGAAATGATATCACATAAATGACATACCCTTATTTAACGAAATAAAAGCAGAAAAAAAAAATGTCATATAGGTTTCTTCCCTGTTTAGGACGAATTAATACAATAAAAATGGTAATACTACCGAAAATCATCTATAAATATCAAATGCTGCCGATTAACATTCCACAGTTATATTTCAAGGCATTAAAGACTATAATAGTAAGATTCATATGGCAAAATAGACATAAAGAATATTCTATGGCAAATGTTTTATCATGGGTGATAGATTGGGTAAAAAATAAAAAAAAGATGGGTGAAGTTAGAATGCAGAATTAGTAATGCACCATTGGGTAAGCTGGTATGGATACCACTGCAATATAGGGAATTCGATGAAAACACAAATGAAATGACACCTAAAAAGGTATTTAAAATGTTGGATTTTGTCCATACATACATTTTTTTTGTAAAAACTGTGAATCAACAAAGTTTGGATGTAATGGTTTTATACATTTTTGATATGGAAAACTAATAAAGATATAGGAGTAGTCGTTGGGTCGGCTCTGCTGAAAGAATGAAATGACAATGAAACGGGACAGTGTGTCTGCTGCGATGTTGCACTTGCCTGGAATATACGTGTAATGAACATTAAATTGATGCTGCAGGGATGACTGCACCAGCCTGCGCGGGAAAGACTCGATGGGGAGCGACTTGGACCTACCTTGTTTATAAATTTGGCTGTAGCCTGGTTTGTCCTGTCTGGGTATGGTGCCAGACCTGAGCTGTTGCTACAATGGGATGGAGTTCAAATGGGGGAATGACTGACTAAAACCGGGGATCCGAAGGATTTCTAGTGGCCATGGCAAACCAGTGATGGCCAAAAATTTCAGCGAAACCTGTGGAGGCTGCGTTACCCGTAACTATCTGAGGTGATAAAGCTGATGCTAACGGAATAAACATGGATATGCTGTTCCAGTTGTCAAGGAATTCGTCCCACATTGTCAAATCTGCTATGCTGCTGGGTTCAACTTGGGAACTTAATCGAGGTCTTGTACCTAAGAGGAAAACCAAGAGGCGTGAAATGAAGGACCGCCCATGAGGGATAACCCTTCCGGCAAAATTAAGCATTCCTAATAGGGATTGTGGCTGTCTCTTAGTACGTCCTGTGAGAGGTTAAAGGCGTGAATGACCGCCCTGATTCAGGCCAATTGGTCGGGAGGTAGGCTAGCCTGCAAGGAGAAAGTGTCAAGAGTGGTGCCCAGGAAGGAGATGGAGTGTGCTGGGCCTTCCACTTCATGCTCTGCTAAGGGCACATAGAGATTGAAAACAAGGGGGTGCATGTGTTAGGAGTAGAGTTGAGCGAACCTCTGGAAGTTCGGGTTCTGCTGGTCCGTCCGAACTTCGGGACAAAGTCCGGGTCCGGGTACAGACGGAACCCGAACGATCGCACAGACAACGAACCCCATTGAAATCAATGGGGACCCAAACTTTTTGGCACAAAAATGGCTGTAACAAAGTCCTGGAAAGTCCTAGAGGGCTGCAAAAGGAAGTAAAATGGGGGTAAGGGTAGGGCAAGTGCCCTACAAAAAAATGGGGACAGGGAAATAACTTTAAATATTTAAAAAAAAATAAAAACATAAAAAATGCAAAAATGGGGGCGTGGTCTGGACATGGCCGGATAGAGACGTGTCTCTCCTGAGCTCCCGGCCGTCTCTCCGGCATCCCTGACATCCTGACACGGCAACTCAATAGACATGTCATCAGCTAAAAAGAAAAAAACGAAATACACAGAGCGTGTCACCAGCCAACCCAAACAGTGTGGAGAGCTAAAGAAATTCTTCGCGAAAACCAGAGACACAGAGGCCTCCACCAGCAGCTCCAAGATGGCGCCGACACGTGGGTCCCATCAAGAGAAACCAGCAGGTCCGGCATCGCCAGCTGCCTCTACTAGCTCGGATGCCTTTGCGGATTTTCCTCCAGAACTTCGTTCAGTGGACGGAGACTCGCTGACCCCCTCGATCAGCCTCCGTGCAGATGAAGAACTGAGAGCTCTGCTGAGAGCACTGCCAACCAAGTCAGATATTTAGGGGCTCATAGGCAGGGTGGAAGCGGCGCACCGCAGAGAGCTCCAGATAGTTAAAACGGACATCAAAACCCTGTCCGACAGACTCTCAACCGGGGAAACATCGCTGACAAACCTGGAACTCCGGCTCACGGATCTAGAGGCCACTCAACAGCAACAAGCAACCAATGCCATACAACTACAGCTCCGACAGGAGGAAGCCGAGGACCGCAGCCGTAGGAACAATTTACGGCTCCGGGGTATCCCGGAGGCGACGGGGCCGGAAGACCTGATTGCCACAGCTACCGAGATCCTCCGCCGGCTGAATGAAGACCCCCTCCCTCCGGGTCTGGAATTCGATCGTATCCACAGAGCCCTGGCACCGCGACCCACTGATCCCGCCAGACCGCGAGATGTTATATGCAGGGTCCACCGTTACACGCATAAAGAAACCATCCTCCGCAGGGCCTGGGAAGCAGGAGACCAAGATTTTGACGGCGCCACGATCAAGATTCTTCCAGACATCTCTAAGGCAACCCTGCAGCGCAGAGCTCTGCTTCGCCCGGTACTAGAACTGGCAAGGGAGTTGAACATTACTTACCGCTGGAGATACCCACTGGCGGTGAACTTCCGAAGCGGACGAGATACCTTTACCCTTCACACTCCAGATGATCTACCCGAGCTCTTCACCTTCATGAATACAGTGCCGATAACTGTCCCAAATTGGCTTACCTTCCTCCCACACCCATCGGGTAGACAGGGCTCGGCGTCGGGCAGTGATGCACCGCCCAGACCTCAGAGGTCTCGCAGGCGCACCAGGAGGCCATCGCTTGACCAGCCCAGAGAGGACTGACCCTACATGCAGGTATGAAACCGCTTCTCCATTCTGCCCCTTTGCCCATACAGATATGAGATTGCCCGCCCCTAGGACATCTAATGACTGGGACAGTTCAATGTACCCCCCCACGTTCCAGGCCTAGATGGGGACACACGGAGGGGAACCCCCCCGGTAACTACAGAACACTGGAAACTCCCTGGGGAACCTACCCCTGCTTACTTGTGGCGATAGTTACTGAGGGTTCCGTGCACGAGTCGCATCACACTGTCAGAGGCCACAGAACTATTGAGGGCACATGAGCCCAGGGGATAACTACAACTCTCCCGAGTCACCTCCAGAATGTACGATATAAGGACGCACCTGATACCCAAATATTCTATACACTGAGACGTGGAACCACTGGAAGGCTAGGGGTATGATCTGTGATATGGGTCAAGGAACGCTGGGGGTCTTGGACAGCTGCTTGCTAGAGGGGAGGGGGTTGGGCCTCCCAAACCACCAGGGCATACAAACACCATCACCATATGGAGCCCGCTGATACAGAACGGGGACTTTCAGGGATCTTTAACCCGAGCTTGCAGCAGAGTGGGCTTCTTTGGTAACACGGTGTTAACAAACTGAACGGTCAATGGAGAGGGGGGTAGGGGGGAGTGGGATACCTGTTGCATAAACCGATTGCTTAACCCTTTCTTCCTCCAGGCTCGTAACCTAAGGACCAGTTTTAGATACTTAGCTTTGGAATTGTTGTTTTACGGTTCAGCCGGAGCTGGGGTGGAGGGGTGACGGGCCCCATTCCCAGGCGGGTGGCATATCTCCCTGGTTCGCCGGGGGGTGTGCCGCTCCGGGACGGGGGCATGAGGCAGCAGGGCGAGTGACCCGTGCTGAGTACAATTGGTACAGTGTTTCGTTAACTTTTATTGTTTTTATATGCATGTTGTAGATGTTCTTATTATTGGGGATGCGGGGAGGGCTGGACTCGTCTTTAAACGTGTCTAATCCACCCACTAACCCACTTAGACTGGCACCGTGTGAGCCACCGTTAGGCACATACGCACGCTACAGCAAGGTTTATTCTTGCCTTTAGAAGAAGCATATTGGCCGAACCCGGACCCCCCGGTTACTCGGACAATATTGCCTCACCCCGATAGCTTTCCTCTTCCTTCTTACCTCCTTTTTTTCCGCTTCTTGACAACTCCGTTTTTTCTTTTTTTTTTTTTTTTACACCCCCCCCTCCCTTTCCCCCCCTTCTTAGGTGACGCGGGGCAGTAATGGATAACATCAAAGTGATGTCCCTAAATGCGAGGGGCCTAAATACCCCTGAGAAACGACGCATTCTCCTGTCAGATCTCAAACGCATTAAAATAGATGTAGCATTCATTCAGGAAACACACTTCAAACATGATAAACTCCCCATCCTAACTAACCGATACTACCCGCAGGTATACCATGCCTCCAACCCAGAAGCTAAATCCAAAGGGGTCTCTATTCTGCTTTCTAGTAAACTCCCGTGGTCCTGTGAGGACATCTGCAGAGATCCACAGGGACGTTTCCTCTTTCTACGTGGGAAAATAGGGGAAGACAAAGTGACGTTAGCTACTATTTACGCCCCAAACACCCAACAAGATACATTCCTCTCCTCTAAATTACGACTACTTACGGATTTCCAGGAGGGCCAACTGATTCTGGGAGGCAATTTTAATGTCCTCCTGATCCCCTCCGTGGACACGTCTACCGGCAAATCCTCAGTGGCCCCCCGGGTTCAGAGAAATACAGCAAGGTCCCTTCATAGATCACAACTAGTGGACGTTTGGAGATTACAACACCCAGGTGACAGAGATTACTCATTTTATTCCGCCCCTCACAGAATCTATTCAAGAATAGATTATTTCTTGATCCCCCACGGCCAGCTACATGCAGTTCGGAATACAACCATAGAGCAGATCACGTGGTCCGATCACGCAGCAATTACCATGACATACGCCCTTTCGGATGCTTCCTATTCTAGACCCCACTTGTGGCGTCTTAATGACAGCCTTCTCCAGATGCCCGAAGTATTACAGGAAGTACAAACGGAATTAAACCACTATTTTCGTACCAACGACTATGAAGGCTGTGACCCCAGACTCTTGTGGGAAGCCCACAAGGCAGTGATTAGAGGGGTACTTATCAAGCATGGTTCCCGTATTAAAAAAGAACGGAACAAGCAATTAGCCTCATTATTAGATAAATTACACCACTTAGAAGCAAGACACAAACACGCCTCGACCCCTACATTAGATACGGAGATCATGCTGCTCCGCAAACAAATCTCGGACTTATTGCACTACAAGGCCAAAGCGGCCCTACAGTCTTGTCAAAAGATAGGATACGAATTTGGAGACAAATGTGGAAAAATTCTGGCAAACCTAGTGCGGGAACGCAAATCCTCCTCCTATATCCCCTGTATCACCGACCCGACCGGCGCTAAGAATATATTACCAAAACAGATCTCACAATCATTTCGAGATTTCTACTCAAAACTGTATAATCTACCAAATTGTAACCCTTCCCAGATAGACATTGACAATTACATTGCAGACTCCCTTCTCCCCTCACTACCCGAAGAGACTCGAGTAGAATTAGAACGACCTCTCACCCTGGAGGAGCTCCAGGAAGCTGTAGAGGCCACCAAAAAAGGGAAAGCCCCAGGACCTGATGGCTTCACTTTATCATATTATCAGACCCTCCTACCAACTCTGGGCCCTCAGATGATAAAGATGTTTAACGCAATAAGAAAAGATAACCCCTTTCGCCAGGAGTCTCTGAAGGCTCACATCACGGTGATCCCTAAAGAGGGTAAGGACCTCACGCGTTGTGGTAGTTACAGACCCATCTCACTTTTAAACATTGACTTAAACTGTTTACGAAAGTGATAGCAATTAGATTGGCACAACACCTACAATCCCTAATACACTTAGACCAGGTGGGCTTTATTCCGACGAGAGAGGCAAGAGACAACACGACCAAAGTCCTAAATCTAGTACATATAGCCTCAAAAACTGGAACACCCTGCGTCTTTCTCAGCACGGACGCTGAGAAGGCGTTTGATAGGGTGAACTGGAGGTTCATGCTCTCGGTACTCCGGCATATCGGTTTGGGGGAGACGATGTTGGGATGGATAGCGGGCATCTACTCAGGCCCTACGGCTCAGGTCAAAGCTAATGGAATATTATCGGATCCGTTTCCCATAGTAAACGGAACGCGACAAGGATGCCCGCTGTCCCCCCTTCTTTTTGCCCTCTCGTTGGAACCCTTCCTGTGCAGAATTAGGCAGAACCCGGACATCCAGGGCCTTAACATAGGGGACAGTCATTATAAGATTTCTGCCTACGCAGACGACCTTCTGTTTACATTGACGAACCCTATCACATCCCTCCCGAACCTCATGCGAGAATTTACCACGTACGGACATTTGGCGAACTTAAAAATTAATTTTGATAAGTCGGAGGCGATGGGTGTTGCCCTACCACTGGGCACACTGCACGCCCTGCAACACAATTTCAGTTTCAAATGGTCTCCCACAGCATTGAAATACTTAGGAACCCATATCCCAGCAAACCCATCCCGAACATTTGAAGTTAACTTTCCACCCTTAGCAGTCAAGACCCGCATATTGCTTGAACAATGGCATAAGGGACTCCACTCTTGGTTTGGGAGATGTAATCTCCTGAAAATGGTAATACTACCTAAGTTCCTATTCTTGTTCCAAGCTCTCCCAATTAAGTTGCCGCCAACTTACCTTAAACAGATGCAATCATTGTTCCTCCGATTCATCTGGGCCTTTAAAAAACCCCGCATATCCCAATCACACATGACCCTACCAAAGAAGTATGGGGGACTCGCAGTACCAAACCTCAGACATTATTACCTAGCAGCACACATAGGCCGACTAATCGACTGGAGACGCCACAGCGGGAGGAAAATATGGGTGCAATTGGAACAGAAACAAACACATATACCGTTACAGACTGCGCTTTGGTGCTTTGAGGCACTACCTGCGGAATTACAGTCACACCCCACCATTGGCACTACCTTACGATTGGGATCTAATGAAATGGGGCGAACTTCCTTTACGACCTCTGATTCCCCGCTATACCCTATTTTGGGGAATCCACACTTCCCGATGGGGTTGGAAACCCGGGACTATAGTCACCTTGGGGAAACAGGCAGAGACAAGGCAATAGACTTTATCTCGGAGGGTCAGTGGGTTTCGATTAAATCTTTGATGGCAACAGAAGGCCCATATCACCTCAAATTCTGGCCAGCCCTACGTTTACATCACTTTCTGCACTCACTGCCGGACCCGTCTAAGTTCATTAGGCCACTGACGACTTTTGAGGAATATTGCACAGATACAGAGGACTTACATCAAGTTCTATCTAAATCTTATGATTTACTTAACACCCCACTGGAACAGCCACAGCTGCCGTGCCTGACTAAATGGGAAAGGGACCTGGACTGTACCTTCACAGCAGCACAAACACAAAACATTATTCGGTTCACACTAAAATCGTCCATCTCCACAAAGACTCAAGAAGCAAATTTTAAAATTCTCACCAGATGGTATTACACTCCTACTAAGTTACAAGCGTGCTTCCCCAATGCCACGGACAGATGCTGGAGATGCCGAGAGGACAAAGGCACCTTACTCCACATATTTTGGACCTGCCCCTGACTTCAGACCTACTGGGCGATGGTTCACACCATAGCTCAGAAAATGACAGAATACCAGATCCCCAAAGACCCAGCTTTCTTCCTTTTACATGTCTCCCTGATACCCCCAAAACGTTACAGTAAATCTATCCTACGCCATTTACTTAATGCAGCCAAAGCTTGTATCTCCCTCAATTGGAAAAAAATAGACCCACCGACCATTTCTAGCTGGTTCCGTAAAGTAGAACACATAAATAAAATGGAAGATTTTGTCCTTAGGTCCCAACATAAAAGGGAACGATATAATAAGACCTGGGGATTCTGGAACACATTTGTACTTTCAGATGAAAGGAAAAAACTGCTCACTGATGTGTCTCCCTGAATCGACAGGATGTTTTGGTGCAATTGTGCCTACGCCTCTCAGGTTACTCATGGTTGATGCCTCGCGTGACCTCCCCTTCCCATCCCATCCCATCCTCCCCCTTGGAATCCTGCTCCCCCTCTCCTATCCCCTTTTCTTACTGCCCCCATCTTTCCTTTTTTTTTTATTTATTTTTTTTTTTTCTCTTCACCCTTTCTCTCCCTCATTTATTATACGTATGAAAAATAGAAGCCCTGGACCGGGCGACCAGATTAACAGCAATACATATACATACGTTAAGAAGCATTTCTAGCTAGCTGCTGACTGATACTAATAGTGATGAGTAATGTGACCAATGTATAAGAATGTACTGTCTGTCAGCTGACTGTTTCTGAGATAACTGTACTTTGATTGTATTGTAATGATGGTTGCCCATCCCGGGCATTAATAAAAAATTATATTTGCAAAAAAAAAAAAAATGCAAAAATGGAGGTGAATGTGGATCATCTTCAAACTGTGTCTGAAAAGTATTAATTAACGGTAGAAGCCATATAACTGTTCTAAAATCATCTTCAAACTAGGGCAAGTGCCCTACAAAAAAATGGGGATAGGGAAAATAAATTAAAATCAAATAAAAAAATGTAAAGGGGGGTGGATGTGAAGTAGGAGCCTAGAGGTTGATTAGGCCGTGACCGTGGCAGTGTAGGTGGAAGTGGCGGTGGTAGAGGAGTAGGAGGAGGTAGCCAACATGGTTTTTTTTTTTTGTATTGAGGCCTATTCAAAAAAACATGGTAGTGTTTTATGTGGGTTTATTGCAGCTTTGGGTGGGCTTGTATCTCTATATATGAAAAGTGCCGGTGCAATGTGTGCTATGAGTTTCCTTTGGTCTAAAACCGTTCAATTATACAGTCCATTTAACATCTTGTATGCAAATATGTATGCACTAGAAGGAGCACCTGTGAGCACTATAATAAGCACTTTGAAAAAACAGCAACTGTAAAGCATGTTATTAATGTCATAGTGGTTTGCAATTGAGCATTAAGTTTGCATATGGGCTACAGCAGCAACAACAGAGATTAACCACTTCAATACTGGGCACTTAAACCCCCTTCATAATGATCACAGGATTCAGCAGCAGCGCGGCGCGTGCCCGCGCTGCGAGCCCCCGTTCTGCATGACGTATATATACGTCCTGTCAGAACGGGGAAGCTCCCACCCTGCCGTATATGTGCAGTGGCCGGGTGGGAGGTGGTTAAGAAGCTGGCAAAAACTGTTATTTACAGTGATTTATTTTAATATTATTTGCTATTATTTTTATTTTAACTTCATTGCTATTATTATTATCATTATTGTTATCATTACTTTATTTTATCATCAATACTCTAACACACTTGTGCACATGGGCTACAGCAGCAATAATATCAAATTGTAATAGAAGAAGGAGAAATTAGTAATTACTGATACATTGGGTGGCCAACATTTATCACATAACGGCACAGGAGATTAAGATGATTTTTCAACAATAATGTGTCACTTACAGCAACAGCTGGCCCTATAGGAGTAGGCAATGGTTTTGGAACAAGAATCTGTCCCTCTAAGCAACACCTGGGAACTCTCCCTTTAGAACTAGGAGATGATTTTTGAACAATAATGTGTCACTTACATCAACAGCTGGCCCTATAGGAGTAGGCAAT
>BLSH010085383.1:112724-128229 GCA_018402905.1 Glandirana rugosa | reverse complement strand
AATATGTTTTTTATATATGTTTTTCAAGGTTTACAGTTTGTCAAAGCCCGATCACTGTTTTGCAATTGCGGGAAGAAGTCCATCCTTGGTAATTTATAGTTTATAATAAATAATTTAGCAAATATATGCCAGGGACTGTTTTCAGAACAGCGAATAGATAAAACATCTTTGTGGACGATAATTGGTCAATTGTTGGCGGGATATCTGTTTTCTGCAAATGTCTCGCCAACGAATTAAGACCCTCCGGCAGATAACTGCAGGAGGGTCTTAGCGCGAAGGGGGACCCCACGATCACGTGGTGAAAGGCCGCTCACAGCGGCCATTCACCACAATCCGTGATCAGTCGGGTCCCCCGGACCCGACGGTCACGGATGTTCCCGTGTGCGCGCCCCAGGGGGAAGCGCGATTCTGGGAGGACGTCAATAGACGGCCTCCCAGAATTAAGCAACCGCTCTGTAAACGTCTTTTGTCTATAGGGCGGTTGTTAACTGGTTAATAGCAGGTGTTTCTACAAAATAGATAAGCGACAAGACTTTTGTCAGGGACCGTATATAAACGATTTAATAAATAATATTTGATATTTAATGGTTCCTACCTGAAGAAGGGCGTTAACGTTTTGTCACTAGCCCGAAACTGTTTGACATTTGGAACTTTTTGTATATATTTTTTGTATAATCTTTGTATTTTTTAATAAACCTACGAGTGCAGCAATTCCGGATTGATTATTTCTATATACAGCCTGTGGACAAGGCTAGATTGCTGGCACCCCCATTGTGAATGAGTGCTGCTCACCACACCTGGCAATTATATATATATTAGACTGTGTATGTGTGTATATGTATATATATATTCTTGCATTGCCTAAATGGACGCTATATACTATATACACTGAAATAGCTGTATATAGTCTACTACACTAAAGGCATTGCGTGTATATATATATTCTCTCTCTCTCTCTCTCTCATCAGCGGGCGGCATTCCGCCGCCATTGGAATGCATTATGGGGCACGCAAAGTTCCCGTGAACACCCCATAATGTTCGCAATGGCGCGAACGGACAAACACACGATGTTCGAGTCGAACATGCATTCGACTTGAACCGGGAGCTCATTCCTAACTATCACCCGATACAGCTTAAAAACTGATATCAACTTATTGACGTCACTTAGTAAGGAACACCCATCCCAGAGATGGGCCCAACCCATCCTTCTCCAAAGACTATTTTGATCAAAACCCTGAGACCCCTGCCGTCTGCAATGACTCCACCGGACCCCCTCGCTTAGAGCATTGCAAAAGAAACATATACCCCGACACTATCAAGGAATAAAAACAAAGAGAAGGGTAAACCAACCAAACTGTAACAACGAGGGGAGGGAGGGAGGGCAAAATCTCCAACTGACCCTTTGATCAATGTCCCCTACTATCAGACCACTAGTGCTCAACCCTGTCCCACCCTGCTACACCCTACCACACCTTGCTCTTGTACAATCATTGCAAGCCTACCTCTCCCATTAAAACTACATCACTTAAACTGCCTAGCTACAGCCTAGACTGCAAACTTATGTAGGCCCTCCTTATGCTAGGCATCCATTTCCAGGCTTATACTTGATATTTTATTTGAAAATGGCAAATCATGATGAGTTTCTAGATTTTCATTATTTTATTATAGCATATGTAACCAGCAGCACCAGCATCTATTCACACATGCATATAGGCATGATTTCGAAACAACGTTTTAAGATTGGAAAATACATCCCATACATGTGTAGCGCCCCCAAAGTGTAGGCATTTTTGGGAGGTATTTTTGCTAGGAGAGGCAAAATTTAGTCTGGCCTGACTGTAGGTGCAGGCCTGAATGTTTTGATCTGAGCTGGGGAGTGGCTGGAAATGAAAGGAAGGAACACCCCTTGGAGTTTCCTCCCCTTTGAGCAGAGAAGGCTCTGGAGAAGGGGATGGATGAGGAGGTGTCACTTCCTGATGTATGACAATGAGCCCTGACCAATCTACAGTCTGAATTGGCAGGGGGACAGGTCTCCTTAACCACTTGCCGACCGTCGATCGGCATCTGACGGCGGCAAAGTGGTTCGTTCCTGCAAAACGCCGTCATACGACGGCGGCTGCGGGAACGAGTTTAGTGAGCGCGCACGCGCCGCCGGAGGCGCGCCCGCGCGCTCACTGTGTTTGCGGAGGGCCAGGGAGCGGGTGCGGTGGCTTCGATTGCCGCCGGCTACCTGCGATGGCCCCCCCGGAGCGAAGGAGCGGAGGTCCGTGTATGTAAACACGGACCTCCGCTCTGTGTGAGGGGGAAGGGCTGTGATCACACTTCCCTTCCCCAGATAGTGCAGTCCCCCTACAGTTAGAACACGCCCAGGGAACATAGTTAACCCTTAGAGCGCCCCCTGCAGGTTAACCCCTTCACTGCCAATGGCATTTACACAGTAATCAGTGCATTTTTATAGCACTGATCGCTGCATAAATGCCAATGGTCCCAAAAAAGTGTCAAAATGGTCCGACATGTCCGCTGAAATATCGCAGTACCGCAAAAAATTGCAGATTGCCGCCATTACTAATAAAAAATAAAAAAAAAATAAAAACCCCAAAAATGAATTCTCATCATCCGTAAACGCGACCACTTTTGCGCAAACCAATCAATAAGCGCCGATTGCGATTTTTTTTATCGCAAATATGAGGAAGAATATAAATCGGCCAAAAAACTGTGAAAAAAAATGTTTTTTTATATATTTTTTTTGGATTTGTATTTTAGGAAAAAGTAAGAAATTTGGGTTTTTTTGCAAAATTGTCGCTCTTCTTTTGTTTATAGCGGCGATCAGAAATGACGCAGCGGTGATCAAATACCACCAAAAGAAAGCTCTATTTGTGGGAAAAAAAGGACGCAAATTTCGTTTGGGTACAACGTCGCACGACCGCGCAATTGTCAGTTAAAGCGACGCAGCGCCGAATCGCAAAAAGGGCTCCGGTCGTAAAGCTGGAAATCCTTCCGGGGCTGAAGTGGTTAAATACAGCAGTCTGCCAGCAGGGGGGAGGAGAAGTCGGGTGAAGGTGTGAAGAATGTAGCAGAGGTGCTGTGGAGGTCTCTACCTGGGAGGGAGCCCCCAGTCTAGGGGGGGGGTGACCTTGAGGCCCGGAGGCTTGGGTGCAGCCTGGAGTGGATTCCTGGAACAGCACAAGGGAGTAAGCTGGCTATACAAACTAGAACATCAAGAATTAGGTTCTTGTTCCATGAACAAAATGAAATGAAACTGACATCTGCATGGAAATGCTTGTCAACAAAGCAATATAAGATCTGAATATAAAGTCATGAATGCCTACATTTTTTTCCATAGGCCCTAATGGTAAAGTAATCGCCCCGCAGGCTCCCAAGTAAATGGTTTCTCCATAAGTCCTATGAAGATACAGTTGCTCGTGCACATTTCCCAGCCAGCTTGAAGAAGGACCAAAGCACCCAACATAGGCCAAGGCTCCAAATCTAGGTGACCTGCTAATCTGAGGTATGTAGAGGATGTCTAGTAGCATAAGGAGAAGAAAAGGGGCTTTTAGAGTTAAAGCCCCACTCCAGGCAGATAGTAAAGTGGTTGTAAAGTCAGAAGGTTTTTTTTTTACCTACTTTATTATAACTAGAGTTGAACATCTAGAAGTCTGGGTTCTGCTGGTTCGGCCGAACTTCGGGACAAAGTCCGGGTTCGGGTCCGGACAGAACCCGAACTTTGTCCCGGACCCCGAACCCCATTGAAATCAATGGAGACCCGGACTTTTAGGTACAAAAAATGTTGTAAAATGGTCCTGGAAGGTCCTAGAGGTCTGCAAAAGGAAGGAAATGTGGGTAAGGGTGGGACAAGTGACCTACAAAGAATTGGGGACAGGGAAATAACTTTAAATATTTAAAAAAAAATAAAAACATAAAAAATGCAAAAATGGAGATCATCTTCAAAATGGGTCTGAAAAGTATTAATTAACATTAGAGGCCATAGAACTGTTCTAAAATCATCTTCAAACTGTGTCAAAAAAGTATAAATAAGCCGGGAGTACCCATATCACTGTTCTGCAAAATGTGTGTATCACTTTAAATGAAACGGGGAATCAGTGCACATCTCTTCTGCACAATTATTTCAAGTCTGTGTGTCACTTTAAATCAAACCATCAATCATTGCACATCTTTTATTCACACTTCTTTTTAAAGTCTGTGTCACTTTAAATGAAACCGTCAATCATTGCGCATCTGCTATTCACACACATGTGTTCTGCACCAGAACAGATCTTCTTCACACATTACATCTTTTCTTCATACATCTGGAAATAGAATAGAACACTTTACCTAAAACCGGGGAGAAACCATACACATGCACTTGAAACATCTGGATAGTGTGTTTGAAAATACAGCATAGAGAAGAGCATGCATATGGTTTCGCTCTTCACACACAGTTTCCAGATGTTTTCAGAACAGTGATATCATATCACTGATATGGGTACTCCCGGCTTATTTATACTTTTTTGACACCGTTTGAAGATGATTTTAGAACAGTTCTATGGCCTCTAATGTTAATTAATACTTTTCAGACCCATTTTGAAGATGATCTCCATTTTTGCATTTTTTATGTTTTTATTTTTTTACAAAAAAAAAGTTATTTCCCTGTCCCCATTTCTTTGTAGAGCACTTGTCCCACCCTTACCCACATTTTCCTTCCTTTTGCAGACCTCTAGGACCTTCCTGGGCTTTTTTACAGCATTTTTAAGATTTTTCATTAAAATTACCAGAACCCCGGACCCGAACCCAGACTTTTTTTGAAAAGTCCGGGTCCGGGTCCCGGACACCCCAAAGTTCGGTACGGACCCGAACTTTACAGTCCGGGTTCGCTCAACTCTAATTATAACCTTCTACATGCAGCTCCTCCCACAGCCCCCCTAAATACATACCTGAGCCCGGTCTCAATTGTATTGTACGTGATCATGTCAGAGCTGCAACTGGCCAGGCAACAAAGTGAAGCAGCTTTGGATGGAGAGAATGAAGCTTGTGGGAGTGAAGAATAAGGTATTATTTCTTTCCCTTCTAGTCGAATGAGCATTTAACCCATGCAGTGTGTGGGGGACCCCACTTTATGGGTAAATTTTACGTTAGCCTAGAGTGGGGCTTTAGGTTATATGAAAATACTGTACTGTACTTTGAAGGAAACCTTTCATGAAAGATTATAAGGCTGCCATTGCAAAACTTTCCATTTGAGAAAGCTAGTTCCCTGGCTCTCATCCTGATGCCTTGGCTTCAATGCTTTCTGAGTCGCTGACCTGCAACAAGTTTTGACACTTTTTTTTTTTTGACACTCATTTACAGCATGAATGTTTATGCAGCCAAAGCCCCCCTTAGGGGTGGCTGGTAGTTGTGGTTCACCTGTCACTCTGCCCAAAACCACACATTTTTCCTTGCATCCAGAGTCACGGAACAGGCTGGTACTTTGTTTTTGTTGTTTTATTGAGGGAATAAACGTGGATGGGGTAGGGATGACTGTGGGATGTCCCAAGAAATCAGAAACGGAACCCTTCTATATACACAGCAGTATATACTCTCGTCTTCCTCCAGCACTGACGCTTGCTGACCATTACCCTCCTTCACTTCTCTCCTACACAACACTTGTTTCTTCACCTTTAGGCCTGAAAGGAATTTATCAAGCCTCCATGATGTCTTCCTCCACCCCAGCTAGCACATGGTGAGGCCTGCACTTCTGCCAGCAGGACCTGCGGACCACCTATTACAGGCAAGGGCCACGGGCTCTCAGATTGTAAAGCCATGGGCCCTCAGATTGTAGCTAAGTACGTTTGTGCTAGCTGGGTCTTTAAGGACTACTGCTCCCAGCCCATCCTCTTCCAGGCCACTCCAGCCTACCTCACTGTCCCATGGCACTGCTCTCCTGACTGTCTCCTCCACCTTCTACAGACTGTCCCCTGTCATCTCCCAGCCTGCTTTAGTCATCTTCTCCAGCTCCCAGGGTTTGCCACTTACCGACACCGGTGGATTCTTTAAAGAGCTTTGCCTGTAGCCTCTCTGTTGCTCTCCTGCTCCCTTGTGCTGCTCCAGGATCCAACTCCGCTCCTGGCTGCACTCGAGCCACCAGGCCTCAAGGTCAACCCCCCCCCCAGACTGGGGGCTCCTCAGCAACCTCTGATACACCTCCACTCTTCCACCGGACATTCTCCTCCCCCTTGCTGGGCAGATCACAGTATTTAAGGAGGCCTCCCTCTGCCAATCCAAGTTAGGTATTGTTCCGGGCTCCTTAACATACTTCAGAAAGTGACACCTCCTTTTCCATCCCCTTTTCCAGAGCCTTCTGGAAACAAAGGGGAGGAGTAGGCAAGGAATGTTCCTTCTGCAATCTCCAGATCTCCCTGGGCCACTTCCCTGCCCAGATCAAAACATTTAGGCCTGCACTTTTTGTCAGGCTTGACAAAAATTGCCACTCCTAGCAAAAATCTACCACAAAAAGCACCTATTACTATGGGGGTGCTACATTTATTTAAAAAGACTTAAAGCAGTATTAAACCCAAGAGCAAACATTTATTATATTGCAACTTACCAGTTCATAGATGTGGTGTCTGTCTTCATTTTCTTAGGCTTTCTTTCTTTTATTGTCATCTGAAGATCTGGCCAGTAAGTCTGTTGTTTTTCAAAAGAAAAAGCTCTCCCACAGATGTACCAAGTACAGGGATGAGACAAACCATTTACCACTGGCAGGGGTGCTTACAATTATCAGCTTTTATTTATTCATGCAAAACCTCTATCCCAAAAGGGAAAATCTGTTTGCCGTAACCGCTGACAAAATATTAGCTCCCCTCCCCCCAGACTGACAATGCTGCTGTCCAAATGTTCCTCTGTGCTCCTTCATCCAGGGGGGGGGGGGGTCACTCTAATACAGTAGATGTGCTACTGGCCAAATCACCATGTGAAAACAGAGAGAAAAAAGAAAACAAATGCAGCCACCACGTCGAAGGATTGGTAAGTTGCAACATATTACATATTTGGTATTGGGTTTGATACTGCTTTAATCAGATATAGCCAGGCAGCTAGAATTTTCAGTAGGAGGCCAGTAATGGCAACCCCAATACTTACTTCTCTATTGGCAAAATCACTTCCAGGTGGTCATGGACAGCAATAGGCAAATACACAGGTAGTGAACATCTGACAACCAGTTATAAAGCCGACCATAGATGATCCGATTTTCTTTCCTGCAACCATGGGTTGCGTAGCTATTGTTTTCTGGGGGGGAGCGGGGAGCTGGGAGCTGTCCCTGCCGGGAGCACACAATGATTATTGCTAGTGGCTGAGATTCAAATCATCTGTGGCCGGCAACTGCTGGATCTCTTAAAGCGGTTGTCTACTGAAATTTTTAAAAAAAATAAAATAAAAACCTGCAAGATAATAGCATAATGAGCTAGTATGCACCGCATACTAGCTCATTATGAAATACTCACCTTGAACGAAGATCCGACCGAGCCGCTTGGTCCCCTCCGTGGCAGCGGACATCTTCACCCGGATCTTGCTTCCGGGTACGCGGCTCCGGCGCTGTGACTGGCCGGAGCCGCGAGACGTCACTCCCGCGCATGCGCGCGGGGCTCGTTTTCCCCGGCAGGGTCCGGAACAAATGCCGGCTTTTGCCGAGACGTATACGGCGCATGCGCCGGAACATACACGGCGCATGCGCCGTAACGATTTATTACATTAGAAAGGGAATATCTTCTAAACCATACAGGTTTAGAAGATATTCATTTTACCTACAGGTAAGCCTTATTCTAGGCTTACCTGTAGGTAAAAGTAAACAAAAAGGGTAGACAACCGCTTTAACATGAATGGCACGTCGGTGGGAAGACAAACTGCAGACTCAGAGCACTGGCTTTATAGGAGGGAATAATAGCTGTGTTTCCCACAATGATCATCAGCCATACTGTATGCATGTTGCATCCAATGCCGATGGGCACCTTGAGTATCGCTTCGTGGCTGCCAAACAGCCTCAGTCTCTTATCAGAGAAAATGTATTTATCACTTACCATGGAACATGTTCCATCGTTCTTGTCACACAAACGTACATCACAGAAAAGGTATACTTCGGCCTGATTTTCAAACTGAAATGAGCTTATGCTGAAAGATGCTTCTAATGAAATTCCATTTTGTAACACAGTTGTGGAAACAGTTCCCTGGGCACAGCTGTAAATGAGAAAAAATATATATTTTTGGTTACATTGCTGACCAAACTGACAGATTTTAGCATGCCTTAAGAAAATGAAATATTTATTTTCATAATTGAGCTTTTAAATCAGTGATGATCTTAATGAACCATTTCATTGCCTCATTTGACTCATTTGACTTTGAGGGCCAGTTAACACCATAGAAACGCAGTCCAGATGCGTTCCAGATGCTTTTCTGCATGTGCTTATTTGACACAGTCCAGTGAATTTTTCCCCCTTTTTTTTTCTTAACCTTAAGGACATGTGCGTTCCAGTGCATTTTTCATGCGTTTTACAGCGTTTCAGTACAGTCCAGTGCAGGAAAAATGCAGCATTTTGCAGTCACACCACATGCAGTTCAGTACATTTAAAAAAAAAAACGCATGGAAAGTAGGTTATATGGTTTTCAATGGCATAGTTCACACCAGTGCTTGCAGTTCCAGAAAAATGTAGAACATGCTGCATCTTTCCTGCACTGGACTGTACTGGAACGCTGAAAAATGCATCAAAAATGCACTGGAACACACATGTCCTTATTTAGCCCAGGTTCACACTGGTGTGATGCGGGAACCAGCGCGATTACAACACCGGTTCCCACATCGCATCTCTCCCGCAGGTAGTTCACACTGCCTTCTGTGAACCGCTGCGGGTGTCATTACAGTGTTAATGACACCCCCAGATTGGTTCACAGATCACAGTGCGAATTGTGGATTCGTACAGGAATCAGATCGCATGGGTGAGAACACCCATGTGATCCCATTCCAGCGCGGGAAAAACAAGTCACCTTTTTCTGTGCGAATCCAATGTGAGTTCATCCATACAAGCGTATGGCTGAACTTGCATTGCTCAGACATTGTATGTGATCACATGTGATGTCTGACATCACACAAGTGTGAACCCGGTCTAAAGGTTAAGAAAAAAGAGGGGGAAAATGCACTGGGCTGCATCAAAAATGCACCAAAAATGCGCATGCAGAAAAGCATCTGGAACGCATCCGGACTGCGTTTCTATGGTGTGAACTGGCCCTAAAAGAAATATACAATGATGGAGCACTTTATTAGTGTGCTATGTATACAGCATACAGGCTAAGGTTCTATTTACCTATACCCCTTTAAACCCTTCCCTCTGTTAGTGCAGTGTGGCCACACCATCAGTTCCTTGCAAAGCGCTATGCCCACCACACTTTGCCTCTAGTGTTACTGCCCAGGGGTGTCTCGGGTCTTCCACAAGCCTAGCAACACACCTGGTGCCTTGGCTTTCGTTTTGCCTCCTGAAATTATTCACAATCAGCACGAGGAGACCGGCAGAGAACGCACAGCAGATCCCAAGATGTGATGCCGCACTACTGGGCCCACATGAAATCTCATTAGTGGAACTGCAAATGGATGTTAAGACAAGTGCTCTGTTGGCTAAAAGTGGGATCCTAGCTGAAGAAGGCAATGGAGTGCGCATGTCAAGTGAGAATTAATCACAGTTTGTCATCTTGGCCCTGGATGACCTTATCCCAGCATACTAGCGATGCATGCTAGCCCATTGTGCTTTTGCATTGCAGGGTAATACAGAGGAAGTAAAACCCACCAGGGTTTACTTCCTCTTTAAGGCAGCCCATTTTTTTTTTTCAATAGGCAGCCAACGCACCTCATCACTCATAAAATTGGACTTGGGCTTTTTATTAGCAACACAATGCAGGTCCATTGCCTCAGTGCTTTGGGGTGTTACTCAGAATGGATGACACAACAACGCACTAATCTGCACACAAAGCATTTTATTTTTGGCAATCTAAAATGTTCTGCGGTCAAGGGCAAAACTGATTGATTTTATGGATGACTCTCTTTCCAAAGTTGCAATGTGGAGTAGGCACATTGAGATTCCACCAAGATTTTCTGTATAATGTTGCTTTTACAAGTGGAGGAGAGAACACGGGTCTAAGACATTAGGACCACTTATACTGATTCCAGCTCAATCAGAAAGATATGTGCAAGCAGGGGCGTAACGATAGGGGTTGCAGGGGTTGCAATTGCAACCGGGCCCCATGGTCCAGGGGGCCCATGTGCCTCCCTTGTACACCTGAATAGGAGGGATGGCGGGGGTGGCATTTAGAGGACCCAATCTCCTCCATTTTCCTCTATCCAGTTTACTTGTCTTCTGCTGTTCCCAGGGCCCCTGTGTGCTTCCCTGGTCCCCCTGGGGCCTGCTGCAGAACTTGTGAAAGGGCCCCACTGCAGCACCATAATGAAGGGACCCACGGTGGGAGTAAAGGGCCCCAGGATCAGTGGGAAGAGGGAAGGGCCCTGGCCAGGGGTCAGGGGGCCCTTCATAATTTCTTGCACCGGGGCCCTGAAGGTTCTAGTTACGCCTCTGTGTGCAAGGTTAGTTTTAACGTTTTCTTTTGTATTTAGCACTCTGTGCTGTGAAAAGTTCTGGGTGTTTACATTTTCATTCATCTCTATGGTTGCATAAGAAATTCAAGCTTACCCATTTTGTATAAGATAAAAAGCATTGACATCATTACGATTATCTGTAGGACTTGCAACACATGTCTCTATCCGGAGAACATATTGATTTCCATCAGCGCCTGTCACAAATATTCCCACATAGATGATTGATCCGACAGGCACTAGATCAGAATTTTGATATGGATCTGTAAATGATGAATCTTTATAAGCAGCCATGGTAACGGGATATGATCCAGTCCCATTGGCTCCAGGCAGGAATATCATTCTGAGAAAACAAACACATATTCAGGTAACAAAACCAATAACAATTTAAAGCGGTTGTCTACCCGAAAAAAAATAAAAATAAATAAAAACCTGCAAGACAATAGCATAATGAGATAGTATGCGCCGCATACTAGCTCATTATGAAATACTGACCTTGAAACGAAGATCCGACTGGGCTGCTCGGTCCCCTCTGAGGGAGCGGACATCTTCCCTCGGATCTTGCTTCTGGGTACGCGGCTCCGGCGATGTGACTGGCCGGAGCCACGAGACGTCACTCCCGCGCAATGCACGCGGACCTGTCTTTCCGGCAAGGTCCGGCTTTTTGCCGGGCCTTTCGCCAGGAGATACGTGGCACATGCGCTGTAACACCGCAGAAGATTAGAAAGGGAATATCTCCTAAACCGTACAGGTTTAGGAGATATTAATTTTACCTACAGGTAAGGCTTATTATAGGCTTACCTGTAGGTAAAAGTAAGCAAATTGGGTAGACAACCACTTTAAATCACAATTTATTCCTGATAGGTAGCAAAAGATTTCAAATACCAATGTCCACCTGAAATGCTACATTAGGAAATACTAAAAAAGTTACATTTTATTGCATAAGAAAAGTAAGAGCTTTAGGCTACTTTCACACTGAGGCTCTTTACAGGCGTTTTTTAGCTACAAAATAAAGCCTGTAAAGCGCCTCAAAAATCCCCCCCAATCCACCCCAATGTGAAAGCCTGAGTGCTTTCACATGGAGGTGGTGCACTTGCGGGACGTTCACAAAGCAGCATCTTTTGGATGGTGCGGGGAGCGGTGTTTACACCGCTCCTCCACCACCCTTTCCATTGAAATTAATGGCAAGCGCTTCGGAAGCGTCTGCATGCCGCCTCGGAAACGCAGCGCGCTGACACTTTTAACCCATTTTTAACCCCTTGTGGGGGGTTAAAAGTGCCGCGCTCCCGCCTGCATAGTGGAGCCATAGCACCGCTATAACAGTGGAAAATCGCCGCTGACACCAGCGGCGCTTTACTGCTCCCGCCCGCCCCAGTGTGAAAGTAGCCTTAAAATAGAAGTGTGGGATTTCAATATAACAAATAATCATACTCACCTTGGTGTCCCCCGCCACCTCTAAGACCAAAAACTGACCATTGAAAGACCACTGATCGCTCAGTTCTTGGTCTTCAGTAAGCAGAGAGCGGTGACTGTCAGTCACCACTCTCTGCTCTGCCTCTCCAGCACTCAGGCTCTCAACAGTGCACTGAAAGGCTGAGCCAAATGCCTCTCAGGCATCTGGGTAAATCCTAACATAAAGGCGTGATCCCTCCAGAGTCTGGGTCGACTGAGTGATGTCAGCCGACAGCAGACTTTATCCAGCTGACAGCTGAATCTGGGTCACAGGAGTGCAGAAATAAGAAGATCCACAGAAGAAGTAGGACCAAAAGAGCTTCGGCTATAGTTCTCTTTTAATATGCCATAGAATAATTTGGGTTGAGAGTATTTTGTGTATATATATATATATATATATATATATATATATATATATATATATATACATATATACACACACACATTACACATACAGTATATAACATTTAAAAGGGTGGACAGTACCTGCAGGTAAAAACAGTTATCTATGCACATAATTGGATGTTTCCAAAAAAAAGCATGGACAAGAAGTGAGGATAGAGGTGTAATTGGGACAAAATGCAGTGAGCATGACTTATTTTTAGATTTTGCCCCGCTTTCTGTCACTCTGAGGCCTCATACACACGGGCGTCTGTGAAAAAAATAGACAAAACTTCGGGCCCGACATTTTGGAAAAAAATCTGCATTTTTATCGGCGTTTTGCATCGCCGTAAGTGAGCGTCGGCGTCAATAGGCGTTTTTTTTAAAAAATCAGTCCTCTGCTATTTTTCAACCTAAAAACGCTGGCGTCAAAAAACGCCGGTTAACGCCGGTACGGCGTAGTGATCGTTAGTGAGCATTTTGCTGATTGGCGTCAAAAAAACGCCAAAACGCTACAGCCTCAGAACGCACTTGTCCTGCGTTCTAGAAACAGCTCACTAACACCGACGTCCTCTACTGCTCACAAACACCGGCGTTTTTAGAGGGCCATTGAATAACATGGAGAGCTGCAAAAAACGCCCCTTAACATGGCGTCAAAAAACGCACGTGTGTATGAGGCCTGATACCTCGACAAGAAGTTTAGATATAATTGGGACAGGAAGACACATACAGCAATAAAACCTGACATTCTCCAGAATATTTTGTTCCTGTGTCTGTTTCCATAGGAGAGTTTGGCATGACTTTTTGCTCCTGTGACACCCTGTCACCAGGACAGGGCGTGTCGGGAAATCTCACCATTGGGATCTCAGACAACAATAACAACTTTGACAGTGGCTTTAAAGTGTAAGTTCACACTTACAGAAAAAATTAAAAGGTGAACTAACCCTACGCCCTCCCCACTGCCCATGTTCCTGCTGCAATTACCTCCGTGGGTGATATCGTTTCTCCATCCACGCAGGTCAGGGTAGCAATCCTTGGGTTTGAAAATTGCTCTGTTCTGCCTCTTTTTTCCCTAGGGAAGCTGGCGCAGAGCGGTTCAGTGTTGAAGAGGAACAGAGCATTTGTTCAAACCCCAGAACTGCTGCACCAGCCTGTGTGGATGGTGAAACTGTATCACCCATGGAGGTAAGTGCAGAGGGGATGTGGGCAGTTCACCTTTTCATTTTTACTGGAAACGTGAACTTACACATCGACTTCTGTTGAAAAGGGATGACCACACACTGATCAAAACTGAGCTGATCTCTGCTGGACCAGCCAAATTTTGGTCAGTGTTTGGCCAGCTTAATGTGTTTGACCTTCTGCTTTGTTTATCCTTCAGCTTTCAATTATGATCATGTCTTTATTTTCTGTTGATCCTGCACTAGGAGTGGTGAAGCCCCCTAACCCCAACCAGCAGTCTTCTGCTTATTATGACACAATTATATATTTTTAAAAAAGCTGTATGATCCCAGAGCCAGGATCTCAGTGTAAGAAGTGCCAGTGCTGACCCTGGGTGATGCCTGAACAGATGTGTGCCAGCATTCTGGAGAGAAAAGCAGATGAAAGCATTGTTAGGGTAAAAACTGTGATCCCTGTGGTGGATAATAAAGCCATCGATAAATTACACTCACTTAGTATGCACTTGAACATGACTAAAAAAATCTAAGGTTAGGTACAAAATATGGATATGGATGACATCTAAGAGCCGGGTCACACTACAGCGACTTGGGATCCGACTTGTGTCGTCCTAAGTCGCTTGACATCTGAAATCCCATTGAAATGAATGGGAGCGGTCTTAATGTACACTACTGAAGTCGCTCCAACTTCAGAAAAGGTTCCTGTACTACTTCAAGGCGACTTCTATCCAACTTGTGCCCAGAATTCAATGGAAGTCGCCTCCAAGTCAGATCCCCATCTACAGGGTGGGCCATTTATATGGATACACCTTAATAAAATGGGAATGGTTGGTTATATTAACTTCCTATATAAAACAATGGCACTAGACAATTTATCTCAGAACCTGAGATCTCACCCTAAAATTGACAGCAGCCAATATCAGAGCTTAGAAGACAAACAATTAATATTGTGTTTAAATCTATGACTTTAAAAAGCAGCTGCTTTTAAACTTAGAAAACATTCAATCTGGCATCATAGATTAGAAAACAGTCCACTAAATGATGCAAGCAGCGCTATTTGAGAGGATTACTACTTTGTGATCGCATACACATAAAAAGTCTCTAAAAAGTCTCTTTACAGCCAAACAAATCTTGCTTTCATCATCCCACCGTGTATAAAAACGATCGTGGGGGGAGAAAGAGTGGAGTCCCCCTTAAGTGGTACACTCACCGAACAGCAGGTTAATACACGCCTTTGCATAAACCGGGGTGCCCCCTCAGGGAAGTACTGCTCATAAAGATGATCCTCTTGCTTTAGATCGGTCACGATCGTCCCGTCTGTGGTACTGGGATTGTCCCTTAAATGAAAGTACTCCACATAGTGCAAATCTGTCTGGTATCTTTATTATAAACAACCATTAAAAACCCCCCTTCATGATGTACACTCACTTGGTAACAGTAATTTACAAGCATATAAGAAATGTATGGAAAAACCGGCCTCTTCACCTGCTTCGATTCACCGCTCCGAAGAGTACGGCGTTCCCGGGGCGAAGCGGTGCTCGGGCGGCTCAGACTGCTGTGTAGTCACGCCCTGACGCGTTTCGTCATCGACTTCGTCTGAGGGCGTGACTACACAAGCACAGCATCTGACATTTATACTCCACCAGCAGGTAACACAACTCAGCTGGTGTCGTTCGTTACTCGGCTGCCTGAAATGTCAAAATAGACCGACCACATTATACATGGTGAATACAAACTATCACCCCCGTCGTCCATTAAACGTACATAGAGTCTATGGATGACTCACTATCTCATACGCGGTGAGACCATGAGATACAATATCCTCTAAATGCAAATAAATTGATCTTATGCGGGCGCAGTAGGTATCTGAGATACATGCAAATTACCTGCTGCC
>BLSH010085383.1:78226-88344 GCA_018402905.1 Glandirana rugosa | reverse complement strand
TCCATGGCCTCCGCAACAGAGATAGGTAGTGTGGGGTGAATGCATACATTTTTGCCCTTAGAAATCCTGAAGGAGGTGATTGGTTTTCGGGGTCCTGTATGCAGATAGACTTCCAAAAAGTCTCACACATGGGGTATCCCCGTACTCAGGAGAAGCAGCATAATATATTTTTGGGGTGTGATTCCACATATACCCATGGCATGTGTGAGCAATATATCATTTCAGTAACAACTTTGTATAATTTTTTTTTTTTGGTCATCTTTCAATCACTTATGACAAAAAAATAAAATATTCAATGGGCTCAACATGCCTCTCAGCAAATTCCTTGGGGTGTCTACTTTCCAAAATGGGGTCATTTGGGGGGTTTTGTACTGCCCTTCCATTTTAGCGCCTCAAGAAATGAGATAGGCAGTCATAAAATAAAAGCTGCATAAATTCCAGAAAATGTACCCTAGTTTGTAGACCCTATAACTTTTGCGCAAACCAATAAATATACGGTAATTAACTTTTTTTTTACCCAAGACATGTGGCTAAATGCATTTTGGCAAAAATGTATGACTAAAATTTAGTTTATTGTATTTTTGTAATAACATAAAGTTGAAAATATAATTTTTTTTCAAAATTTTCGTCCTTTTTTTGTTTATATTGCAAAAAATAAAAAGCACAGTGGTGAACAAATACCACCAAAAGAAAGCTCTATTTGTGGGAAAAAAAGGACGCAAATTTTGTTTGGGTACTGCATTGCATGACCGCGCAATTACCATTTGAAGTGGTGCAGTGCCAAATTGAAAAAAGTGCTCTGGTCCTAAAGCTGCAAAACTTTCCGGTTGGTAAGTGGTTAAAGATGTTTGCAGAACAGATGTTCACTTATTCCCGGTTTCATTTAAAGTGACACACACAGTTTCCAGATGTTTGCAGAACAGTGATCTGGGTTCTCCCGGCTTATTTATACTTTTTTGACACAGTTTGAAGATGATTTTAGAACAGTTATATGGCCTCTACTGTTAATTAATACTTTTCAGACGCAGTTTGAAGATGATCCACATTCACCTCCATTTTTGCTTTTTTTATGTTTTTATTTTTTTTTAAATATTTAAAGTTATTTCCCTGTCCCCATTTCTTTGTAGGTCACTTGTCCCACCCTTACCCCATTTCCATCCTTTTGCAGACCTCTAGGACTTTCCAGGACTATTTTACAGCCATTTTTGTGCCTAAAAGTTCGGGTCCCCATTGATTTCAATGGGGTTCGGGGTCCGTACAAAGTTAGGGTTCTGTCCGGACCCGAACCCGGACTTTGTCCCGAAGTTCGGCCGAACCAGCAGAACCCGGACTTCTAGAAGTTCGCTCAACTCTAGTAAGGATGTAATAACTTCTTGTAGACTGGCCACTATACATGGTTTGGTTTCCAAGAAGACTTACTGGTAAGGACTCCGGGAACAGAGTGCCTGCATGTGTACAGTCCTGGGATCATGCTGTGATTGGACACAGCAGATCACAGGCTGAAGATGCAGAGCCAAAAGGTGACCCATTATAGCATCACACAGTGTAAACATAGCCAGCAGATAGCAGTCTCGTGTCACTTATGCTGGGTACACATGGTCCAAATACATACCTCCCAACTTTTGAGCTTAAGAATGAGGGAAACTTGAGGGAGGAAGTGAGCTGCGGAACGCATAGCATGTCAAAATGGGCATGGCCAAATGCTTAAGAGTGGGAGAGGCTGAAGGGACGTGGTTGAATAAAAATTTGCTTCCTTGTACTTATAAAGTATGCTTTGATTGCTGTGCCACAAGCTGGAGTCTAACAGACACAAACCCCAGCACATTTATTAAAAAATAAATAAAATAATAAATAGCTTCTATTACAAATGGTTTTCCACAAACTGTGGAAGAGTGCATTACACTAAGTGTGGAAGGATTCAGGAGTGCTTTTCGTACAGAGTGCAAGGTTCAGGGGTGCTTTACGTACAGAGTGCAAGGTTCAAGAGTGTTTTACATACAGAGTGCAAGGTTCAGGAGTGCTTTACATACAGAGTGCAAGGTTCAGGGGTGCTTTACATACAGAGTGCAAGGTTCAGGAGTGCATTTCATACAGAGTGCAAGGTTCAAAAGTCCTTTACGTACAGAGTGCAAGGTTCAGGAGTACATTTTATACAGAGTGCAAGGTTCAAGAGTGCTTTACGTACCCAGTGAAAGGTTCAGGAGTGCTTTCCGTACAGAGTGCAAGGTACAGGAGTGCTTTGCATACAGAGTGCAAGGTACAAGAGAGGTTTGCATACAGAGTGCAAGGTTCAGGAGTACTTTACATACAGAATGCAAGGTTCAGGAGTGCTTTTCATACATAGTGAAAGATTCAGGAGTGCTTTACGTACAGAGTGCAAGGTTCAGCAGTGCTTTCCGTACAGAGTGCAAGGTTCAGGAGTGTTTTCCATACAGAGTGCAAGGTTCAGTAGTGCTTTCCGTACAGAGTGCAAGGTTCAAGAGTGCTTTCCATACAGAGTGCAAGGTTCAGGTGTGCTTTCCGTACAGAGTGCAAGGTTCAGGAGTGCTTTCCATACAAAGTGCTAGGTTATAGAGTGCTGTACATACAGACTGCAAGGTTCAAGAGTGCTTTACATACAGAGCACAAGGTTTAGGAGGGCTTTACGTACAGAGTGCAAGGTTCAAGAGTGCTTTAGGTACAGAGTGCAAGATTCAGGAGCGCATTTCATACAGAGTGCAAGGTTCTGCAGTGCATTTCAAACAGAGTGCAAGGTTCAAGAGTGCTTTACGTACAGAGTGCAAGAGTGCAAGGTTCAGGAGTGCTTTAAATACAGAGTGCAAGGTTCAAGAGTGCTTTACGTACAGAGTGCAAGTTCAGGAATGCTTTATGTACAGAGTGCAAGGTTCTGGAGTGCATTTCATACAGAGTGCAAGGTTCAAGATTGCTTTACGTATAGTGCAAGTGGGAAAGGTTCAGAAGTGCTTTACATACAGACTGCAAGGTTGAAGAGTGCTTTACGCACAGAGTGCAAGGTTCTGAGGTCTTTCCATACAGAGTGCAAGGTTTTCGAGGTCTTTCTGTACAGAGTGCAAGGTTCAGGAGTGCTTTCCGTACAGAGTGCAAGGTTCTGAGGTCTTTCCATACAGAGTGCAAGGTTTTGGAGGTCTTTCTGTACAGAGTGCAAGGTTCAGGAGTGCTTTCCGTACAGAGTGCAAGGTTCAGGAGTGCTTTCCGTACAGGGTGAAAGGTTCAGGAGTGCTTTCCGTACAGAGTGCAAAGTTCAGGAGTGCTTTACATACAGAGTGCAAGGTTCAGGAGTGCTTTACGTACAGAGTGCAAGGTTCGAGAGTGCTTTACATGCAGAGTGCAAGGTTCAGGAGTGCTTTACATACAGAGTGCAAGGTTCAGGAGTTCTTTAGGTATAGAGTGCAAGGTTCAGGAGTTCTTTAGGTATAGAGTGCAAGGCTCAGGAGTGCGTTTCATACAGAGTGCAAGGCTCAGGAGTGCATTTCTTACAGAGTGAATGGTTCAAGAGTGCTTTACATACAGAGTGCAAGGTTTAAGAGTGCTTTACGTACAGAGTGAAAGGTTCAGGAGTGCTTTACGTACAGAGTGCAAGGTTCAGGAGTACCTTTCATACAGAGTGCATGGTTCAAGAGTGCTTTACGCACAGAGTGCAAGGTTCAGGAGTGCTTTATGCACAGAGTGCAGGGTTCAGGAGTGCTTTATGTACAGAATGCAAGGTTCAGGAGTGCTTTAGGTACAGAGTGCAAGGTTCAGGAGTGCATTTTATACAGAGTGCAAGGTTCTGGAGTGTGTTTCATACAGAGTGCAAGGTTCAGGAGTGCTTTACGTACAGAGTGCAGGGCTCAGTGCTGCTCTCGTACAGAGTGCAAGGTTCAGGAGTGCTTTACATAGAGAGTGCAATGTTCAGGAGTGCTTTACATATGGAGTACAAGGTGCAGGAGTGTTTTACGCACAGAGTGCAAGGTTCAGGAGTGCTTTACATACAGAGTCCAAGGTTCAGAAGTGCTTTACATGCAGAGAGCAAGGTTCAGGAGTGCTTTACATATGGACTGCAAGGTTCAGGAGTGCTTTACATACAAAGTGCAAGGCTCAGGAGTGCTTTACATACAGGGTGCAAGGTTCAAGAGTGCATTTCATTCAGAGTGCAAGGTTCAGGAGTGCATTTAATAGAGTGTGCAAGGTACCGGAGTGAGTTAGTACAGGGTGCAAGGTTCAGGAGTTAGTTAAATTGCAAAGACACCAATTAATTAAACATGGCATGCTTACATTGTAAAATCTTGATTAACAGCATACAGTCAAGGCAAGAATGCAGGCACCAGATGGATAACAACTGAGTGCAGCCTAGCAGGACATGCAGCAGTGTGAACATCCATGCAGCACAGCCAGAGATTGGTGGGCAAGACAACGTTGGTACATCCTCAAAGAGAGTGCAGCTGTCAAATCCAACCTTTGATGTCAGGCATGGGCAGGACCAATATGTCCCTATGTCAGGCGACACTTGCATAGACAAATAGCCAGCATTTATACAGAGGGCAAGGTTCAGGAACTGCTTTACATACAGAGTGCAAGGTTCAAGAGTGCTTTACGTACAGAGTGCAAGGTTCAGGAGTTCTTTACGTACAGAGTGCAAGGTTCAGGAGTGCATTTCATACAGAGTGCAAGGTTCAGGAGTGTGTTTCATACAGAGTGCAAGGTTCAGGAGGGTGTTTCATACAGTGGCCAAGGTACCGGAGTGCATTAGTAAAGAGTGCAAGGTTCAGGAGTTAGTTAAATTGCAAAAACACCAATTAATTAAACATGGCATGTTTACATTCTAAAATTTTGATTAACAGCACACAGGAGTCGAGGCAAGAAGCAGGACATGCAGCAGTGTGAACATCCATTCAGCGCAGCCAGAGATTGGTGGGCAAGCCGGCATTGGTATGTCCACAATGAGAGATTGTGCAGCTGTCAAATCCAATCTTTGTTGTCGGGCATGGGCGGGGCCAATATACATTTCGGGGGCTCCGCCCCCCTTTGTCAGGCAACCCTTGCATAGACAAATAGCCAGCATTTGTACATTGCTGGCCAGGGAAGAAGGTGGCAGGGGGCAGGACCAATTGTAACTACTGCATGTGCACCTACAGCAGTGTATAATTCAGGTTTACTATATGCCACTGTAAGTGACATGCAGAAGTTACAATTGATCCTGCCCCCTGCCATCTTCTTCCCCACCCACCAATGTATAAACGCCAGCTGTTTGTCTATGCACAGGTTGCCTGACAAAGGGGACGGAGCCCCTGAAATACAAATCAGCCCTGTCCATTTCCCACCACCAGAGGTTGGATTTGAGAGCTGCACTCTGACTTTCATTGCGGCCGTACCCCCACCAGCTTGCCCACCAATCCCTGGCTGTGCTGGATGGATGTTCACACTGTTTACACTGCTGCATGTCCTGCAAGGCTGCTAGCATATAAATTAGTAATACCACTGTCAGAACACAATAGCACAGTGGTGGAGATCACTGTATTAACGTCACTTGTTTGGTACAACAATCTCTAAGGTTTTTTTTTTCGTTCGGCCCGCTGAATGTGTGTACCAGGCATTGCTGGTACAAATGGAAGCACAGTTTGCTCTCAAATGCCAATCAGTGAGAGGAAATAGCCCACACCAATGCAATACAGTACAGGACAGTGCCAACAATAATATATACACACATCATTCACCTCTATAGTATATGTCAGCCCCATCCTGTCTCTGATCTGACATGTATATTAACCGCTCACCTCTGTGCATTAACCCCTTCATCGCCATCATCTCACTGTATATGACCTGTACATTAACCTCTTCACCTCCCGATCCCTGAGTGTATTACCTGTACATTTAACACACCTATTACATTACCAGGCACTATATTTTAACCGCTTCCACACTGGCATGTTTCTTCATTTCCAGAAAATTGTGGCAAAAATAAAAAAATCAGATCGCCTTGGGGTGTCAACTTTTCAAAAAGGGGGTAATTTTGGAGGCATTCATAGTGTCCAATAATTTTTATTTGCCAAGTTTTAAAACAGAAAGATGGGTAAACTGTTTTTTTTTTATTGTTTTTGTTCTTTTTAACTAAAAGAAAACACTGTCGGGGGGAATTCATTAAGGGTGTGTAGTCATGTTCCCCCTTGGGGATGGCTGATAGTTGTGGTCCACCTGCCCTCAATCACACGATTTTCCACACACCCGGAATCACTGAACAGGCCGGTACTTGGTTTTGTTGTTTTATTTAGGGGATAAACTTGGATAGGGATGACTGTGGGATGCCCAAAGACAAATCACGGAACCTTTTATATACACCGCCTGTATATACACTCTTTTTCCTCCAGCACATACACTTGCTGACCGTTGTTACAGGACTGAAAGGCAATTTAGCAGACCTCTACAACACTTCCTCTTCCACCACATGGTGAGGCCTGCTGTACTGTTAGCAGGACCTCCAAATCACCTGTTGTGGGCAAGGGCCACGGGCTCCCAATTGTGAAGCCATGGACCCTCAATTGTGTAGCAAAGTATGTTGGTGCTAGCTGGGCACTGGATGAACTACAACTCCCAGCCCATCATTTTTCCAGGCCCCCTCTGCCTACCTCACTGTCCAGTGACACTCCTTTCCCTGACTGGCTCCTCCGACCTCCACAGACTGTCCACTGTCTCCTCCCAGCCTGCTCCAGCCTTCTTGTCCAGCTCCCAGGTGCTGCCACTCACCCACACTGGTGGATCCTTTAAAGAGCCTTCTAATGTAGCCTCTCTGCTGCTCTCCTGCTCCAATGTGCTGCTCCAGGAAAGGACTCCTCTCCTGGCTGCACCCGAGTCTCCAGGCCTCAAGGTTACCTCCCCAGACTGGGGGCTCCCTCCTGGGTGAGGCCCCCACAACACCTCTGCTACAGTCTCCACTCTTCCACCCTAAACTCTCCTCCCCCTGCTGGGCAGATCACAGTATTTAAGGAGGCCTGCCCCTTACCAATCCAGGTTGGGGATTGGTCAGGGCTCCTTAACATACATCAGAAAGTGACACCCCCTATTCCATCCCCTTTTCCAGAGCCTTCTGGAAACAAAGGGGAGGAGCATCCAAGGGGTGTTCCTTCCTGCAATCTCCAGCCTCCCTGGGCCACTCCCCTGCCCATTGTCAGGCCTGACTAAATTATGCCTTTCCTAACAAAAGCCCACTACAGAAAAAGCACCTATCACTATGGGGGCACTACACTCACCCCCCCCCCCCCAAACATCAGCTGGTCCCCACCTGAAAATTTACAAAAATGACTCCAGGGCCCAGGAGCAAGGCCATCCCAAAGTCAAGAGTGGAAGGGGGAAAAGGGAACAAACCTAGATGGGGAACTGTACAAATAATTTAAGTACAAAAATATATCAATACCATCTCTGTAAATTATCCACACTGTACAGTATAATACATTCCTAGCTACAGGTCCATGCAACTAGACATATACACACACAATATAGATTCCTGGACCAAAGCACTTCATCCGTATAATTGTAGATGTGTTGTTGACTATCGACGGATGAGGATGACCAGCCCTTCAATCTTTGGGATCCTAAGAGGAGATAGAACAACTAACTACAACTATCTACAAATATGTCTATTGAGAGGGGGTTATAGACCTCCAACAGAGCAACAAATCAAGGAAACTTTTCTTTCACCTGCCTGCCCATCAGTGAGGGGTTATGATCCCACTGCAGGAGCAGAAACAAAGAAAGTCAATGATGAAGAGTTTTTCTTTAAGATTCCTGGTGGGAGGGGCCCCTCCCCGGACAACAGGATTTCAAAGAAGTGGTAAAGAGGGCAAACCTCACCCGAGTGTCCTTCCAATGGGCCAGTCTTATCCACTGGGGCACAGGGTGGCAGACTGGTTTCTCCTGCAATTATCAGGAAACAAAAGGAACCACGCAGCACTATTCAGCAGTCCTGGTGGTGGTCTATGTAGCAGTTCAAACTTCCTCACGCATAGTACCGAGGATCCGGCAACTTTCTTCGACCCCCTCCTGCTGTCTCCTTGTAGACAAAGTGGCTCTGGGTCGGCTGACCCACTTTCACAATCAGCACCCTGTCTCTATATATAGACAGGGCCAGATTAAGAGCATCATGGGCCTGGTGCTGAGGATTTTGATGGGCCTTTCTTGCTACCAACATTGTGGGAACAGTTTGGGGATGACCCTTTCCTATTCCAACATGACTGCGCACCAGTGCCCAAAGCAAGGTCCATAAAGACATGGATGAACGAGTTTGGGGTGGAGGAACTTAACTGGCCTGCACAGAGTCCTGACCTCAACCCAATAGAACACCTTTTGACTGAATTAGAGTGGAGACTGCAAGTCAGGCCTTCTCATCACAAATGTGCTTCTGGAAGAATGGTCAAACATTTCCATAGACACACTCATAAACCTTGTGAACAGCCTTCCCAGAAGAGATGAAGCTGTTGTAGCTGTAAAGGATGGGGCAACTCAATATTGAACCCTACAGACTAAGACTGGGATGCAATTAAAGTTCATATGCGTGTAAAGGCAGGCATGCCAATACTTTTGCCTAGCTAGTGTATCTGCCAAGATTTGCAATGGTGATGGAACCCTCCTACACATAAATACTACATTTAGACATAATTTAGGTAAGGTAAGGCCCCGAGTCAGGAGTTATGCTTAACAACATAGAGAGAACAAGCAACAGCTCTACATGAATTGGCATGTTTGGGATTCAAACTCAGGGACTAAGCGATGGTAGGCAGAATTTCTACGTTGTGAGCCACAGGGCTGCTGCATGTGGAGTCTCCTACACATATATACACATATAAATATTAGATAGCTTCAGCGCCTAGGGTCACATAAAAATAAGAAAGAAAACACAAAGGCAGATAGTAAACAGCCAATAAAGAAAAAATAAAATTATTGTATGGACTGGATTAGCTTCTCAGTGGCGCCCCCAGGGGTGCCCCTCTAAAAATCTGCGGTAATGCAATGGCTAATAGCCGTGATGAAAGTAATAGTAACAAATCACCGTGCTCGGTTTGGAGGTAAAGTATATGGATAAAGTCTTATTTAAATAGTCCTTGGTGAACAACTGTTATGTAAACCTTTAGACAAATATACACTGTCCCCATTTGTAGTGAACAAAAGTGCTTGTGCTCAGATGAACATAGGTGCTTCAACCATGCTCAATGTGCCCCACATGGATGTACACTCACCCCTCCTCCGGTGGCCACCTATCCCTAGTGTGGTCTAGTAAGGCTGTTGGGGAGTGTAGTTGACCCCTGTGTGGTTTTTCGGCGTTCTGTGCCTCCAGCAATCACTCCAGCATAGATATCACCATGTGGATGGAGAGAAGAAACTCATAGTGCAAATAACATTTTTCAAAAATAAAATCAAAACTCGCATTTGCAGGTGCCCATAAGTCCTGGCACCGAACGTAAAGGCAGCCGATTTACACGGCCGCAAGTGGCACTCATTGTTCTAGGAGGACTTGTTATAACGTACTCCCAGAATCGCGCTCCCGCGCGCCCCCTGGGGCGTGCACCTGGAAGCATCTGTGACCGCCGGGTCTTTGAGACCCGGCGCATCACGGATCACGGTAAATGGCCGCTTGGAGCGGCCGTTTACCACGTGATCGCTCCGTCAAATGACGGAGCATCACATGTAAACAAGCCGGCGGAAGTGCCGGCTTGTCTCTCCCCTCTCCGCACCGATCGGTGCAGTGTGACAGGAGAGGGGGGAGAGAGGAGATGCAGCGGTGCTGTGGGCAGGATCTGAAGTGCCCACAGCACCGCTATGTGCCAGGCAGGGACCCCTCATCACCCATGCACCCTCAGTAATGCCCACCCATCCGTCACCCATACATACATGCCCACACATCCGTCACCCATACATCCATGCCCACCCACCCGTCACCCATACATTCATGCCCACCCATCCGTCCCCAACCATGCATCCGTGCTCACCCATCTGTCACCCATGCATCCGTGCTCACCCATCCGTGTCCACCCATCCGTCACCCATGCATCCGTGCTCACCCATCTGTGTCCACCCATCCGTCACCCATGCCTGCCTACCCACCTGTGCCTACCCACTCGTGCCTACGT
>BLSH010085383.1:53890-69863 GCA_018402905.1 Glandirana rugosa | reverse complement strand
CAGTCTCTGACGTCTGTATGATGTCCTCTACCAGTCTCTGACGTGTCTGCAGTCTCTGACCATCTCCTGTAGTATGTCTGCAGTCTCTGACCATCTCCTGTACTATGTCTGCAGTCTCTGACCATCTCCTGTAGTATGTCTGCAGTCTCTGACCATCTCCTGTAGTATGTCTGCAGTCTCTGACCCTCTCCTGTACTATGTCTGCAGTCTCTGACCGTCTCCTGTACTATGTCTGCAGTCTCTGCCCATCTCCTGTTTCATTTCTGCAGTCTCTGACCATCTCCTGTTTCATTTCTGCAGTCTCTGACCATCTCTTATACCTCCTGTACTATGTCTGCAGTCTATATAGAGAGGCCCCGCTCCAGGTCCCATTAGAGTACTCTGCTTCTCTTCCTGTAATTTGTTTATTGTTATGAGATCGTGGGAGGATATTAGGGTTACAAAGACTCCTTAGGGGAGCATTTCTGTGTTTATGTCACTGCCATAGAAACGTTTGCAAAGGGGGAGTTATTAAGTTGACCACGCCCATGTGGGGGCGCCAGAAATATTTCTGCACCCAGGCGTCAGTGACCCTAGGATCGGCCCTGCCTGGACATGTACTTCCTTAATCAGGGGGCACGTCTGGCACTGCAGGATTGGAGTCCCTGGCGGCGCAGTGTTACTGATGGTGGCCTTTGTTACTGATGGTGGCCTTTGTTACTTTGGTCCCAGCTCTCTGCAGGTCATTCACTAGGTCCCCCTGTGTGGTTCTGGGATTTTTGCTCACCGTTCTTGTGATCATTTTGACCCCAGGAGGTGAGGTCTTGCGTGGAGCCCCAGATGGAGGGAGATTATCAGTGGTCTTGTATGTCTTCCATTTTCTAATAATTGCCCCACAGTTGATTTCTTCACACCAAGCTGCTTACCTATTGCAGATTCAGTCTTCCCAGCCTGGTGCAGGGCTACAATTTTGTTTCTGGTGTCCTTTGGTCCTTGGCCATGGTGGAGTTTGGAGTCTCTGAGTGTTTGAGGTTGTGGTCAGGTTGTGTCTTTTATACTGATAAGGAGTTCAATCAGTGCCATTAATACAGCGTGGAGGACAGAGGAGCCTCTAAAAGAAGAAGTTTCAGGTCTGTGAGAGACAGAAATCTTGCTTTTTTTGTAGAGGAGACCAAATACTTATTTTCCACCATCATTTGCAAATAAAATCTTTAAAAATCAGACAAGGTGAATTTTCTGGATTTTTCTCCTCATTCTGCCTCTCATAGTTGAAGAGTCCCTATGATGAAAATTACCGGCCTCTCATCTTTTTAAATGGGAGAATTTCCACAATTGGTGGCCGACTGAATACTTTTTTGCCCCACTGTATCAACAAGTGAAAGTGACAGAGAAAAAAACATTTTACCAAAACATGAAAAGATTACACATTCTAGCATTCTTAAAAACAAAATAGATGATCAAGATTGCAACATTGTTGCAAGGACAATTTCTTTGAGAGAAAGATACATTTCATCTCAACATGAAAAGGACTTCTTTGGGGAAGTTACAATTGTATTGGAATGAATGGCTGAACATTGCATTGGACTGCATCGCTCCAACTTTTACTCCCAAAAAACTCTCACAGCTCTGATTTTGGTATTTTCTATAGCGCCCTGCAATTACTCCATGGAAGCAAAATTTAGATCAGTTTCGGGTCTGAGCATGCGCAGTTGTGCTCAGCTGTGCTCTGCACCTAGAAGTAAAGAGACGGGGAATTTATCTCTTCTCAAACTTTTTAAGATATTTCAGTGTAGAAATCACTTTTTCACACAGTTTAAAAGCAGATTATCTTTAAACAATATACCGCAAATTTTAGTACAATTTAGGTGATTATATCATGCTCTAAACATTATTTCCATGCGCACTTCTCTAGGTCTTAACTGGAGTAAGTATTTGGGGGCTATCTGTTGCTTGGGCGCTATAGTGAATACCGTTTTGGCGTTATTTAGTGGCATTTGCCATTCAGTACCACAAATGTGCGCCTGAGCACTATAGTAAATAAACCCCACAGAGTAAGTGTTTTCTCTCTGTACTTATGGTGATTCTGCATCCTTCTTCCTAAAGGTAAAAAAAAATATAGAAAAAGCTTGCTTACAAAGCGGGAGTTAGGAGGAAATGGGTATTTTGTGAAAGCTGTGGAGAAGGAACAAGTGTTAGCCTCTATGTTGTGCTACAATACACTCAGCTGTAGTAGAACTCAGCTGCCGCCTGTGATTTACATAACAATAATGCCTGCCGGGCCGTCCACAATTTACATAGCAATAGCGCCTGCCGCCCGCGATTTACATAACAATAGCACCGGGCGCCCGCAATTTGCATAACAATAGCGCCTGAAGGTCGCCCTTAATTTCCATAACAATAGCGCCGGCCGTCCGCGATTTACATAACAATGGTGTACACACACAGAGCTAAACAGCATTAATGACTCACTGGCATGGGATCTTGAGGTAGGGGCCTGGAGCTGCAGCTCCAATAGCCTCTATGTTAATCCGGCCCTGTATCTAGATCTCCTAGGTTGCCATTCATGCTTGATGTCCAGGAACCGTGCCCACCTCTCACACTCTGGCCCTCTCCATGGCTTTGAGACACGCAGATAGTCCCAAACAAGGTCATCCTCCCACTCTGACCGGAAGTCCTCTACAACATTGTTTGGGGTGAAAGTCTAAAGTTAGGGGAAGTCTAGAGCCCACTCCAAAGCTACCCTCCGCTGCACCTCCCTCTGGAATCTGGAGAACCTCGGTAACTCTCTTGCATTTCCTCTCCCAGGGACAATGTCAGTATCAGGTCAGTGGCGGCTGCTCCATAGAGGGCGTCAGTGTGCCGCCTCCCCTCTGAAGTTTCTGGAAAAATTCCCAAAGCCTATTAATCGGCCATTAAAGTGAATATATGTGTGCCAGTGAAGAGCACATATATTCACTGATTGGCTCTGGCCTCAGTCACCGTCTGGAGGATAGGAGCGGGGCGGGACTAGCGGACGTGCTGGTGCTAAGTTGGACTGCATGCGTGCCTGTGATTCCTGCCAGCAGGCAGTGTGATCGAGAGCGGCCTGACTCGACTCCTGTCCCCTGCGCCTGAGGTATGTGCTGCTGTGCTGTGTACTGGCTGGCTGCAATACCTGTGTACTGGCTGGCTGCAATACCTGTGTACTGACTGGCTGCAATACCTGTGTACTGGCTGACTGCAATACCTGTTTACTGGCTGGCTGCAATACCTGTGTACTGGCTGCCTGCAATACCTGTGTACTGGCTGCATACTGTGTTACTGGCTGCAATATACCCCTCAAGGGATGCTGGGGCTGTATACTGTGTCCTATGATGCTGAGCTGTATACTGTGTCCTGAGATGCTGAGCTGCATACTGTGTCCTGTGATGCTGGGGCTGTATACTGTGTCCTGTGATGCTGAGCTGTATACTGTGTCCTATGATGCTGAGCTGCATACTGTGTCCTGTGATGCTGGGGCTGTATACTGTGTTCTGTGATGCTGAGCTGTATACTCTGTCCTGTGATGCTGGGGCTGTATACTGTGTCCTGTGTTTCTGAGCTGTATACTCTGTCCTGTGATGCTGAGCTGAATACTCCTAAAACAATATATGGAATACAGGAGACAGAGCGGGTGGATTCTATAAGGGGTAGGGCTTATGAGAAGTAGGAGGGGTCAAAAAGGAAGGGCAGGGCCTGGGGACCCCCCATCCTAAAATTTCACCAGCCGCCACTGTATCAGGTGATCTCACCACCACTTGGCAGTAAGTTGGTGCCCTGGTCTGTATAGTGGATGGCCTGTGCTGAAACACCTGACGTGCTTGGGCTCCTGCAGGGGGTTTGGACGACAAACTGGGCTTTGGCTCTTTTCCTCCAGCAAGGGCTCCTGGAGCACTAATCCCTCCAATCTCCCATTCTGCCTCATCCGAGCTACTTGACCCAGGGGATGATTACTCAGCAAGCTTTTCTAGTGATCCAAACTCACACTGCAATCTGGGGGAACCCAAGTCTAAGGCCCGCTCCTCACCTTCCCCATCCAGCTCACGTGAGGAGACTCCTCATTGGCAGCGGCTCCTTTCGGACGGGTATGGTGAGGGGTTGCGAACTGACCGGCATGGCAGTACTTACTGGTCCCAGGTTCCTGGCCAGATTATGGGCCTCTGCTATTTCTTCCCTCTTGTTCTCTGTCTTCGCAGGTCGCCAGGCTGCAACTCTACCCCGCCTTTGAGTGATGCCTCCATGCCCGCTCCGGCCTTCTGGGACTTCCGCAGCTGCAGATGACACAGCCCTGATTGCAGGTCCATGGTGTAGTAACGTTGATCTGCTGGGCAGATCACAGTATTTAAGGAGGCCTGCCCCCTGCCAATCCAGGTTGGGGATTGGTCAGGGCTCCTTAACATACATCAGAAAGTCACACCCCCTATTCCATCCCCTCTTCCAGAGCCTTCTGGAAACAAAGGGGAGGAGTGTCCAAGGGGTGTTCCTTCCTGCAATCTCCAGCCTCTCTGTCCAGATCAAGACATTCAAGCCTGCACTTATTGTCAGGCCTGACTAAATTTTGCATTTCTTAACAAAAACCCACTACAGAAAAAGCACCTATCACTATGGGGGTGCTACAGGTGTCATAGACCCTTTATAATTCCCTTGGGGCACAGTACCAAAAGTGTCGGTGTTTGCGCTCGATCCATGTACCGGTGACTAGAGTTGAGTGGACACCTGGATGTTCGGGTTCGGCGGAACTTCGTGAAAAAGTTCGAGTTCGGCCCCGAACTTGCCCCCGAACCCCATTGAAGTCAATGGTGACCCAAACTTTTGGCCACTAAATGGCTCTAAAAAAGTCCTGGAAAGGGCTAGAGGGCTGCAAAAGGAAGCAAAATGGGGGTAAGTGCAGGACAAGTGCCCTGCAAACATATGTGGATAGGGAAATTACTTAAAATCACATAAAAAAAATAAAAAATGGAGGAGGAGGTGGATGTGGAGTAGTGGCGGTGGAGGAGGAGGAGGTAGCCAACACTGTTTTTTGTTTGTTTGTTTTTTTTTTCTAATTGGGGTAGCCCCCAAAATATTGAGACATAGTAAAAAAAAAAAAAAAAAAGATCACTATCTGCAGACAAACCCAGAGATGTTCTAGCACGGGTTCACTTTTTCCATATAAAATGTACCATGGTTTATTTTTCATGTTTCTCCTGTTACAAATTCCAATAAAGATTTATGTTCTAAAAAAAAAAAAAAGAATAAGTTCACTTAAGTATACCAATGGCTGTGTGAGGCTGGTATAAATGTCTATTCTGCACAAGGTACAGACAAGTCTTGTGGGATCCATGCCTGGTTCATTTTAATAAACGTTAGCTTGTCCACGTTGGCTGTGGACAGGCGGCTGCGCTTGTCTGTGATAACGCCCCCTGCCGTGCTAAACGCACGTTTAGACAATACACTGGCTGCAGGGCAGGCCAGCACCTCCAAGGCATAAAGGGCAAGCTCAGGCCATGTGCCCAATTTGGAGACCCAGAAGTTGAATGGGGCAGACCCATCAGTCAGTACGTGTAGGCGTGTGCACACATACTGTTCCACCATGTTGCTGAAATGCTGCCTCCTGCTAAGACGTTGCCTATCAGCTGGTGGTGCTGTTTGTTGTGGCGTGTTGCTGACAAAGCTTTTCCACATTTTGGCAATGCTAACCCTGCCTTCTGAGGTGCTGGCGGTGCCACAGCTGCGTTGGCGACCTCTTCCTCCTCCTCTGCCTTCGCCTTGTGCTTCCACCCGGAAATGAGCACCCGGTGTCATTTGGGAATGCCCTCAGCAGCGCGTCTACCAGCGTGCGCTTGTAGTCACGCATCTTCCGATCACGCTCCAGTGAGGGACTTAAGGACGGCACGTTGTCCTTGTAACGGGGATCCAGCAGGGTGGCCACCCAGTAATCAGCACAAGTTGCAATGTGGGCAAGTCGGCTGTTGTTGCGCAGGCACTGCAGCATGTAGTCGCTCATGTGTGCCAGGCTGCCCAGAAGCAAAGACAAGTTGTCCTCTGTGGGAGGTGTATCATGCTCCAGTGATGCCCACGATCTGCGTTGGGTGCCACCCTGCTGTGAACACAGTTCCTCCTCCTCCTCCTCATCATCATCCTCGTCCTCCTCATCCTCGTCCTCCTCATCCTCCAGAACTGTGCCCTGGCTTGAGATTTTTTTACCTGGCCTATGCTGGTGCAGGAACCCACCCTCCGAGCCACTTGTGAATGACTGGCCTGATAACTGTGGAAATGACCCCTCTTCCGTCTCCTCTTCCTCCTGTGCCACATCCTCTTACATCATCAAAGTGTTTTTTCAAGGAGACATAGAAGTGGGATAGTAACGCTGAGAACAGCGTCATCGGCACTGGCCATGTTGGTGGAGTACTCGAAACACCGCAATATGGTACACAGGTCTCGCATGGAGGCCCACTCATTGGTGGTGAAGTGGTGCTGTTCCACAGAGCGACTGACGCGTGCGTGCTGCAGCTGAGACTCCACTATTGCCTGCTGCTGCTCGCACAGTCTCTCCAGCATGTGCAAGGTGGAGTTCCACCTTGTGGGCACGTCACATAGGAGGCCGTGAGCGGGAAGGCCGAAGTTCTGCTGCAGCGCAGACAGGTGAGCAGCAGCAGGGTGAGAACGCTGAAAGCGCGCACAGACGGCCCGCACTTTCTGCAGCAGCTCTGACATATCCGGGTAGTTTTTTTAGAAATTTCTGCACCACCAAATTCAGCACATGCGCCAGGCAAGGGATGTGCGTCAAACCGGCTAAGCCCTGAGTTGCTACGAGATTTCCCCATTATCGCACACCACCAGGCCAGGCTTGAGGCTCAGTGGCAACAACCACTCATCGGTCTGTTGTTCAATGCCCACCCACAGCTCCTGCGCAGTGTGGGGTTTATCCCCCAAACATATCAGTTTTAAAACAGCCTGCTGTCCTTTCCCCCTGGATGTGCTGAAGATGGTGGTGAAGGTGTTACGCTAACCGGATGAGGAGGTGGTAGAGGAGGAGGAAGCGGAGTAGGAGGAAGAGGCAACAGGAGGCAAAGAGAAATGCCCTGCAATCCTCAGTGGCGGAAGGACATGCACCAAACTGCTATCCGCCTCAGGCCCACCCGCCACTACATTTGCCCAGTGTACAGTTAGCGAGATATAGCGTCCCTGCCCGTGCTTACTGGTCCACGTATCATGGTTATGTGGACCTTGCCCCAGATGGCGTTGCGCAGCGCACACTTGATCTTGTCCCCGATTTGTTTGTGCAGGGAAGGGATGGATCGCCTGGAAAAGTAGTGGCGGCTGGGAACCACGTACTGTGGGACAGCCATCGCCATCAGGTTTTTAAAACTGTCCGTGTCCACCAGACGGAATGACAGCATTCCAAAGGGCATACATTTTGAAATGCTGGCATTCAGGGCCAGGGATCGCGAGTGGGTAGGGGGGTATTTCCTCTTTCTCTCCAGTGTTTGGGAGATGGACAGCTGTAAGCTTCCATGGGACCGTGTGGAAATGCTTGGGGACAGTGGCGGACATGGTGGCGTTGCTGTCACATTGTCTGTTTGCTGGGTGGCAGGTGACACTGGCACTGTAGAGGTGGAGGAAGAGGCCGAGGCAGCAGCAGAAGAGGAAGCAGGAGGAGCCTAAGACCTTTCTTGGATTTTGAGGTGCTTATTCCACTGCAGCTTGTGCTTTGCATGTAGATGCCTGGTCATGCAGGTTGTACTCAGGTTTAGAACATTTATGCCTCGCTTCAGGCTCTGATTGCACAGCGTGCAAACCACTCGTGTCTTGTCGTCAGCACATTGTCTGAAGAACTGCCACGCCAGGGAACTCCTTTGAGCTGCCTTTGGTGTGCTAGGTCCCTGGGTGCGGTGGGTAGTAGCAGGCGTACTGTCTAGGGGACGGTCGCTCCACTTTTGCAACCTGCTTCCTCTTTTGCTGTGCTGGTGCCTCTGTGTGACCACCACCTCTTCCTCCAAACTCCACACGTCACTCGCATTACCTTCATTCCATGTGAGGTCTAGGACCTCATCATCCTCCACATCATCTTCCACCCACTCTTCACCACTGCCCTCCTTGTCAGTCTGCACACTGTAGAAAGCCGCAGCAGTTGGCACCTGTGTTTCATAATCATCAGAGACGTGCTGCGCTGGTGTTTCCATGTCCTCATCCTGAAACAGAAGTGATTGGGCATCGGTGCACTCAATGTCTTCTACTTCTGGGGCAGGGCTATGTGCATGGCCCATGGAAAGCACAACAGCAGAGTCATCAAAAAGCATAAGAGACTGCTGCATGACTTGGGGCTCAGACTGCTTGGCTGATTTACAAGGGGCTGAGGTAAAAGACAGATGGCCATGGGGTTCAGGTGCCAACTCTGAGCTTTCAGCAAGGGACCAGGTGGGAGACAATGTGAAGGAACTGGAGGCATTTTCAGCCATCCAATCTACTATCGCTGTACTTGTTCTGGTCTGAGCTGTATTCGGGCCTACCATATAATGTTGAAGGTTCTGTCGGCTACTCGCACCTGAGGAAGGTGTTTCACTTGTGCGTGTAGCTGGCACAGATCGAACACGTCCTCTCCTTGAAACAGGAGCTTCACCAGCACCAGCAGCACCAGCAGCACCACGACCACGTGCCTTATTTGACACTCACCTCATTCTGGACGCAAATGTACTATTTAGCACAAATTTATATTATTTTTTAAACCGGCAATGTAGACGCACTTTTTAATTTTGTGCAAGAAATGCACAGTAAGGTGCAAATGTACTATGTAGCACTATTTTTTATTTTTTTTTAAACCAGCAATGTCGACGCACATTTTAATTTTGTGCAAGAAATGCACAGCAAGGTGCAAATGTACTATGTAGCACTATTTTTAATTTTTTTTTAAACCAGCAATGTCGACGCACGTTTTAATTTTGTGCAAGAAATGCACAGCAAGGTGCAAATGTACTATGTAGCACTATTTATTATTCTTTTTTTTTAAACCAGCAATGTAGACACACTTTTTAATTTTGTGCAAGAAATGCACAGCAAGGTGCAAATGTACTATGTAGCCCTATTTTTTATTATTTTTTTTAAACCAGCAATGTAAACAAACCTTTTATTTTTGTGCAAGAAATGCACCGCTGGCCGCAAATGTAATATTTAGAATATTTTTTTTTAAAACCAGCAATGTAGACACACTTTTTAATTTTGTGCAAGAAATGCCCCGCTGGCCGCAAATGTAATATTTTGCACAAAAAAATATATATACAGGCAGTCCCCGGGTTACAAACAAGATGGGGACTGTAGGTTTGTTCATAAGTCAAATTTGTTTGTAAGTTGGAACAGGTACATTTTTTAAGTGTAGCTGCAGCCAAAACAAATTTTTTTAAGCTTTTTGGATAGCATAGGGAAGGGGTAACACCCCTGTAATGTTTGTTTTGCTGTCTATGTTTCTGTTCAGAAGATTTTACCTCACTTCCTGTCCCAATGATAATTGGATTTTGAAAATTTTGGGACGTTGTGCAAACAAGGATTGGTGATAAAGCATCAGTGGAGACCTCTTTTTCCCATAATAACTCTTACAGGAGTGAATTTCCCTCCCTAGGGGGAGATTTCCTCTCACTTCCTGTTGTCTCCCTCCGTTTGTAAGTAGGAGTCGTTCATAAGTCGGATGTTCATAACTAGGGGACTGCCTGTATATTTAAATTGGTCTAACTGCAATGTAAAAGCAGTATTTAAATATGCCAAAATGTTGCCAGTTGAACTAACAGAACACGATTAAAGTAGTGTCCCTGACAAACAAGCAGTTGCAAGTGCACTGCACTTGCAAAAATGGATGCAAACGCCCACCTAACAAACAGAAAAATTGCTTAGGTTTTATATGAGGCACTTTGCTTAGCAAACAAAATGTACTCTAGCAAACAAAAATCTCCTCTAGCACCCACCCACCAATAAATCGCTGTTTTTAACAGATTTTCTAAAGCTAATCTGTCCCTCACAGCAGCAGCAGCATCCTCTCCCTACACTAGTATGAGATGATTTTCTAAAGCTAATTTGTCCCTCACAGCAGCAGCAGCATCCTCTCCCTATATTAGTATGAGATGATGTGACATGCAGCACTGCGTGACTCCAGCTTATATAGAGGCTGGGTCACATGATGCACTGGCCAATCACAGCCATGCCATTAGTAGGTATGGCTGTGATGGCTTCTAAGGGCAAACGAGTGAAACGCTTGTTGATTGGCTGCCCTGCAGCTATTCAACAGGCGCAAAAAAATACCCGAACCTGAACTTTTTTCTCAAATGTCTGGGTTCGGGTTCGGTACACGGACACCCTAAAGTCCGGTACGAACCCTAACTTTACAGTTCGGGTTTGCTCAACTCTACTGGTGACAGATTTGTGCGTGTCTGCACCGAGGAAAAAGTACACACTGCACACTCCTTCCTCAGTGCACTCCCTCCCTCTCTGGTCCCTATGCCCATCACACTTACAGACACATAACTGAGAAGTTTTGTAGTAGGAAAAATTAGAAAATAGTTCCCCATCAGGTCTGCTTTAATTTTAGGCCTTATGCACACAGGATAGGTGTTTCCTACCCCTGGATGCCTTTGCTCCAGGGGAGAAAGAAGTAAGTAAACGTACCTAATGCCATGCTTTGCAATTGATTTAGGTGATTTTAGGCACATCAAGCATTTGAGTGTTCATTCCTTCCATTGGCTAGAATATAATGTGTGTATTTTACATCTGAATGGAGTTCATTTTGCAAGTGGATGTAAACTTAATGACTAAAATTTCATGTCATTTCCAAAGTCATATTTAATATTCTCATATCTGCAGCTTTCATAAAAACAAAACAAAAAAAACCAACATCTGGTGCTCCCACCATAAAAGTCCTGGTTCAGGCATGTCTTGTTTGGGATGACGACAGTAGTGATGCTGCATTGTCTCCCTGTCACACGCTTCTGATGAAAATTACAAGGGGGGAGAAAGCCACCCTGTGAAAAGCAGTCATCACCGGAGTACATGATTAGAGAAATGAAGTGACTGCAAAGAGGCTTCAGAAGATCAACAGCACTGAGATGCAACGAGGATCAAAAAATATATATTTTTTAAATGTTTTTTAGGATATTATTATTATTATTATTTAGGATACACTGTGTTAAAGCAAACCATGTCTTTCATTTAGGGATAATATATACTTTAAAGCAAGGATATGCAATTAGTGGACCTCCAGCTGTTGCAGAACTACAAGTCCCATGAGGCATAGCAAGACTCTGACAGCCACAAGCATGACACTCAGAGGCAGAGGCATGATGGGACTTGTAGTTTTGCATTAGCTGGAGGTCCGCTAATTGCATATCCCTGCTTTAAAGGGATGTGCAATCATTTTAATGTAAGAGAGCAGCTTGATGTAAATAATTCTACCAGTATATGTTAGTGTTTTAATGTATGCCCAGCCATATTTTCTCATGACATAAATTGACATTATTATTTGCAGTGCTACAAAATAGTTGTGCTTTCCTGTTCCTTCTCATATTGCAAGTCCATGGCTTGTTGAAAACAATGTTCTCCCTGTGCGGCTGATATCTTAATCTTAGAGGTTATGTGGGCGGCCATTGCTGAGCTTGCCTGCTTAAAATGCTGGTTTCCTAGCTGTCACGTTGATGCTATGTCTTCAATCACTGACCAGGAACAGATATAAATGTCAGGATCTCTGATTTTTCTTTATTTGTAATTTTCTGCATGCTTTTTCCAGGTCAGTGATTCAGAAAACAGAATTTTGAAAAGGGCCACCAATGTCAGTCCCCATATTACTGTGATTACTGGTGTACTTTAGACAACAAATAATGACACTGAGCCACTAAGAGTGCCATCTAATGGGTAATCTAAAAATTTCTATATATAATAAAAGAGCAAAAACATTAAAGCAAAGCATGTAAAATTGTACAAACCTGCCAAACCTCGATATTCCATTCTTTAAATACCTGCAAATCAGGCAATTCCTCCAGAGCACCAAGCCGACCTCGGTTTGGGTTGAGGACCTCACACCTTTTGAGACCGTCTGCACTGGTAAAGAACCACGGAGACATCTCATTTCGGATATATATGCCATTCTCAACGAGAATATAACTATAAAGAGAAACACAACGATCCTACATTGGGAAAACATGCTACAGAAGGGCTTTGGTGAGAGGGAATGGGAGCAGGCTCTCTACCATATACGCAAAGGGTCACTCAACGTTACGGCACAGGAGAACAGTTTTAACATTTACGCAAACTGGTACAGGACCCCCGACAAACTTAATAAGTGCTATGCAAACGTATCCCCACTCTGTTGGAGATGCAAACAAACACGGGGCACCATGCTCCATATTTGGTGGGACTGCCCCCTAATACAACCTTTTTAGAAGCACAAGGTACTCCCCTAATACAGATAGCGGGACTTTTAACGGCAGTACATCAAAACACGTATTGTATAAAAAATATAACAATTTATTACAAAAAATAGATAACAAGTATTACAGACATCACATAAAGGATCACATACATGTAATTAAAAACATTGTGGTATTAATTTTACACCCCAAGAGTGCATACATGTTGTCTGTGTAGAGATGTATCATCTTCGTGAGCATAAGCCCAACATGTTTCGGGATAAATACCCTTCTTCAGGGGCAAGAAGCTATGCCCATCATACACACTCTGAAAGATATATCATGACATTACAGACTGATACCATTTATTACAGAAATAAGGATGTCGGAGATGTATTCATGGGAGGACTACTCACCACATGCCAGGAGGTAAGATGTAGCGCCACACTCTACAGAGCCACCGCCTATCAATTAAAGGAGGGGGGAAAAATGGAAGGAAGAATGATACCTTCCTCCAAATCCGGGGAGGGAGGGAAAAACAGGAAGAGGCGATCAGGGCCCGAGGGCTCTCGCACCCACAGAAGGAGCCACTGGATATACCACAAGGACCCCCCACAACAGGGGATGTGCCAAACAATGGGAGGGACCCTCCGATTGGAAACCAGCAGGATCTAAGGACATGAGAGAAAAAAAAAAAAAGGAGGTTATATATTTGCAATGAATATAACAGAAAGGGGGGCAAGTGAGCCCACAGAGAATATTGGGTGGTATGGGGATAATTATAGTCCACGTGGATATAGAATCCTTGAACTACAGACCCGAACCCTCCCAATCTACTGTGGGGTTAAAACAAGATTGTCCAACCCCAATAATAACCACCCACACAAGATACCACAAAGCTGAGAAGAATAAACAGGTGTATAGATCCAAAACAGGATCAAAGATTGGGGAATAAGAATACCAAACCCCCCCCTCCATAGTAATCAATATCGATTAACAGTCTAGTTACCTTCAAACAATTGCTGGGTAGTATTCACTTGTTACAGGGAGATGGCGGCTATTAGAATCGCCGCCGCCTCCCTGCTTTTAAGGCAAAAAAGGGTGCCAAAAAAGTCACCTGGCGCATATGCGCCTATTGATGATGTCATGGCGCCGACGTCTGGCACGTTGCGGCGCTCGACAATAGCGTCATCGCACAAAAAACAAAACCGAAACAAAAACTGCCAACCTTGTCCATATCAAAGGAAAAAATCCCAAGTCCGCCCCTCCATCATCAGAAAGCAAGACGTCACGGGGATTGCAGCAACTGGCAATGAACAGGATAACCCAAACATCTCCACATCCAATCGTGCCGTCAACGACCAGGGACCCCAGAACAAGTCCCCCGAGGCCCCTCTGCACGGCGCCACCCCGAATCCATTCGGGGGCGTCGCACAGAAAGGCCCCACCGGCGCCAACGGGAAGACCTGGATATCAAAACCAAGTCACCCCCATTGTAACCCGCCCCCCAGCCTAACAGGCAAAGGGGCCTGGGCGTGCCGGGTGGTACATATACGGACTCCCGGTCCCCACCCAGGATGTAATAGGGGGGGAGACAGGGATGAAGGAGATAACCCATAAGCCCAATCACCATAGGAGAAGAAAAAAAAAAGTATTGAAAGCGGTGGCACCGAAAGTGGGACGAGTCCCACAAAAAAGAGCTATATTAATATACAGATAATACAAATAATATATACAGGACAGCATCACTTCTCAAACATTATCTCTATCCCAGCCACCCGAAGTAAAACCCTCTAAGAAGGGTCTAAAACTAAGATGTTCATTTATACCTGGAGGAAGTGTGGCCTGAAGGGCCGCTATCCAGCGTGACTCACGCTGCAGCAGCACCTTATCCCAATCACCACCTCTGGTATTTGGATGTATCCGATCTAAAATAAGAAAGGAAAACCTTGGGCAACGACCTTGATGATGTTGATACACATGACGACCCAATGGTACCTCTGGATTAGCTGTTCTTAAATTGGCAACATGTCTCAAGGCACGTTTTGCGAATGGCTGTATTGTTTTGCCAACGTGAAATCCCCCACACTGGCACATCACAAGGTATACCACATATGGGGTACCACATAATGTGATGGTTGGTACTGGGTGCCATTAGGTAAGGTTATTAAACTGGAGGTATTCATGTACCTACATATGGAGCAACTTCCACATGTATATGTACCTTTTCGTTTGCATGGGTCACCACGAAACGGGCCCTTGAATTCACTACTGACCAATTGGTCTTTAAGTGACCGCGCTTGTTTGTAGATGACGGCCGGGACAGGTGGTAAATGGGGTTTCAATGCCGGGTCTGAGGTTAGGAGATGCCAATGCTTCTGTATAATTGTTCTAACCAGCTTGTGCTGTCTATTATTGTCATGCCTTCTGGCAAATTCAGCTTGCATTCTGTTAATGTTTAGTTTGTGTTATGCTGCCACCTTGTGACTGTTTTTGGTATGCATTCCCAATACCAACATTTTGTTAATGTATTCATCCCACAATGCATTGCAGTTTAGTTCAAGGGTTAGCAGCCATTCTAAGAGTGTGCACATGTATGGACGGATCCTGTTTCAATCCACTGCCATCCTCTGCCTAGCAAGGTGTTTTCCTGGCAGTATCCTTAACCCGGCATCCATTGTAAGTACTTACATGTAATTTGCCATGTATTGATTGCACATGTCATTGTAATATGTCATTGCATGTATGCATGTATTCATTGTACCTCATTTCTTTCTTCCTGTAGTTTTACTCTACTCTTTCTTTATACTTCCTATCTGTTCTGCAATAAAAGTTAAAAAAGGACTCAACGCTCCGCCTTAATGAATTGCAAGAGTGGGAAAACAGAGATTGAGAGAGTTATCTGTACGACTAGTAGCATCTACTTTACGAGGTCCAAAACAGTAAAAAATGGCGGGCGTGCGGATACACACGCTGAAAGACAGCCTTCTTAACAGGCCCACAACAGAGGTTCAGTGATACTGCAGACATACAGCGAGCGAGATTAACACTGTGACTACATAGGCCTGCCTCCTGTCAGTGCAGCCACCTGCATACGTCAATACAGCAGTGCCCATACAGTCTGACGTCCTGCAAACATGTCGAACAGCCACAAATCCTCACTAAAGACTCGGTCTAAAGCCGCAGGTTCCGTCGCATCTTCCACCGTGAGCCAGACACTCGCCATCGCACGTGCAAAGGCAGAAGCTGCAAGGGTCCGGGCAGCCTTTGCTGGGCCTGGGAACGTCGAAGACGGAAACGTGCACGCTACCGCTCACAGACCGAGTGCCACCTTCTACGCTGCCTTGGACGCCGAAATCTGGCTCAGAAATCACTCCTAAACACCGACAAGCTGTACAAACGTCCTGCAGTCTGACATACCCGTGACGACATAACTGCATACGTCCACCGACGTGACTGTCCTCCGTCCGGATACATCAGTGTCACAATTAGAGCGAGCGACATACAGACGTCATAGTGACTTGGAGACAACACCCGGACAATTCTTCCGACAGAAAGTCGCACACATAGGCGTGCGGGCGGTAAAAAATGACAAAACCTGGAGCATTTCA
>BLSH010085383.1:0-11729 GCA_018402905.1 Glandirana rugosa | reverse complement strand
CGGTGGTCCCTCGCCATATGTCCCGGTGGTCTCTCGTCATATGTCCCGGTGGTCTCGTCATATGTCCCGGTGGTCTCCTCCCTGGTGGCCCTGTATACTGCTCCCTGGTGGCCCTGTATACCGCTCCCTGGTGGCCCTGTATACTGCTCTGGTGGCCCTGTATACCGCTCCCTGGTGGCCCTGTATACCGCTCTCTGGTGGCCCTGTATACTGCTCTCTGGTGGCCCTGTATACCGCTCTCTGGTGGCCCTGTATACTGCTCTGGTGGCCCTGTATACTGCTCTCTGGTGGCCCTGTATACCGCTCCCTGGTGGCCCTGTATACTGCTCCCTGGTGGCACTGTATACCGCTCCCTGGTGGCCCTGTATACCGCTCTCTGGTGGCCCCGTATACTGCTCTGGTGGCCCTGTATACTGCTCCCTGGTGGCCCTGTATACTGCTCACTGGTGGCCCTGTTGTTTATTTAACAGAACAACCTATCCTGCAGATGTAGCAGTTAGAGGAAAGAGATAAACCCTTTTACCACCAACAGGGTGCTTAGAATGATCTACTTTTATTTATGTAAAACCTTTATCCAAAAAGGAAAAAAAAAACTGTTGCTGTAACCGGTTAAAGTGTTAGCTGGAGTTAATCTAAAATAGGATTGTACAATCAGATTGTATAGTGTGTGGTTAGCCGTAGATGGGTTACCATATGAGGGTGGGGGGATGTATTGTGGAGGGGAAAGAAGGTGGTTGTAGGATGAGGGGGGGCACCAAAATGCACCTTCGCCTGTGTGGACAAAAATCCTTGCACCGGCCCTGTCTCTAGGATGCATGCCTGGGTTGTCCACTAGAGGCAGTATATGTCCATGTATCACTCATATCTGACCCTGTCATCTTCCCGGGCCAGGTGTTCTTTTGAGGATCTGTAATTCAGGCAATCAATCACCTTAGCAGTTGACTATAAACATTCCAGCTGTTACACCCCTGCCTGGGGCAGGACTCCCAGATGAAGGTTGATATGCACTGGTCAGCTCCATACAACTTGTTGAATGGCATTCCAGGTTACTCACAGCAGTGTGAAGGCTAGATATATGATTAGCTTTCATAGCTCTTGCATTATGGAAAAACCATGTTTCCCTCCAACAAAGCCGCTTTGTGCCTGAAGAGCACACACCTCCCTTCTTCCGAAACAGCTCCTATGGTACAGTCCATAAATGTCTTAACATGCTTATTACCGCTAGTAATACAGTTTTCATTACAATAATCTTGTATATAATCCCTCATCATTCCCTCCAAGAGCTTGCATATTATTGATGTTAAGCTATCTGGCCTGTAGTTCCCAGAGATATGTCTTGGTCCTTTTTTATATATTGGTGCTACATTTGGCTTTTCTCCAATCAGATGGTATCATACTAGTCAGTAGACTGTTCTTAAAAATTAGGTACAATGGTCAAAGATGTGTTATTGCCATACTCAGGATTAGTAGCAGGATGTATTTTGGGGTGTCATTTTTGCTATGTACATGCTATGTGTTAGAAATATCTTATAAATTGACAACTTTGTGGTAAAAAAAATGCATTTTCATTTTCTTTCCACATTTTCTAAAAACTTGTGGAAAAAAATGACATGTTCAAAAGGCTCATTATGCCTCCTAGATTATGTTAGGGTGTTTGCTTTCCAAAATGGGGTCATTTTGTGGGTGTTTACATTGTCCTGGTGCTCCAGGGCCCTCAAAAGTGTAATAGGTAGTCAAGAAATTACAGTATCTCACAAAAGTTTCCTCTTCAGCCAACTGTTTTCGGGCTTGACAGCCATGCAGACCAATTTGATGCAGTGTGCGGCATATGGTCTGAGAACAAAGGGGAGAGGCGGGTGGGACTTTAAATGAGGCGCAGAGGAATCCGCGTCTCCATCCCTAGTCAAATTTAGGAGAAAAGAGGAGTTGGGACTTTAAATGAGGATGTGAATGAAACCAGCAGCCAAAAAACAGTGTGTTACACATATTTTATTTCACTTTCCACAAAGGGAAAGGTAAGGTAAGTACCATCAATCATATACAAATATAACACATACCATTTGAAAAAAGACCATAATAAATACAGTAAACATGCTCATGGACAGTAAAATGCTATGCATCATAATGGGTACAAGCCTTGTATGCAGCATCAAGAAGAGACATTTGGTAATACTCATAAGGACAATAAAATCAATAAAACCATTTGGAAAAGACAGTTTTGCTTGATAGATATATAGCATCAGCGTAACCCGACCCGTTTCGTGGGGGTAATATCCACTCATCAGGGGTGGATGCGGTTAAAATCTATAAAAAAGCAAAATAACCCATGGTATAAAAATAAATCAAAGATATTAGTCAGAAAATGGGTTTGGGGGGCAGGATTAAACCTACCCTCACTGATGCTGTATCCTGTGTAACACACTGGGTAGGATCGCCTCGATGTCCGGGGCAGGAGCTGAGGGCAAGGTGAGGCAGGCAGGACCATCAAACAGACCAACCGAAGGACAGATATGGATGGAAAGTGACAAATTCGATGTCATCTGAGGTGGAAAAAATAGAGATTGAGAGCTAATCCGAGGTATGAATAAAATAGTGAACTGGTGCAAAGCAAAAGGGTAAAACTCAAAGAGGAAGGGACAGAAGTGAACATGGCCTGGCATGGAATATACAGACACCACCAAAAAAGGTATATATAGTGAGATAGTGCAGTAATTGCAGAGAAATTATATGTATACCATGTCTGTGCAGGAAGGTGCAAGTCCAAGGCCGTCAACTTCTGTGTCCATCTCCCATGCTTGCAGAGCACGGTATCTGCCCTCAGGTGTGTCTGCCTAAATAGCCCCCGCCAGCCCGCCAAAACCCCGCCCAACGTCACGCGGGCGTGACCAAAGAGGAGGGCGTCCGAGCCTGAGCAGCACCCGCTCTTAGAGCCCAGACTACGCCTCTAAGAAGTCAGCCCAGCCTATGGTCTGAGAACTGACAGGCTGACCCCCCACCTCTACAACCTCTGCAGCAATGCTGGCAGCACTCATACGTCTACTTCTCAAAGACAACCTTTGGATATGACCCTGAGCACAATGCACTAAACTTCTTTGGTCAACCATGACGAGACCTGTTCTGAGTGGAACCTATCCTGTTAAACCGCTGTATGGTCTTGGCCACTGTGCTGCAGCTCAGTTTCAGAGTCTTGGCAATCTTCTTATAGCCTAGGGCATCTTTGTGTAGAGCATAATAGGTAGTCAAGAAATGAAATGTGTAATTTATGTCCCTAGAGCACCTGATGGTGTTCCCTGCATGCTGGGCCTCTGTATGTGGCCAGGCTGTAAAAAAAAGTCTCACACATGTGGTATTGCCATACTCAGGAGAAGTAGCAGAATGTGCTTTTGGGTGTAGTTGCAAGTATGCATATGCTATGTGAGAGAAATAATATTCCATGCCCATCCATGCCTCATCCGTGCTCACCTATACCTCATCCATGCTCATCCATGTCACATCAGTTTTTATCCGTGCGACATCCATGTCTCATCCGTGCACATCCATACCACATCAGTGCTCATCCATGCCACATCAATGCCACATCCGTGCTCATCTGTGCCACATCCATGCCACATCAGTGCCCATCCGTGCCACATCCATACCACATCAGTGCTCATCTGTGCCACATGTGAAATTTATGTCCCTAGAACACCTGAGGGTGCTCCCGGCATGTTGGGCCTCTGTATGTGGCCAGGCTATGAAAAGTCTCACATATGTGGAATTGCCATAATCAGGAGGAGTAGCAGAATGTGCTTTGGGGTGTAGTTGCAAGTATACATACGCCATGTAAGAGAAATAACCATCCATGCCTCATCTGTGCTCACCTATGCCTCATCCGTGCCTCATCCATGCCTCATCCGTGCCCATCCATGTCACATCAGTGCTCATCTGTGCCACATCCATGTCTTATCTGTTCCCATCCATGCTGCATAAGTGCTCATCCGTGCCACATCAATGCTCATCTGTGCTTCATCCATGCCACATCAGTGCTCATCCGTGCCACATCAGTGCTCCTCTGTGCCGCGTCCATGCCACATCAGTGCTCATCCATGCCATATCAGTGCTCATCCATGCCTCACCTGTGCCCATCCATGCCTCATCCGTGCTCATCAGTAGCTCATCTGTGCCACATCTGTGCCACATCAGTGCTCATCCGTGTCACATCCATGCCACATCAGTGCTCATCCATGCCACATCTATGCCACATCAGTGCTCATCCATGCCACATCAGTGCTCATCCGCACGGCATCCGTGCCACATCAGTGCTTATCCATGCCTCTTCTGTGCCACACCAGTGCTCATCCATACCACATCAGTGCTCATAATGCCTCATCCATGCCACATCCGTGCCACATCAGTGCTCATCCGTGCCACATCAGTGTCATCGCAGTGCTCATCAGTGCCACATCAGTGCTCATCCGTGCCATATCAGTGCCATCACAGTGCTCATCAGTGCCACTACAGTGCCCATCAGTGCCACTACAGTGCTCATTGGTGCCCTACAGTGCCTCACAAAAATGTAATAGGTAGTCATGAAATTAGATGTGTAATTTATATCCCTAGAACACCTGATGGTACTCCCTGCATGTCGGGCCTTTGTAAAATGTGTAAAAGTCTCACATGTGTGGTATCACCATACTCAGGATGAGCAGCAGAATGTATTTTGGGGTGTCATTTTTGCTATGTACATGTCATGTGTTTATTTTGGTCTCATCAGACCACAGGACATGGTTCCAGTAATCAATCAGTCAGCTTGTCTTCAGCAAATTGTTTGCGGCCTTTCTTGTGCATCATCTTTAGACAAGGCTTCCTTCTAGGATGACAGCTATGCAGACCAATTTGATGCAGTGTGCGGCGTATGGTCTGAGAACTGACAGGCTGACCCCCCACCCCTTCAACCTCTGCAGCAATGCTGGCAGCACTCATACGTCTACTTCCCAAAGGCAACCTCTGGATATGACCCTCAGCACGTGCACTCAATTTCTTTGGTCGACCATGACGAGGCCTGTTCTGAGTGGAACCTGTCCTGTTAAACCGCTGTATGGTTTTGGCCACCATGCTGCAGCTCAGTTTCAGGGTCTTGGCAATCTTCTTATAGCCTAGGACATCTTTATGTAGAGCAACAATTCTTTTTTTCAGATCATCAGAGAGTTCCTGTGGTGCCATATTGAACTTCCAGTGACCAGTATGAGAGAATGAGAGCGATAATACCAAGTTTAACACACCTGATCCCTATTCACACTTGGGACCTTGTAACACTAACGAGTCACATGACACCGGGGAGGGAAAATGGCTAATTGGGCCCAATTTGGACATTTTCACTTGGGGTGTACTCACTTGTTTTGCCAGCGGTTTAGACATTAATGGCTGTGTGTTGCGTTATTTTGAGGGGACAGCAAATTTACACTGTTATACAAGCTGTACACTCACGCTTTTACATTGTAGCAAAGTTTCATTTCCTCAGTGTTGTCACATGAAAAGATATTATAAAATATTTACAGAAATGTGAGGGGTGTACTCACTTTTGTGAGATACTGCATATGTGTAATTTATGTCCTTAGAACACCTGACGGTGCTCCCTGCATGTTGGACCTCTGTATGTGGCCAAGCTGTGAAGAAGTCTCACACATGTGGCATTGCCATACTCAGGAGGAGTAGAAGAATATGCCGTGGGGTGTAGATGCAAGTATGCATACGCCATGTGAGAGAAATAATCTGTTTATATGACAATTTTGTGAAAAAAAAGTCTTAATTTTGCAAAGCATTCTGGGGAAAAAATGACACCATGCCTCTTACTAAATAACTTGGAATGTCTACTTTCCAAAAAGGTATCATTTGGGGGGTATTTGTACTGTCCTGGCTTGTTAGTGTCTCAAGAAATGAGATAGGCCGTCAGTACATCAGGTGTAATCAGGTGTGATAATTTTTCAGTGCTTGGCACCATAGCTTGTAGGCGCTCTATAAGGCCCTTTCACAGTTTTCAGGTGGACCTGATCTGACATTCCATTCACCCCTATGGGGCAGCGGATGCCAGCGTTGACATGTCCCCTGACAACCGCTGTTATCTGATCTGATCCATTCTGCCATACCAGATAGATAGTGGCCCTATTTTCAATCCATGTGACAGATCGGATAGGATGGGATGAATATGGACAGGTGGTCTGTTTTCGTCCGATCTCCCCATAGAGGAGAGCGGGACTCTGACAGGTCCATCTTAGCACAGTGAGTGGAGAATGACCTGTCATCCGCCTGCTCAGCGGGGATCAGCAGAGCGATCCCCTGCTGAGCAAAATGGAGTCCGCCGAATGTACTGCCTGTGTGAAAGAGCCCTAACTTTCACAAAGACCAAATAATATACACTGATTAGGGTTATTTTTACCAGAGAAATGTAGCAGTATAACTTTTGGCCAAAATTTATGAAGAAAAATCACTAATTTGCTGAATTTTATAACAGAAACAAAGAAAATTTAATTTTTTACAAATTTTTCGGTCCTTTTTCATTTATAGTGCAAAAAATAAAAAACCCAGTGGTGATTAAATACCACCAGTGGTACCCCCCCAAGCGGTAACTCTCCCCAACCAAAGCAGCACCTCTCCCCCACTGTTCTACCGCTGCACTTACCCCATCTAGGCGGGTAGTGTACAGTGGCTCCTTGTCCTCCACGGCAGCTTCCATTATGCCTCCTAGGCGTCCAATAAGATCTCCTGTGCATTCAACCAATCAAGTGACGGGTGCCAAATCTGTTACCTGATTGGCCGGGAGGAGGTCCTGAGTGGGCTGTGATCGTTTTGTCTGCACTCACAGCCCACTCTATTGTGAAGGCTATTAGAGCCTCGGGCTCTAATAGTATTCTTCACAAAAACACTCCCGTCCACAGCCGCAACTGTAATTCGTGCATCCTGGCGTCCTGAAAAGGGGCCGGGTGCATGGATGGGAGAGGCGGCGGAAGGGATAGGGGAGGCAGCGCTCCTATGCCCATAATGGATGGACCGCCCCTGCCGGACCCGCTGATTGGCTCCCGCTGTGTCCAATCACAGCGGAAACGGGGCCTTGGTGGCGCGTGTGCGCACCCCAGAACCGACGACGACGATCACGTTCAGGTACGTGATTTTGAGCTTAAGGGCTGCCCTGCCACAGTACATGTACATGGGGTGGTCCTTAAGTGGTTAAAGGCATTGCAATGCATTAAAAAATGCTCCACTGCATGTCCCCTCCCCATCCCTAAACACTTACCGGAGGTCTATCACGATCCAGTGCTGTTCCATCTGCAGTGCCACTACTCCCTCTTCCTGCTCTCACAGGGGACTCTTTCAGTCAAATCCTGTAAGGTTGAAGCAGGGGGCGTGGCCAAACCGTGCTGTGTGTGTCTATGGACACACACAGCCTAGCTTGGAAGCGTTCCTCACCTGTGCCTTCTCAGCAGGGGTATTTGGAAGAAGAAGTAAGGGAGAGCACCGGGCGGGGCGATCTTCTCTCCCTATAGAAGAGGAAAGGAAGGTAATGGGCTGCTCTGTGCAATATCATTGCACAGAGCAGGTAAGTATAACATCTTTTTTTATTGTAACCACTTGCCGACCGCCTACCGCATATGTACTTCGGCAGGTCAACTCGATTGTGCAAAACCATGTACCTGTAAGTCATTTCGTGCAATAGCACTGGGGGGGGCGCAAGCTGCTGGAGGTGCGATCGTGCGCTGATTGGACACAGGGGATGCCAATCAGCAGGTCCAGCGGACTCGATGTCTGCCGGCCACCCGCGATCATTCCCGAGAGAGGCAGAACGGTGATCTGCCTATGTCACTGTTCTGACAGGGGAGAAAATGGAGATCTTGTGTTCCTGCTCCGATCTCTGTCTTCACCCAGTCAGTGCAACCCCCACACAGTTAGCAAGCACTCCAAGGGAACACATTTAACCCTTTGATCGCCCCTGATGTTAATCCCTTCTCTGCCAGTGTCATTAGTACAGTAACAGTACATATTTTTTAGCACTGATCACTGTATTGCATAGTTACATAGTTGGTGAGGCTGAAAAAAGACACAAGTCCATCAAGTCCAATCTGTGTGTGTGCTTTTATGTCAATATTACAGTGTATACCCCTGTATGTTGTTGTCATTTAGGTGCCTATTCAATAGATTTTTGAAATTATCTGTTTCACTGCTTTACCATAAAGAACCCTCTACGCATTTTAAGGTTAAACCGCCTTTCTTCTAATTTTATGGCCGCATGTCTTTTTATGTTCCCTTGCACGGAAAAGGTTTAACCCTATTTTTGGGTCACCAGTATGGTATTTGTACATTGAAATCATATCCCCTCTCAAGCGTCTCTTCTCCAGAGAGAATACATTCAGTCCTCATAGCTAAGGTCCTCCAGTCCCTTAAAGCAGAGTTCCATCCAAAAGGTGACCCCCGGACATGCCACAATTGGCATGTTATGTTTTTGAGGGGGGACCAGGGCCCAGGTCCACTTCCTCTCCTGGTGCCGCGAAACTGGAAGGAAGTTCACCTTACCCCCCCTTCTCGGTGATCTTCTGGGACACGTCACAGCTCCCAGAAGATGCGCCGGCCATTCACAACGAGCAGCACGACGCGCGCATGCAAAGTGCGCACCCGACTTTGAAGCCAAAGCCAGGTGCCCACACTTGTGATGCTGGTGCCGTACAGAGGGGGGGGGGGGGGAAAGCGACGCTGTGGGTGGCTGCATTGCTGGAGCCTGGGATAGGTGAGTGTCCGATTATTAAAATTCAGCAGCTACACTTTTTGTAGCTGCTGACTTTTAATAGGGTGGAACTCCACTTTAATTAGCTTTGTTGCTCTTCTCTGGACCCTCTCCAGTTCAAGCACATCCCTCCTGAGAACTGGAGCCCAGAACTTAACGTCATACTCCAGGTGCGGCCTCACCAGAGTCTTGTAGAGTGGGAGATTTATTGTTTTATCTCTGGAGTTAATCTCCTTCTTGATGCATGCCAATATTTTGTTGGCTTTCAGCAGATTGGCATCACATGCCATTGCTGAGCCTGTCATCTACTAGGACCCCCAGGTCCTTTTCCATCCTAGATTTTCTCAAAGGTTCTCCGCCCAGTGAGTAGATTGCGTTCGTATTTTTGGCACCCAATACATTATTTTACATTTTTCTACATTAAACCTCATTTGCCATGTAGTTGCCCACTCCATTAATTTGTCAGATCTTCTTGCAAGATTTCCACATCCTGTTGAGAAATGATAGCCCTGCTTAGCTTAGTATCATTCGCAAACACTGATATTGAGCTGTTTACCCCGTCCTCCAGATCATGTATGAATAAATGAAATAAATTAAATAGGATTGGTCCCAGGACAGAATCCTGAGGAACCCCACTTTCCACACCGGAGTACTCCCCATTTATCACCACCCTCTGGACTCACCCCTGTAGCCAGTTTTCAATACAGGTACTCACCCTTTGGTCCATGCCATGGTGTCAATGGTCCCCAAAAAAGTGTCAGTTAGGTGTCCGATTTGTCCGCCGCAATGTCGCAGTCCCGCTAAAAATTGCTGATTGCCGCCATTACTAGTAAAACAAGAAATAAATACAAATTCCATAAAAATATCCCATTGTTTGTAGACGTGATAACTTTTGCGCAAACCAATCAATATACGCTTATCGGGATTTTTTTAACCAAAAATATGTAGCAAAATACATATTGACCTAAACTGATGAAAAAATTGGGTTTTTTTTTTCAATTTATTGGATACCGTACGTTTTATAGCAGAAAGTACTTTTTTTTTTTTTAGGTGTCACTCTTTTTTTGTTTATAGTGCAAAAAATAAAAACCATAGAGGTGATCAAATACCACCAAAAGAAAGCTTTGTTTGTGGGTAAAAAGGACATCATTTTTATTTGGGTACAGCTTCGCACGACCACACAATTGTCAGTTAAAGTAATATAGTGCCAGATCACAAAAAATGGCCTGTTCATTAAGGGGGTAAAACCTTCAAGGGCTTGAAATGGTTAAAAAAAAAAAGCCTTTACATTCACGTTAAGGTTTCCAGTACTATGTCGCCATCTAGTGGCATTCTCATTATTTACACTTTCTAAGTTAATCATTTTTTTAAAATCAGATACGATAGTGATCTCAGTTTTTTGGCTCTTCCTACAGATCCAAAACAATATATTTATACACTGTTTCTATTCACAGATATTCTGAATTTAAAGTGCCACTCAACTTTGGTAAAAAAAAAAAAAAATTATATTCTAGTATGCATTCTTAACTCAATAAGTACCTTCTATTGCTCTCAGCCTCCTCCAAATCTCCAAATTAGTTTTTTTGTTTCTGTGATCCTCTTCCTGTTAGAGGGTGTCTCCTTAATGGTCCTACTGTATGTAGCAACATATCTACCCTCTAATGCTCGCTCCTGAGACTCTGGGATTTGTAGTGTCCCTAGAGCAGTGCACATGACTGGGACTAATGTGTACTGTTCGTTCCAAAGGAATAGAAGGAGAGGCTTTGAGGATGTTACAAGGAGGCAGAAAAACACAGTAAGAAACAATTTCATGAAAACTAGATTACAGGGCCATTAAATAGTGGATGTGTATGGATTGATTTTTGGAAAATAAAAATATTGTTTACTTCACTTTATTTCATGGGTTTTCTAGCTGTATATTGTTTTATTATTTATTCTTTATTCCAGCATTTAAAAAGTATACACATCTAGGAGGTACCCCTCTACCAACTGTAATGCTTAACCGATGCAGCTCTCCTCAGACTGGGGAATCTCGGCAGAAACTGTAAAAAACACACACAGGAGGGCACGACCACGTGATAATCACAGACTTCTGATCCAGCTGTGGGACGGTGTCAATTGGCAGATACTGTTTGGTGCTTACGCATTTCGGTGGGACATGCCCTGTTTTTCAGAGCTGCTGGATCAGGTCTTTGTGATTATCGCACTTGCTTTTATTTGTGTTTGTATGTTTTTGGCTTATAGGTGTCTAATAAAAGTGGTTGTGGTAATGCAATAGGCAATTGTGCCCTCTTGTGTGGGTTTTCACAAGGCCTAACATACCTGTAAGACTACTGTTGCATTTCATTGTGGTTTTGTTAATACAGTATTTAATACAGTATTTACTGATTAAGCTCTGAAGAAGGGGTAATGTTTACCCACAAAACATGTTGGCTGCATTTAATGCTCTTAACCGATAATAGCTTCAAAAAGACCTATAAGTAACATACACCTTTGCACTAGGTGCTCCTCAGTACTTATCCCAGACTTCACAGTTTGCTGAGTACTCACTTTGTCACAATCAGAGATATAGCAGCCTAGGCCCAGAACAAGGTCCACACACACTATACCTTCATCACGGACCTTCTCCTTGGAAGGAAGATGCTCTTAATTGCATATCCATCAGAACCAAGTCTCATCTCTATCGGTCCATCACTATCACACACATCAGTCAAATTAAGCAGGACTTGTTCTGCAATTTTATTGATATTTTGGAGCTTTTTCAAGCCACTTCCGCAGTTCCAGTGACTGTCAGAATATTACCCCAGCATTTATATCCCACAGGTAGCACAGACATCTTAATGCAATCACCATGAAATGCTTAGATGTTAAACTATCCCTCTGCATTTCTGCAGATTTGTCACATTCCTTGTAGCAGAGCCTGACTTTGTAGAAGGAGACCTCTCATACAGCTCTGGCTCAGTGACCACTAGAGTTA
>BLSH010085382.1:214105-226651 GCA_018402905.1 Glandirana rugosa | reverse complement strand
CAGACGATCTCTCTCCACTCCCCTGTCAGAACAGAGATCTGTTTGTTTATATTGACAGGTCCCCGTTCTGGCTCTCTGTGGAGCGATCGCGGGTGGCCGGCAGACATCACGGCCGCCGGTCATGCGCATCGGCTCAGGCGCCGCACATTCCCACTGTATCTATTGCACGAACCGATGTACAGCTACAGCAGTTCATGCAATAGAGCCAACCTGCCACAGTATTACTGCAGTGGCTGGTCTTTAAGTGGTTAAACTTGCTCGCGGCTGTAATGTATTGCCGACACCCTTATCCGAGCATGCAGCCTGGCAGGTCAGGAAAAGGGGGGGGATGAGCGAGCGCCCCCCCCCCCCTCCTGAGCCATACCAGGCCACATGCCCTCAACATGGGGGGGGGGAATGGGTGTTGTGCGGGGGGGGGGGGTTCTGCGCTCCCTCCCTCACCCCAAAACACCTTGTCCCCATGTTGGTGGGGACAAGGGCCTCTTATCGACAACCCTGGGCTGTGGTTGTTGGGATCACCGTTTTTTTTTTTTAATTTTGGTGTGGAGTTCCCCTTAAAAACTATACTAGACCCAAAGGGCCTGGCATGGATTTTTTGGGGGGGACCTCATGCCGTTTTTTTTCTTAGTTCTGTCATAGGATTCCCCTTAACCACCTCAATACAGGGCACTTTCACCCCTTCCTGCCAAGACCAATTTTCATCTTTCAGTGCTCTCACACTTTTAATGACAATTACTTAGTCATGCAACACTGTACCCAAACAAAATTTTAATAATTTATATACACCACATTACACTGTGTTATATACACCGCACTACACTGTGTTATATACACCGCACTACACTATGTTATATACACTGCACTACACTGTGTTACATACATCACACTGCACTGTGTTATATACACTGCACCACACTGTATTATATAGTCCGCAATACACTCTAATATATACCCTGCACTACACTGTATTACCTATATAGTCCGCACTACACTGTAATATATACACTGCACTACACTGTATTACCTATATAGTCCGCACTACACTGTAATATATACACTGCACTACACTGTATTATATATACCGCACTACACTGTGTTATATACACTGCACTACACTGTGTTATATACACCGCACTACACTGTGTTAAATGCACTGCACTACACTGTATTCTATACACCGCACTACACTGTATTATATTCACCGCACTACACTGTGTTATATACACTGCACTATACTGTAATATATACTCTGCACTACACTGTATTATATACACTGCACTACACTGTGTTATATACTCTGCACTACACTGTATTATATACACTGCACTGTATTATATACACCGCACTACACTGTGTTATAAACTCTGCACCACACTGTATTATATACACCGCACTAAACTGTATTATATACACCACACTACACTGTATTATATACACTTCACTGTATTGTATGCACTTCACTGTATTGTATACACTGACTGCACTAAACTGACTGAACGCACAATCCCCTAACTACCTGTCTAATCTCCATTCATATACACTATACACAGCCGCCGTGTAAGCAGCCTTATATAGTGTGGGGCGTGGACTTAGCCCCTGAGCCATGATTGGCCAAAGGCACTCTGCTTTTGGCCAATTTTGGCTCTCACAGTACATTGCGCTGTGATTGGCCAAAGCATACAGGTCAGGTGCATGCTTTGGCCAATCAGCAGCCATCAATGCACTGCGATCTCGCAGTGCATTATGGGGTGCTCGGTGGTGGGCAAACTTACCGCGAACACCCCATTTGTTTGTTTGTTCAACAGACAAACACCCTTACGTTCGACTTGAACATCAAGCCCATCCCTACTTAGCATGCACTTTACTGCCATTAGGTACAACAAAATATGGATATGGTAGACGCCTTAGATTCAGAAAATTCAGTGCTTCATGTACATAGCATTTATGTTTAATTACTATAAACATCATAAACTTGTTAATGGAAATGAGAGGATTGTAAAGGAGAAAGAACAAATATGATAGTATGTTACAGAAACAACTATGTGTTATATTTTTTCTTACTGTTGGGTTATATTTCCAGGCAGTTTCAGACTTGTTTGCATATTCCGATCATACCCACAGGTAAAGTTAAAGCTGACATTATTTGTTGTGATGATGGGTTTATTCAGGACTCCAATGTAAATGGTGTTGGAAATATAGATATTGGATGCATTGTCCTGTGGATAGAGTCCAGTAATTAGCAGTGGAAAAACAGCTTTGAAATATAGATGGGTCACTTACTAAACTCTCTTTATTAGTGGAAATGAAGTCTGTTGAACATTGAGCCTAACAATCAACAGGCATCCCATAGCAATAAGGATGCAGCTTGCTTCCAGAGCCGATCACTTACATGTTCTCTCTGCATGAGCGATTACATACCGTTTGCTGTGATTAGCTGTGAGAGCCACCAGCCTTCCACTGATGTCAATGGGGTTGCCTTCTTGCAACTAGTCCTGGGAACCCTCTCTGGGGTTCTCGCATCTGATCCTGTGTGTACTGTTAGTGCCCATTCACACAGGGGCGAGTTGCACTCCGACTTCAGTCACCTCAAGTCACTTGACATTTGAAATCCCATTGAAATGAATGGGAGCCGTCTTAATGTACACTACTGAAGTCGGAGCGACTTCAGAAAAGGTTCCTGTACTACTTTTAGGCAACTTTCATCTGACTTGTGCCCATAGAATTCAATAGAAGTCGCCTTCAAGTCGGAACCCCCATCTAAATGGAAGCAAATTTACAGTGAAAAGAAAAATAATTTATCCAGGGCAACCCCCTCCCTCCCTTCTCTGATTGGCCACAGGCAAAGTCGTCTGGCATAGTCAAGCTTGAAGTTGCCTTGAATTTGCCTCCAAGTTGCCTGGCAAAGTCGCGTCTGAAGTCGGATCGCCTCTGTGTGAATGCAGCCTCATGCTGCACTGAACAGCAATGAAAATGACATTATCCTCTATGGTGCCAGTTCACATTAATGCAGCGCAGCTGAAGCTCGTTTTTGAAAAGGTGCAGACGCTTCTTTGTTGCAGTTTTCTGCTCCACAAACTTCAATAGGAGCGCATGTAAACTGCATGTACATGTATTTTTATGCTAGGTTCATATCTATGCGTTTTTTAGTACATTTTTAGATCTGCAGAAACACACTATACTCCATTTAACATTTGTTCCTAAGGGTCCCATTCACATTTTTACAGTTTCCTGCAATGCATTTTTTGGAAAGGTGCAGGAACTTTTCTTACACGTAGAAGTTTGCATTTTGGTTCCATAGACTTCAATGGAACCTCATCAAAAACATATGTAGCGCCCCCATAGTGTAGGTGCGTTTTTCTAGCAGGGTTTGCTATGTGAGGTAAAATTTACTCAGGCCCGAGTGTAAGAGCAGGCCTGAATGTTTTCATCTGGGCTGGGAGGAGTGGTTCAGGTAGGATTGAGTGGACTTGACAGATGAGGTCACCAGAACCTCCCACTTCTTTGTAGAAACTTGGGGAAGGTTTTTGGTCAGAGAGCTGGGACATAGGTGGAACCATCTGAAGTGTTCTAGGAAACCCTGACCAATCCCCAAGTAGGATTGGCAGGGGGCAGGCCTCCTTAAATACTCTGAGTCAGCCCAATCTGGGAGGAGAAATGTCGGATGGATGCCTGGAGATGTAGCAGAGGCACTGTGGAGGCCCGTACCCGGGAGGTCGCCCCAGTCTGGGGAGGGTGACCTTGGGGCCTGGAGGTTCGGGTGCAGCCAGGAGTGGTGGTGATTCCTGGAGTCCTACAGGGATTGGGAGAACAGCGGAGGTGCTACACAGTGAGAGACTTTAAAGAGATCCACCGGTTTGGTGAGTGACAGTCCCTGGAAACTGCAAGAGAAAATGCTGGAGCAGGCTGGGAGAGGAATAGTGGACAATCTGTGGGAGCCTTGGGAGCCAGTTCAGGGAAAGGAGAGTCACTGAGAAAAAGCAGGTCGGAGGGACCTGGAAGAGGGATGAGCTGGGAGTTGTAGTTCATCAAAGCCCCAGTTAGCACTCAAGTGCTTTTGCTACACATTCAGGGGCCCATGATCCCTGGTCTGTAATGGGTGCTCTGGAGGTTCTACTGAGATTAGGCCTTACCGTGTGCTAGCCGCAGTGAAGAGAAAGGAACAGAAAAGCTTGATATATTTCCTTTAAAGCTGGAAACTAAGTGAGTGCTCGAGAGAAGTAATGGAGTGATGATTTATTAAGTTCATTGCTGGAGAGAGAATTGTAGGAGTAACAGTCTGCAGAGGGATAGTCTTCAGTGAAAGTACGCATATACAGGAGTGTATATGGAGTTTGTGTATATAATTCTTTGGGCATCCCACAGTCATCCCTTTTCCCCATCCAAGTTATTTTCCCTAAATAAAACAACAAAAACAAGAGCTGACCTGTTCAGTGTCTCCGGATGTGTGATATATGATGTGATTGAGGGCAGCTATAAGGTGAACCACTACTACCAGCCACTCTCAAGGGAGTACATGGCTACACATACATGTGTTTTTAAATTACTTTTGATAGAGTTTTGTGTTTAACAACCAATCTGCTCCTACTACCAAAAAACGCAAGAAGCATGAAAAGGCATCAAAAGCGCATGGAAAATGCACCACAAAAACACATAAAAAAGCATCAACCTTACATGCATAGATTTGAACCTAGCCTTGGTGAGTTTTTGAGTTTTCTGTATAAAATCCAGCCTTCTGCTACAAACAAAAACTCATCAGCATTAAAAAAAATGCATCAAAATCGCACAATGCTGCACTACAAAAATGCACTGAAAATTGCATCATGCTGCAGCAACACTAGTGTTAACCTTGACTAAATGAAAAGACTACTGTATATGCACGGCCTGGCCGGGAGAGTTTTTGTGAAGAACCATTTAACACCCAGTGGCCCCAAAGATAAGATCTCTGTGGATCATAGACTGGTAAGTGGAAAACATAGGGGTCTTTTAGGGGAGAGCGGACTTCCATTTCAAGGATAACTGTAAAAAAAGTGCAGTTATCCCTTAAAGCCTACCACAGGGACCCATTGAGAAGGTCTTCTCTCACTACCTATCGCTAGGATGTCTATAGAAGAAATGTGGTTGTCACCTTGACAGGAAGGTAAACGCATTGATAAAATATTTTTCAGAAGTTCCATATTTTCACCAGTCTGGATTTCTGTTTTCATTCCCAACAAGAAGTGACAAACGAAAAAAAAAAAAGCTGTGAGAGTCCCCTAATTTTTCCCCAGTCTATCCTAAATGAAAAGAAAAGTTTTCGGCTGGAGTTGGGCTTTAGACTATCTCTTAAAAAAAACTGAAACAGATTGCTGAGGGTCACTTTTTGTGAAAAAGTAAGGAATACACATAATATGACACAGGTTGCTGAAACGAATGAATGAATAAATGATGTGTTACCGTCACTGTGTTTCCGCACCAACCGGATGCTGCCTGGGCCTGGATAGAAGTCCCTTTCTGTCCATTGATGAAGACTGGATATGGGAAACTGCATTCTATAGATGGGTCCCTCAGATGAATTATGGAAGAGTTGAGACCAAGTGCTTCTAGTTCACATTTACTGACTGTGACGGTCATCATATTGCTTTCACACTTGATTGTAGGGGAAAATTCATTAAGTGCTGGGAATTTAACAAAAGAATAAATATAAATCAATCAGTGGGCAATGCATACAGAAGTTGTTCTTTTGTGGATGTCCATTGATCCATTATTCCATTGCTCTTACTAGTCACCTTCAGCCATATGGCCCAGTGCCCTAATAAACAAAAAGAGCAGAGTTCCACCACTTAATTAATAAACAGACACTTACTTGTCTCCTGGTCCAGCGATGGAGCCGCACGGAGCCCCGGATTTCTTCCCCTCCTCTCCGAGGCACCGTCATTCCTAGTGTGGGCACCCGGCCGTGACAGCTGGCAGCTTCACAGCCGGGCACGCACCGTACATGCGCGAGTGGAGCGGCGCCGTGTGATTGGTCCTGAAGTCTTCTAGGACCCGTCCTGTGTCCCAGAAGACTTTGGGAAGGAGGGGGAAGAAGACCTTCCACTTACGATCGCCTAAGGCGACTGGAACGGAAGTACCTGTCAAAAGCAGTGACCAAGGCGCTTGACGCCGAAACGCGTCTGCTTTTTTGTACTTTTATGCATGTCCAATAAACTTTCATCAAGAGGTGGAGTGCCGACTATTTTTTTCATATGTTCATGGACTTATGATGGGCACCCATTCTGTGATTCCAGGATTTTACCCCACATGCCTGCAGCCTCCCTCTCCTGTTGAGCACTGTCTCACCTGTTTCTCATTACCTGTCAAAATCGGGTATCCGCACCCCGCCCCCCCTCCCCAAAAGCTCTGTTTCACCATCAGGAGCTGGGGAGGAGGTCTTAAAGTGGAAGTTCCACGTTTGGGTGGAACTCCCCTTTAAGCCCAACTGGACCCTTGTCATTTGTTATTGTAGTGCTGCCGGGCTCTATATACAGTAATAGATACGGGGATCTCTTTCCCTTATTTCAATAACATGTTATTAAACAAGCAATGTATTATCTGTGTATGAAAACCTATAATAATTTCAATAGTACCAGAGTACACATCCTGACATATGGTGTAAATGGAAAGTACAAATACGAGTACAGCAAACAGTCATGTAGAAGTATGAGCTATATAACCCCAGCTGCCTCAAATATGATGAGCGATCCGATCAGACGTCCATTCCTCATCACTCATCCCTACTGTCCATCCAGTTTTGAGATTTACACAGCTCTGTCACACAGTGCAGATCTGTCTGGCAGAGCAGGATACCCAATTTTTCTCTACTGTAGTTCACTTACAGGTCCTGTCGCTCCACCAATCTGTGACTGGGCAATGAAAGAAAAAGCAGACTGATGAGATCATTTCTCTGTCACTCTGCTCTCTGTTCCTTTCCCTGCAACACAACTGATTGGCTCCTTCTGCTGCGTTTCCCTCTCCTATTTGACCTCTACTGTACAGGGAATGAAAGGGGACTGATATCACGTCAGGGTACTTATACTGCTCGCATGTAAACAATAGATGTAAGGATCTATTATCCTCTTGTAGACTGACCACTATACATTTATGGTTGGGGACTTAAACAGGCCATAGACGTAGCAAATTTCTTTGCTTGATTCCCCTATTGACAGTGCTGACAGGGGAATCCCTCCCGCTGAGCCATATTTTCTCCCAGAGGGGGAAAGCTGGGAGAAGACAGTGATTATGGCTAGCAACTATAACAGCCGTTAGCGGTAATCGCATGTAAAAGCAGGCAGGCTAGTTGTACCCAAGTTGATCGATTGATCAACTTGGATATATTCAGCCTGCCCATCCATGGTACAAATCCATCAGTTCCTGCTGAACCAGCCGAGATTTAAACGGTGTATGGCCGGCCATAGTGGTACGTCCTCCGGGAACTGAGTGCCTGCAGTAGATGACCAATTACATAATCACACAGTATAAACAGAGGCTGTGTCACTTACTGGCCAGTTGGTTCTCACACACCAATCAGAGAGGAAATAAAGCCTCATTATCACCAGTGCAATACAGTACAGTACAGTGGCAATAATAAATATACACATTTCATTCACCTCTACAGTATATGTCAGCCCCATCCTGTCTCTGATCTGACCTGTATATTAACCCCTCACCTCCCTTGTCCTGCACATGTGTACATTACCCCTTCACCTCCTAACCCCTGTCTATATTACCTGTACATTCTAAGTACCTAGTACAATACCAAGTGCCATATTTTAACCCCCTCAGTACTGGCATGTTTCTTTAATTCCATAATATTGTGGCAAAAAATCAGATCACATTGTCTACTTTCCAAAATAGGGTAATTTTAGGTGTATTCTTACGGTCCATTTTGTATATGCTATGTTTTAAAACAAAAGACAGGTACACTTTTTTTTTCATTGTTTTTGCTCTCTTCACCTAAAAGAAATCACTATAGACATAGACACCTTTTAGAATTTTATTGGGACTAGGGTTGCCACTTCATCCCTTTAAACCCGAACACATATGAATTGCACAGGTTCTGAGGCTAATTTATTGTAGATAAGGCACCAAATTAGTTTAATTACCACCTTAATCAGCCACAGAACCTGTACAATTAATACAGGTTTGGTTTTAAAGGGATGAGGTGGCGCAGAGCATTGTGTCTGGAGCTCACCCAGGTGTTGCAACAGCGAATGAATATTCCCTACGTAACACTGATCCTCCTCCCGGTCTATCAGGAAGCGGGTCTGAGACCCGTCACCTGCTTGGCTGAAAGGAGAGGCAATCCTATTGGACGCCTAGGAGGAGGGGAGGAGACGCATGGCTAGGGTTGCCACTTCATACCTTTAGGGCCGATTCACACTGCTGTGATGCGGGAACCCTGCGAATCCACGCATCGCAAGTCTCCTGGTGGCAGTTCACACTGCCACATGCGAACTGTGGGGAGTGTCACTACAAAGCTAATGACTCCCACAAATCAGTTTGCAGAGCGCACTGCGAACTGCAATCTTGTAGAGGAATTGGATCCGATTATGCTGCGGACAAAAAAAAAGGGTTCTGTGCGAGTTTGCTCCGATTGCTATGCGACTTCAGCCATACTATCTGTATAGCTGAATTTGCATCGCACAGAGATCGCACGTAATTCACGCTGCAGTTCGGTGCGAATCACATCCAATCTGGCCACATGCAGCAGAGTGAACCGGCCCTTTAACCCGAACACATATGAATTACACAAGTTCTCAGGCTAATTTAATGCAGATAAGGCACCAAGTGGGTTTAATTACCACCTTAATCAACCACAGAACCTGTGTAATTAATATGTGTTCAGGTTTAAAGGGATGAGGTGGCAACCCTAATTGTGACACAACACCAAAAGCGTTGCTGCTTGCACTCAGCTCATGTATTTGACATAGACAGGTACATGAATCTGTCAGTGTCCTCCCTCGGCCACAGTGCCCATCACACTGACAGGTCCATGGCTGAGGAGTTTTGTAGTAGGGGTGAGTGGAACCTGATGGGGGACTGAAAAGCTAGTTCCGCAGGCTCTGCCTACCCAGTGACAATTAATTTCCCAAATATGGGCATTGCCATATTTAGGTAATGACAACACCCATATTCCCGTTTACATTTAGCTTTCGGCAGGGGAATCTCATGGTGGACAGCTAAATGAGACTGGGGATACAGCTCTGTGCAGGAAGCTATCACATACATGACAGTTTCATAGCACAGGCACCACCGGCTATGGTACTGATGTGCCTCTGTAGGGTTGGTCCTAATTACTGCCAGTTTCCTCATTTTAGAGCTGGCGGTCAATCTTTAGGAATTTCCCACTGCCATAGCGACAGGCTCTTAAAATGGCGGCAGTAAGGACTACCTGAAGAAACTGGTAATGTTACCGACACTGACGCAAATGCTTACTCGAATTTGGCACAAATAGTTCTTACGGGAAATACAGCTAGAAATGTGTCATTATGGCTATTTGGAGTCCCCCAGTATCTGTCTCAACGATATGATATAAAATTCATTTGGGCACAGTGTTGCATAACTAAGTAATTGTCAGTCAAAGTATCACAGTGCTGAAAACTGAAAAATGGCCAGGTAATAAAGGGGGTGTAACGTGCTAGTCCTGAAGTGGTTATTAAACAAAACTGGCTTGTTAATGTGTGTATTTTACATCTGCATGGAGTTTAGTTTTAACTACCTTCCGCCCACGGTATATTAAAATGACGGCGGATGGGATGCCCTCTCATTTTGGGACAACATCGTATGATGTCACCCCCAGTGTCAGTGCTCTCGACGCTCTCGCTCCCCTAGGACATGACGCTACCCTGATCTCAGTAAAGAGCCGATGACACTGCTCCTTACCCACATGATCATCTGTGTCCAATCACAGCCAATCCTGCTACCTATCATTGCCCATAAGTGCCGCCTATCAGTGCCCTTTAGTGTCAGCTATCAGTGCCCATCAGTGCCACCTATCAGTGCTCGTCAGTACCGCAAATAATTGTCACCTATCAGTGGCCATCAGTGCGGTATATTAGTGCCACCTAAACAGTGTCCTTCAGTGCCGCCTCATCAGTGCTCACCAATGCAGCCTATTGGTGCCCATCAGTGCAGATCAGTGAAGGAGAAAAAAAATACTTATTTACAAAATTTTTGGTCTTTTTTAATTTTTTTAGCAAAAAAATAAAAAAGTAGTGCTGATTAAATACTACCAAAAGAAAGCTCTGCTTGTGGGAAGAAAATGATAAAAATTTCATTTGGGTACAGTGTTGTATGACCGCGCAATAGTCATTCAAAGTGCGACAGCACTGAAAAATGAAAATTGGCCTGGGCAGGAAGGGGGGAAAAGTGCGCAGTATTGAAGCGGTTAAAGTGGATGCAAACCCAATTACTAAAATTTCATTATTTAATATTTTATTATTATTATTCCATTTTTAATATTCTCATATCTGCAGCTTTCATTAAAACAACACCTGGTGCTCCTGCCATAAAAGTCCTGGTTCAGGCACTGCTGGTTATAGAGTGACAACAGTAGTGATGCTGCATTGTCACCCTTTCACATGGGCATGGGCCACCCTGTAAAATGCTGGAGTACATGCATTTAGGAATGAAGTGGCTGCAAAGTGACTGCAGAAGTTTAGCATCACTGAGATGCAACAAGGATGAAAAAAAGTGAAAACTAGTATTTTTTTAAAAAAATTACATTTATTTAGAATGCACTGGGGTGGTTTTACTAAAACTGGAGAGTGCAAAATCTGGTGCAGCTGTGCGTGGTAGCCAATCAGCTTCTAACTTCAGCTTATTCAATTAAGCTTTCACAGCATAACCTGGAAGCTGATTGGTTTCTATGCTCAACTACACCAGAATTTGCACTCTCCAGTTTTAGTTAATCAACCTCACTGTGCTTTAGCCCGGGTTCACATATGTGCGATCTCAAAGATCGCATGTGATTCACACCTGCTCCCCAGGTGCCGATCACATGCGATCTCTGAGCAGTGCGAGTTCAGCCATACATTTGTATGGCTGAACACGCATTGGATTCGCAGAAAAAAAGGTGCAGGGACTTTTTTTTTCCCGCAGTGGAATTGCACCACGTGGATGTTCTCACCTATGCAATCCAATTCATGTTCGAGTTCACAGTTCTCACTGCGATCTGTGAACAAAACTGGGGGTGTCATTAACTTTGTAATGACACCCACAGCGATGCGATGCGGGAACCGGCTCTTTAATTCCCGCATCGCACAAGTGTGAACCCGGGCTTAAAGCGGTAGTAAACCATTGGGTGGCTTTTTTTCCCCTGAAACGTAAAGGCATAATGTGCTAGTATGCATCGCATACTAGCACATTATGTGAAACTTACCTGAAAATGAAGCATTCCAGCGATACGATGTCACCACTAGAGTAGAGTTGCCACCTCATCCCTTTAAACACAAACACATATGAATTACAGAGGTTCTGAGGCTAATTTAATGCAGATAAGGCTTCATGTGAGTTTAACCACTTCACCCCTGGAAAGATTTCCCAGGTTAGGACCGGAGCACTTTTTGCGATTCGGCACTACATCGATTTAACTGACAATTGCGCGGTCGTGCAACGTTGTACGCAAACAAAATTTGCGTCCTTTTTCGCCCACAAATAGAGCTTTCTTTTGGTGGTATTTGATCACCGCTGTGTCATTTCTGATCGCTACTTTAAACAAAGAAATGGCGACAATTTTGCAAAAAAAAAAAAAAATATTTCTTACTTTTTGCTAAAATTCAAATCCAAAAAAAATATATAAAAAAAACTTTTTTTTATCGGTTTTGCCCAGTTTATATTCTTCCTCATATTTTTGGTAAAAAAAATCTCAATCGGCGTTTATTGATTGGTTCGCGCAAAAGTTGCCGTGTTTACGGATGATGAGAATTCATTTCTGGGGTTTTTATTTTTTTTTTATTTTTTTACTAGTAATGGCGGCGATCTGCAATTTTTAGCAGTACAACGATATTGGGGTGGACATGTCGGACATTTTTGACACTTTTTTGGGATCAATGACATTTATACAGCGATCAGAAATTTAAATATCCACTGATTACTGTGTAAATGAAAAAGGATTAGGCGCTGATCATATATTGTGAATTGTGGACACACAGGGGACTGAGTGACTTGCTGCAGGTACCTTGCAGCCTAGGTTCAGCTCCGGGGTGGGCAAGTTTAAAGGAAAATAAAAAACATGAGGGTGGGGCCTCGACTTGGATCCGACGTTCCATGGACGTCGTTCAGTGAGTCAGGGGACACACAGGTGTTAAGTGTTATATACTAGTCGCGGATTAGGAAAAAGTAAATGTGTCATTAGTCACCTATAAATTTAAAGACTAGCGACATATTTACAGTAACTAGGGTTTTTTCACAGTTTTTACAGGCTGTACAGGTGGGGTTATAGCAACATGACGATTTTTAACGTCTAGCGGCGGTAATGATCATTTTTTTATTTTTTTTTTATTTTTGGGGTCTTTACTTAAGAGTAGT
>BLSH010085382.1:191990-205147 GCA_018402905.1 Glandirana rugosa | reverse complement strand
TCACCGCTTCGCGGGTGTGCGTCATTTTTAAAGCATGTCATGTTTTGTGTCTATGCACTCGGCACGAGATCAACTGAGATCATCTTTTATATTTCACCAAAAATTTGACAAAATAGTGTGTTTTTGTGCATTAAAACTCAAAAAAGTGTTTTTTCCCCAAAAATTGCGTTTGAAAAATGTGCAAATACTTTGTGAAAAAAAAATTGTAACACCCACTATTTTAATCTGAAGGACCACTGCTTTAAAAAATATATAATGTTTCGGGGTTCAAAGTAATTTTCTAGCAAAAAAAAAAAGTATGTTTTCATGTAAACAAAAAGTGTCAGAAAAGACTTGGTGGATCAAGTGGTTAGAAGAGTAGGTGATGTTGGGCATAAAATGCCAGGACAGTTCAAACCCCCCCCCCCCCCCCCAAATGACACCATTTTGGAAAGTAGACACCCCAAGCTATTTTCTGAGAGGCATGTTGAGTCCGTGGAATATTTCATTTGTTTGTCATAAGTGACTGAAAAATGACAAAAAAAAAAGAAAATACACAAAGTTGTCACTGAAATGAAATATTGATATATTGCGTGGAATTACACCCCAAAATACATTCTGCTGCTTCTCCTGAGTACGGGGATACCTCATGTGTGAGACTTTTTGTGAGTCTATCCATGTACGGGACCCCGAAAACCAATCACCCCCTTCAGCATTTCTAAGGGAGAAAATGTATGCCTTCACTCCTCACTACCTATCCAGGTTTCGGAGGCCATGAAATGCCCAGATAGCAAAAAAAAAAACAAATGACCCCATTTTGGAAAGTAGACACCCCAAGCTATCTGCTGAGAGGCATGTTGAGTCCATGGAATATTTTACATTTTGCCACAAGTTTCGGGGAAATTACAATTTTTATTTATTTATTTATTTTTTTTACACAAAGTTGTCACTGACATGATATATTGCTCACACATGGCATGGGTATGTGTGGAATTACACCCCAAAATACATTCTGCTGCTTCTCTTGAGTACGGGGATACCCCATGTGTGAGACTTTTTGGGAGCCTATCCGCGTACGGGACCCCAAAATCCAATCACCGTCTTCAGGCTTTCTAAGGGCATAAAATGGTGATTTTACTCCTCAGCACCCATCACATTTTTGGAGGTTCTGAAATGTCAAGGTAGCACAAAACCTTCCCAAATGACCCCATTTTGGAAAGTAGACACCCCAAGGTATTTGCTAAGAGGCATGGTGCATATTTTGCAGCTCTCATTTGTTTTGGAAAATGAAGAAATAAACAGATTTTTTTTCCCCTTTTTTAAATTTCAAAACTTTGTGACAAAAAGTGAGATCTGCAAAATACTTCTCAGCAAATAGCTTGGAGTGTCTACTTTCACGGTAGTGCTATCTGGACATTTCATGACCTCCAAAACTGTGATAGGGAGTGAGGAGTAAAATCACCTTTTTACGCACTTTGAAAGCCTGGAGGCGGTGATAGTTTTTGGGGTTCTGTACGCGGCTAGACTGCCAGAAAGTCTCACATATGTGGTATCCCCATATTCAGGAGAAGCAGCAAAATGTATTTTGGGGTGTAATTTCACATATACCCATGGCATGTTCAAGTAACTTATCATTTAGTGAGAAATTTGTGAAAAAAAAAATTGTCATTTCCCCGAAACTTGTAGCAAAATATAAAATATTCCATGGACTCAACATGCCTCTCCGCAAATAGCTTGGGGTGTCTACTTTCCAAAATGGGGTCATTTGGGGGGGGGGGGGGGGGGTTGGTTGTGCTATCTGGGCATTCCATGGCCTCAAAAACTGAGACAGGTAGTGTGGGCTGAAGGCATACGTTTTTGCCCTTAGAAATCCTGAAGGAGGTGATTGGATTTCGGGGTCCCGTACGCGGATAGGCTCCCAAAAAGTCTCACACATGGGGTATCCCCGTACTCAGGAGAAGCAGCCGAATGTATTTTGGGGTGTAATTCCACATATACCCATGGCATATGTGAGCAATATTTCATTTCAGTAACAACTTTGTGTAATTTTTTTTTTTTTTTGGTAATTTTTCAATCACCTATGACAAAAATAAAATATTCACTGTGCTCAACATGCCTCTCAGCAAATTCCTTGGGGTGTCTACTTTCCAAAATGGGGTCATTTGGGGGGGGATGGGGTTGTACTGTCCCTCCATTTTAGCACCTCAGGAAATGAGATAGGCAGTCATAAAATAAAAGCTGCGGAAATTCCAGAAAATGTACCCTAGTTTGTAGACGCTGTAACTTTTGCGCAAAGCAATAAATATATGATAATTGACTTTTATTTTACCCGAGACATGTGGCTGAATGCATTTTGGCAAAAATTTAAGACTAAAATTTAGTTTATTGTATTTTTGTAATAACATAAATTTGAAAATATCATTTTTTTTCAAAATGTCCGTTCTTTCCGACAAATACCACCAAAAGAAAGCTCTATTTGTGGGAAAAAAAGGACGCAAATTTCGGTTGGCTACTGCATTGCATGACCGCGCAATTGCCAGTTAAAGTGGCGCAGTGCCAGATTGAAAGAAGTGCTCCGGTACTAAAGCTGGAAATCCTTCCGGGGCTGAAGTGGTTAAGGGGGCGTGTCCTATGCCTACATACTTTTGCTAATAGGCTATATAGGACTTACCTATAGGTACAAGTCAGAGATGGAAGTTTACTCCCACTTTAGCAAACTAAATTTCATTCAGTTAGGAATAATGGCATCGACTGTAAAGGGATGTACTCATTTTTCAATGTAAAAGAGAGCAGCCTGATGTAAATAATCCTACCAGTATATGCCTGTATACAGTGTTTTAATGAATGCCCAGCCATATTTTCTCATTACATAAACTGACTCTACTTTATTATTTGCAGTGCTACAAAATAGTTGTGCTTTACAGGTCATTCTCACATTGTAAGTCCATGACTTGTTGAAAACAATACTCTCCCCGTGCGGCTGATATCTTAAACCACAGTTGTAAAGGGTTATGTGGACTGCCATTGCTGAACTAGCCTGCTTAACCACTTAAGGACCAGAAGGATTTCCCACTGTAGGGTCAGAGCACTTTTTGCGATTCGGCACTGTGTCGCTTTAACTGACAATTGCGCAGTCGTGTGACGTTGTACCCAAATGAAATTGACGTCCTTTTTTTGCCACAAATAGAGATTTCCTAAGGTGGTATTTGATCCCCTCTGCGTCACTTCTGATCACCGCTAATAACAAAAAAAAGTGACAATTTTGAAAAAGAACAATATTTTTTTACTTTTTGCTATAATACATATCCAAAAAAAAAAAAAACACATTTATTCATCAATTTTGGCCAAAAAAATCGTGATATTGCAGCGGACATGTCGGACATTTTTGACACTTTTTTGGGACCAATGACATTTATACAGCAATCAGAAATTTAAATAGCCACTGATTACTGTGTAAATGTCATTGGCAGTGAAGGGGTTAACCTGCAGGGGGAGATCTAGGGGTTAACTGTGTTCCCTAGGCATGTTCTAACTGTAAGGGGGCTGGGCTGCCAGGGGCATAAGAGATCTAACTGATCCCAGTGACTGGGATCAGTAGATCTTACATGCCGCCTGACAGAGTGGGGAAAAGCCGTGTTTACGTTGGTGGTTCCCCATTTTTCCTCTGTGCCAGGCAATCGCAGGTAGCCAGCGGACATCGAGTCTGCCCGACCCTCGGCCATATTGCTGGAGAGCGCGGCGTTTATAGACGAGCGATTTGCGCTACAGCGCCACTCTGCAGCAGTAAATGTACATGAGCCGGTCCGGAACTGGTTAAAATGCTGATTTTCTGGCTGTCATGTTCATGCTTTGGCTTCAGTCAGCAACTAGGAACAGATATAGATACCGGGATCTCTGACTTTTCTCCAGTTGTAATTTGCTGCATGCTTGTTCCAGGTCAATGATTCAGAAACCAGCATTTTGAAAATGATCCCCAGTGTCAGTTCATAGGTGTGTGCAGCCCATTGCATTAGGGTGCGCACCCCAAAGCTCAATCACATATGCCTTTCTCTGCAGCCCCAGCTGCACTGGACAGTGAATGAATGGAAGTGCTTTGTGCTGAGCGGCTTCCTATTCATTAACAGAAGCATAGTAAACACCGTTTATTATGCTTCAGTCATGAATGAACACAGTGAGTGTGTTCATTTAAAAAAGTAAGGGTCAGAAAATGACATATTGATTAGCTCCTTCCCCCACTCTCCATCCTGAAACATCCCCTGTAGCAGTCGAGGGAGAGCAGAGGGAAGCCCGCAGCACTGCTGGGCGGAGAGGGGCACAACAACACAAGGAGAAGCCTGGCCAGTGGGGTAAATTGTCACCGCACAAAGTGATTAGGGTGTGCCCAGGCACACCCCCTTCGCACACCGATGTATCAGTCCCAAAAATGTCCTCATGGCTGGTGTACTTAAAGCAGTAAATAAAACTACTGATCCACTAAGAGCGCCATCTAATGACAAATGAACACGTTTATCGACGTATAATAAAACAACAAAAACATGACAGATCAAAGCATACACTGAAAAACACATATAATATATATGCCCACCAAACACACTGTACATTCTCTTTAATGACCAAATTGGCATTGCAAAGTAAAGAAAATGAACAAAGCCTTACTCAGATTCCGGTACACGGTGGTATTACATTGACACTTTCCTAAATTGTTGCACTCTTCATCTGTAGCACATTCTGGGTCACAGAAAGGAGTCGCTGCAGAAGACACAGGAGAAAAATATCTGTTTTAAATGACACATCCCTTTAAATCAGACTCAGAAACTACACTTTAAAATGAATTGAAAATACTTACTTGAGCAACAGGACTGCTTTTTATTGTAGAATAGGCCTTCTGGACAGCAAGGGCCGAGCTCAGAGTTAATGCACGCAATACCTGCAGTTGGAACACAGGTTGTTGTGCCATCATTGCATGCACATCCATTGTCAGGATAACAGCCCCCAGAACACGAGGCAGAGTTACAAAAAGTACGATTCGCGTACTGAGCTGGGAAGAGAAGAAAGAGAAGATGTCAGAAACCAGGAGCTTTTAAAGTCGATTTTCAGATCAAGTCACATGGCTCAAAAACATCTGTAATATCTTTAACCACTTCAGCCCCGGAAGGATTTACCCCCTTCCTGACCAGAGCACTTTTTGCAATAAGGCACTGCGTCGCTTTAACTGACAATTGCGCGGTCGTGCAGTGTTGTACCCAAACAAAAGTGATGTACTTTTTTCCTCACAAATAGAGCTTTCTTTTGGTGGAATTTGATCACCTCTGCGTTTTTTATTTGCGCTATAAACAAAAAAAGAGCGACAATTTTGAAAAAAGAACATTTACTTTTTGCTATAATACATATGCAAAAAATATATAAAAAAAATAATTTATTCATCAGTTTAGGCCGATATATATACTTCTACATATTTTTGGTAAAAAAAAAGTCGCAATAGGCATATATTGATTGGGTTGTGCAAAAGTTATAGAGTCTACAAACTATGGGAATTCATTTATGGAGTTTTTATTTATTTATATTTTTTTTACTGGTAATGGCGGCGATCTGCGATTTTTATTGGGATTGCGATATTGCAGCGGACAGATCAGATATTTTTGACACTTTTTTTCGGACCAATGACATTTATACAGCGATCAGATCTAAAAATAGACACTGATTACTGTATAAGGCCTCATATACACGGGCGTTTTTTCAGCCATGTTTTTTAGCGTTTTTTACAGCTCTCCATGTTATTCAATGGCCCCATAAAAACGCTAATGTTTTTGAGCTGTAGATGTCGTCGGCGTTAGTAAGCTGAAAGTAGAACCCATGGCCAGCGTGTTCTGAGGCTGTAACATTTTGGCGTTTCTGGCGCTGACGCGGCAAAACGATCACTAACGCAGTAACGACGCTAACCGTTGTTTTTGACGTCGGCGTTTTCAGGTTAAAAAATAGCAGAGGAAAGTTTTTTTTTTAAAAAAACGGCTATTGACACTAACGCGCATTAACACTCATTAACGCCGATGCAAAATGCCAAAAAAAAAAAACGCAGATTTTTCCTTGACGTCGGGCCCGAAGTTTTGCTTATTTTTTTCATACGCCCGTGTGTATGAGGCCTAAATGTTACTGGCAGAGAAGGGGTTAACACTAAGGGGGCAATTAAGGGGTTAAATGTGTCCCGTCACTGTGTTCTAACTGTATGGGGGCTGGGCTGGCTGGGGCATGACAGGTCTCACTGATCCTGATGACAGGGATCAGTAGATCTGTCATGTCCCCTGACAGAACGGGAAACTGCCGTGTTTACATCAGCGGTTCCCCGTTCCACCACTGTATTAGGCAATCGCGGGTCACTGGCGGACATCGAGTCCGCCCGACCCGTGGGCACACTCGCGCAGCGTGTGGCGAGAGCGCGCCGCCGCCAGCTGTGAGGGTGCGCGGGGAGAGCACAAAGGGGCAGATACCCATGGGCATCTCCCCGGCACTTCAGGTCCATGCTGTAGCAGTCTTTTGGCTATAGCACGGACGTGTAGTGGTTAAAAACGGCAAAAAGTATTTGTGAAACTGGCCATAAACTTTTGAAAAAACTTCTTCTCAAAAAGAGTATTAATTCCTTGGTGACTGCAATGACTTTAGAGTCCTAATGTAAAACATCCATTTACTATGAGAACACTCCCAGGAATGTGCAACTGTGTGTGCTCCTAGTTCTCAGACCCACTGTCAATAAGAAGAATTGTTCAAGATTTAAGCATAGAAGAAAAACTCATATAGTATAATATTGCTAAAAGCCATTTTAATGTATAAAAGATTGTACTTACAGGATTCCAAGCAGTCAGCGCATAAAAACAACAAGCCAGCCAGCTTAGTATGCCAGTGCCAAAATAACTTTTAGCAATATTATACTATATGAGTTTTTCTTCTATGCTGGATGATGGGTTTTCAAACAGAGTCCGCCTATCTTTGCTCATTGGGAGAAGTTTGCTATACCCTGTAGTGGGGTCCTGACTGGGTGAGAAGCCGCGGTGTCCTCTGTCCCTACACCTGAGTTTCCGCCTATGCTGGATGGTCCCTTGAACGGAGCCAGACTGCCTCGGTGTCTTCTCATTGAGAGGAGTCCAATACACATCTTACGGGGACCCTGGCTGGGTGAAAAGCCAAAGTGCTTCCTGCGCTTACATCTGGTAAGCGGCGTTATTGCTTGGTGGAGGATTTTCACTTATTGATTTACTACTAGAAGCACTTGGTGTGTTCTATCCATTTGGAATCTTCACTTCAATTAACTTTTTCACTTTGATGGTCTTTATATTTATTATACATCTGTGAATCTGTATGGGTTCTCATTGTCATATTGCGATGATTCTCTAATCTATGTGGATTTTTCACTGCCCTGCCAGCGCACTGCCCCAGATTTATGGTTATTCATTTTCTGGGATAAGAAATGGCTTGATTTGGCTCTCTAAGACCTTGATGGCTGTTAATCATTGGAATCAAAATTGGAATCGTGATAAACAATGATTGTTGGGCAAGAATGGAGATGATCGCTGATTAGAGTTGAGCGAACACCTGGATGTTCGGGTTCGGTGGGTTCGGCTGAACTTCGGGAAAAAGTCCGGGTTCGGTACTTGACCCGAACTTTACCTCGAACCCCATTGAATTCAATGGGGACCCAAACTTTTCGGCACAAAAATGACTGTAAAAAAGTCCTGGAAAGTGCTAGAGGGCTGCACAATGATTTTAGAACAATAATTTGTCCCTTACAGCAACAGCAGGAACCTGACCCTATAGGAGTAGGCGATGATTTTAGAACAATAATCTGTCCCTTACAGCAACAGCAGGAACCTGACCCTATAGGAATAGGAGATGATTTTAGAACAATAATCTGTCCCTTACAGCAACAGCAGGAACCTGACCCTATAGGAGTAGGAGATGATTTTAGAACAATAATCTGTCCCTTACAGCAACAGCAGGAACCTGACCCTATAGAACTAGAAGGTGATTTTAGAACAATAATCTGTCCCTCTAAACAGTAGACTCTACCTAGTCCAGTCAGATCGTTCTGTAATGCAGGATGAGATCTGCAATCTGTCCCTAAAAGTAGTAGTAGTAGTAATCTCTACCTATCTATCTGCAATCTGCCCCTCACAGCACCGGCAGCATCCTCTCCCTACACTACCCAGAGAGCATGTGACATGCAGCACTAAGTGACTCCAGCTTATAAAGAGGCTGGGTCACATGATGCATTGGCCAATCACAGCCATGCCATTAGTAGGCATGGCTGTGATGGCTTCTAAGGGCAAACCAGTGAAACGCTTGTTGATTGGCTGCCCTGCAGCTATACAACATGCGTGATCAAATACCCGAACCCAGAACTCGAACCCAAACTTTTTTTCAAATGTCCGAGTTCGGGTCCGGGTCACGGACACCCCAAAGTTCAGTACGGACCCGAACTTTACAGTTCAGGTTCGCTCAACTCTATCGCTGATGTAAAAGTTTTGTTTTTATTATATGCATATTTGAGACATCTGGGAAGAAGGTGTAGCAATCTAGCGATTCCCAGAGTGGAGGAGGTGCGCTTTTTTAGAGGAGAAATTCTGTTGTGTTTGTGTTGAGTATATGTACTTTAACCCTTTAAGCCAGCCATAGATGGTTCGATGGTCCCTGCCGAGATTCGAACCATTCATGGGCAGGCTGAATGTACCCATCCATCGATCGACTTGGGTACAACCAGCATGTCGGGTTCTCGGCATGCGATTATTGCCAGCCACCATAGCTACTAGCAATAATCACTGCTCTCTCTGTGTTCTCCTGGCACGGGAATTGATCAGGGTTACAGGAAAGAAATTTGCACCATCTATGGCCTGCCTAAGTAATTGAGTTGATGAATAAGTACTGATGCTGATTATTAAGTCTGGCTATGAGCATCAGTCCAACTTCATTATCTAAAAATCTGTGTCTAATATGTATTATTTAATAATTTAATGTTAAGGCTTATCATGCAGTTTTCCTGTCTGTTTAAAGTATGTAGTGTACTTACGGTCTGAAGGATCTATGCACTGAGCACCTAGAAATGGGGAAAGAAGAAGGAAGAGTCAAAGGCTGTATTCTAAAGTCATGTATACAATAAACTATACATATATAAGTGTATGCATATACACATGTACAGTATATACACTAACACACACACTTTCTATATATTTGTAGCTGTATATGCAAACTGTAAAATATCTGAATAAATAACTGGCTTGTTTTTTTGTTTTCCTGTGATTTTGTGTTTGTGAAAACTATAGTCAATCACAGTTTATTTAGAATTGGTATATAATTCATGCACAATCTGCCTTTCAGGTCTTTTGCATTTACATAATTAAACAAAATATCTCCCACACTTTCTTCCATACTCTAAAGCCGACCTGCAGGCTGAACAAAAAACATAACAGATTTCTCCACCCACACATGAATGAAGCTCCAGCGGCTTCTATAGTATTTTGACAGCCATTTCCACTAGCTGTCAAAATATCTGGACAGCAGCTACATCGGGTTGAATGCAGTTGCTGTTCCGCTGACAATTTTCCGACCAGTTTCTACAATTTTTCAAACAAGGGATGTCAGGCAGGAGGCGGCTGGTAGGGCCAACCACTGATTGAATTTTGCCGCTTTATCGGGAACCAGCTGAAATCAGTGTATGGCCAGCTTAAAGTGGAAGTTAATAAAACGCTAACTATATTTAAAGTATTTGTAACCCTAAAAAAAAAAAAGAAGAGATCCCTTATAGCAGATTAAACAGCACAGTACTTGTGCTGTCTAATCTGCCCTTCTCTAAACTGTAAAAAACCTTGCTGATCCTGCCAGTTCCTGTGTCCCCCTCTGTGTACTGACCACGATAATCATCGCTGCTGAGCCTTGATCACCGTGGTCAGTTTACGTGCCTCCGTCATCCACAGCTCTCCTCTGTCCATCTCATGACCTCCCTCCCTGCCTGTCAGCTCCTCTGTGTCTGCGTCTCCGCCCCCCTGCCACTGTTAGTAGTAAAGTTTTAAAATTGTCACTGCCTAAATACTTTTTTCAGCTATATTCAGGCCGGTCACATAACCTCTGGCCGCTCTGCTACTCTGATCAAGGGCTATAGCAGGAGGGGCTGAGCCAGTGGCGGCTGGTGAAATTTTAGGATGGGGGGGCGCCAGACTCCGCCCTTAATTTTTGGCCCTTCCAGCTTCTCATAACCCCACCCCTTATAGATTCCACCCATTGTGTCAGGAGTATACAGCCCAGCATCACTAGAGAGGACATACAGCATCGCCAGATAGAAGTATATGCAGCATCACCAGAGGAGTATATAGCATCACCAGAGGAGTATATAGCATCATTAGAGGAGTATATAGCATCACCAGAGGAGTATATAACATCATCAGAGGAGTATATACAGCATCACCAGAGGAGTATACAGCATCACCATAGGAGTATATAACATCAGAGGAGTATATAGCATCATCAGAGGAATATATACAGCATCACCAGAGGCCGGTATCCACTCCTGAAGGCCTGCACCTTTGCAAGTAGCAGAAAAAAAATTAATTGCAGTTGCAGGCAATCACACAGTGTAAAAATGAGTGCCATCCATGTTGGGAATTGTGCCCCTTACATGGTGGTCTAGGGTTGGCTCCCTGGTGGTCTAGGATGGCCTCCCTGGTGGTCAGGGTGGGCTCCCTGGTTGGCAGACCCTTCCTGTCCGGAGAGCCACCGATTAGCTCTCCACTACTCACGTCTGCAGATGCGAGTAGAGGAAAAGCCGATAAACGGCTCTTCCTGTTTACACTATGACCAGCCATGATTGGTCACGGCTGATCACATGGTAAAGAACTTCTGATGGAAGCTTTTTACTGAGATCGGTAATGCGGTGGGTCAGACACACTGCACCACCGATTGCTACGTCCAGTCAGGATAACGGAAGTGGTTAAATATAGTGCCTGGGGGGTCCCCTTAGTCTGTCTGTAAAGTGGTGCATCTGTAGCACATATAGAACATGCTGCAGCAAAAATGACATTTCTAAAGAAATCCCATTTAAAATGACCCGCGGTTGCAATTGCCGACACCAGGCAATTGAAAAAAAGCCATAATTTTAAAAAATACGTAGTGGGGTACACCCAAAATCCATACCAGAACCTTATTTGGGCATGCAGCCCAGCAGGTCAGGAAAGGAGGGGCGAGCAAATGCCCCCCCGAGCCATACTAGGCCACATGCCCGCAACATGGGGGGCCGGGTGCTTTGGGGCGGGGGGCTCTGGTATGGTTCGAGGGGGTGCTCGCTCATCCCCCCCCCTTTCCTGACCTGCCAGGCTGCATGCCCCGATAAGGGTCTGGTATGGATTTTGAGGGAGACCCCACATTGTGTTTTTTTTTTTTTTTTTGAACCGGCACTTTTTTTTATTTTTCAGCTGTCAGTAGGGAAGCCCATTGACAGCTAATGACTTATCAGTTGTTAAGGATGCTACGGCCAGCTTCCCGGCCCCACTCCTTAACAACCAGTTTACACTGCGCCCTGATTGGGCAAAACTTTGCCCAATCAGGGAGCAGAATGCACTGTGGAGAACGCAGTGCATTGCAGGGTGTTTAGCGGAGTGAACACCCTGCAAATTTAGGTGTTCGGGGAACAGTCAAACAGGTAAATTTTCGGCCTGAGCATGATTTTGGGCCAAAAATTTGCCTTTTCGACCAATCACCCAACACTACTGGTCATTTGCATCACCAAATAGCCATATTTTTTGTAAATGACTGATCCCAACCTGTCTTAGAATATTGTGATAATGTGTAATAGTATAAATCCATGTAAAATTATCTATAGTTAAAAGACTGCATTTTCATCTGATAATGGACATGCTTGATAATTATACAGGGAAAGGCCCCTCTTTACTTTGCCACCTATAGTACTGGCCTATTGTGCCTATTGCATGGGACATCCTAAAATATCCTAAAACATTTAACGTGATGTAAAATGGCGTAATGTAGCTTAACGTGTAATCTAGTGCCTAAGCCTAAAGACTCTATCTATTTGATGTGAACAGCTTAACCACTTACCAACCGGAAGGTTTTCCAGCTTTAGGATCAGAGCACTTTTTGCGATTCTGCGCTGCGTCGCTTTAACTGACAATTGCGCGGTCGTGCGACGTTGCACCCAAACAAAATTTGTGTCCTTTTTTTCCCACAAATAGAGCTTTCTTTTGGTGGTATTTGATCGCCACTGCGTCATTTCTGATAACCGCTATAAACAAAAGAAGAGCAACCATTTTGCAAAAAAAACCCAAATTTCTTACTTTTTGCTAAAATTCAAGTCCAAAAAAAAAAATATAAAAAAACATTTTTCCTGACAGACTCCTATGGCAGCATACGTGTGGGTAAGGCTCCGCCTCCACTACTACCCTATAGGACCCCTCTCCCATAAATCTTTGCACCAGACCAGCTGACGTGTTCTTTTTTTGTCCTCCTCCATATGGACTATGTATCGGTTCAACTACCTGAAGATTCCCACCGTGAGGCAGTCGCCTGTGACCAGTTGTGTTCGTCCCCCCCCCGATACGCCCCAGCTGAGAGCGGGGTATGGGGTTTATGCAGAGTAAGCGCTGAAGTCTGGGTTGATATTGTGTGCACTGGCCGGATGCCCAGCTGAGAGCGGGTGGCCCTAATCTGCTGGAGGCTGGACGGTGAAAATATCCTGGTCGGCACTGGTACGGTGGAGGGGTGAGTCAAAGCTTCCTATGGATTATGGCAGCAAGTTTTTGTGGTTACCTGTCTTTTTTCTTTATGTCTGTGCCTTTCCTGCTGACAGTAATGGTGGCGGAGGTGGTGCTCCGGCCGCCGACTTCCTATTCCTGGGTCCCGCGGCCGGTCTGCGCATGCGCGACCGCGGGACGAGATCGAGGCTTGGCTCGCGCATGCGCGCGTGCTCGGCGCTGGCCGGCGCCAGTTGATGACGTCACTGCTGGCTTTTTAAGGCCTGGGGAGCAGCATCAGCCGCTCCGACTACGACGAGGGGTCCGGAATTTTTCGGTCGTCACTGCAGTAGTTGACCGCGGCCGGTCGCGGCTCGTGCGCGCGTACGCGCTCGGTTCGGAGCTAGAGCAGGGCGCCAGCGCGTACGCGTCTGGCCGGCGCCCTGGGTCCTTATC